>CM048848.1:9065852-9390852 GCA_026545225.1 Cornus controversa | reverse complement strand
TCATACCCGCCCCGTTGCCATCCCTACGATGGAGGGGCAATTTGAAAACATTTGAAGGGTAATATTGGCATTAAAAAGTTACTACTTCAGAGATAGTGGGAAGATCCATGTCACACTGGTAATCAGCCGCCACTAACTAGTTAGCCTAGAGAGGCAATTTGAAAACATTTGAAGCTAAAATTGGCATTAAAAAGGAAAGGTACTATTCACATGGGTCTTCCATCAGCCCGAACGGAATTACGGTAAAAAGGTGCATTGTGTACTTTTTTTTTTTTTTTAAGTTCAAGGATAATAATATGATACTTTTTACACATCTAATGGATAAAATTTTTTTGTTTCTTTTAATTATAGAAAATATCAATTCATCATTTGTTGGATGGGTTAGGGAGTATGATACTGTATTCAATATTTTCTCAATAAAATGATATTGTGACTGAATCAAAATTGTAGATTGAAATTTGCAAAGTCAGAAGAAAGATTTAACAGGAGAGGATCCTTGTCTCACGATTGCCTTGAATAAGTCAATCTCAACTCTGCCATAGGCTTTATGTGCAACAATACCACTGTCTTGATTGAGCTTCGAGAAAAAAAGCTGATTAATTTTTAGAGATTAGTCCTTTTAGAATTTATTTTCCACAATATATAAGCCAGTCAATTAGATTAAAAAGAAATAAATTACTCCTTTTGACTGTTATATATAAAAAAAATTGGATTATATTTCCTTTCGATTGGGAAGTCTCATGATTGATAGAAAAAGTACTTCAGGGTGCTGCTACTTTCGAGAAAATAATTTGGTCTTCTGGTCAAGTAAAATACAAGATATTTTATTCCTATCAACATCAGAAATGAAGTACATCTCAGCTGCACAACCATGTTACCGAATTACTTTTCCCATCCTTCCACCATCACATGTGACAATCAAAGTGTCATAACTATAAGTAAAAATCACACCTTGCACGGTAGATGCAAACACATTGACATCAAGTACCATTTACGAAGAAACAACGTACAAAAATGAGCCATTCACATTAACTATGTTTCAATTGCAGCACAACTAGCATATATAATGACTAAGGCTTTGCCTAGAGCTAAGTTTAAGAACTAAGAGCTGCTCTAGGCATTGATGCCCCTCCTAACTAGCTGCATTGTTATGGTCTATGCCCTTCCTTTGACTTTTAATATCTAAGGGGGAGAAATAGACCTAAAGGACCTGCAACTCTGTAAGAACATAATATCAGTAAAATAGAGTTGGCTTTTATTAGTCATTCTCTTGAATTTTGCATTCTAATTATTTTGTCATTAAAAGGTAAAAGGGAAATATTGTTGGTCTATATCTTAGTTTCTCTTTGCTCTATTTAATGTCAAAATATAGGGTCTGTAATGCAAAGTTTAAGTTCAGCAGTTCTTTCAGACATTCATCAAACACCTTCTATTGATATCGTCTGTTAAGGGCAATTTGGTAATTTCAGAAGTGCTTTCATTCAGCATATTTGTCTCAAATACTGTGTGCTCTTTCATATTCGTCATACCAGCATATACAACAGTATGTGTAGACCTTCTGTATGGATACATCAGAACCATTTCAGTTGGTTTTCTTATTATTCATTTAGCTCTTCTAGCAACTTATTTCAGTTGTTTGCAATTTGTTCATGACCTCAAATTTAGCAGGTGTGCACTAACAGTCCTTCAAGGACATTTTGGTAAGTGTGCAGGTGTGGCAGTGTGCTATTATGTGGGAGTGTTGAGTTTTGAGATTCTGAGTGAGCAGAGTCAAGTCTTCATCTTCCTAAGAGTTGTGAGTGAAATTCTGGAGAGTTAATTGAGGCTATCATAATGCCAAAATTCCATGTTGATAGTGAACAATTGAAGTATTTTGAATCTAAAGCTGGCAGTCCACAGCTGCAGATTTTGAAGTCCACAGCTGCAGATTTTGAATCTAAAGCTACTGTCAAAACCATGAGGTGCACTCATTTATTTTGTGTGGACTTTGAGTCATTTTCTAGTTTGATCAAGTTTCAAATACCATTTAAACTAAGTCCAGAGTCATTCCATTCAGTGCTAAGGCTACATCATATTCACACCTAACAAACCTTACCAGTTGGACTCAATATACTACTGTCAATACTCAGAAGCTGTTTGATTGCATTTTACATATCAATTAGAGTCTTTGCTTGATAGAAGCATGTGTAAATCATCAATGACCATCCTTAGAAGCCTTTATCAAGCTACAACTGAGCCTGTTTAAAGTTTTCACCTCACAAACCTCAGCTTACTGATTCTGCAGCCACAATAGGTACCTGCAGCAGTTATTTCTCAGGCTTGTGTACTGTGAATCTTATTTTAAGTGCTTGAGTTTATTTGTATATCTTTCTTGAGTGATTTGAGTTGTATTGTTGAATGATGGTCCAAGCATCGGGGTGCTGTTGATCAGGTTGCGTTGAGTGCTCTTGTGGTGAGTTTGGTGAGTGTAGTGAGTGAGAGTGTGAATGTGGTGTAACTCAGATTCATTCATAGTGGATTTGGAACTAGGCTTCAATCCCTCAAGGATATTTCCCCTGTTTTAGGGGTTTTACCTCGTAAATTTGGCGTTGTTTATCTTGTAGACATTTTTACAAACAGTTGGTAGATCTTAGGGTTTCATTTACATATTTTGTCAAACACCCTCAAAAACTGCATACCATTTTTCCTTGTGTTTAACTAAGCCCACCAGCAGTCTCTTAGTGTTGTTTTGAGTTGTTAAAATTTTAGTAGATACAATTCATCACCCATCCGCTCTTGGTTCTTCATTATAGATAACTTAAAATTTACCACACTCAAGTAGAACATGAAATTCTCACATTAACATCTTGTTAACATCAAAATTACCTGGGTTTCACATAGGTAATGACATTAAATCAACTGAATAGAATAAAAATTTCTTAAAGAACCAAATTGAGATGAAAGATATTGTTGAAACATCTTATGTATTACAACTATCTCAAGGGCAATACCTTCAAGTTACAAAAAATATTATAAGTTAATATATCAATCCAATGGTGATGATTTAGAATTTGTAGGTAATACAAAAGCTAACTTTAGGAAAGATGTGGATGATAACAAATCTATATATGGTTCTCTTTTGGTGGATGAGCAATTTCATGGTGGAGTAAAAAAACAGACTTGTGTGGCTAAAAGTACAATGGAGGATAAATATCACATAGGAATGCAATAAACATTACGTGTGACAAACATGCCACAGCAAGTACAATTAAAAATGGTGAAGTTAACTCAAGGGAACAATATACAGATCATCAATATCATTATCATTATGTTGTTGATGTATTTCAAAAAATAGAAATAAAATTTAAATAAATTATGTTTTTTCGAAAGATATGATAAAGAATCCCTTAACAAAACCTATTGCATCATGTTCATTCGATGGGGATTAAAAATACATATTTTCATAAAAATAGTACCATGAATGACTAAGTATGACAAAAAATAGTTAAAATTATTTTAATAAATATGGCCTTAGTTTCGGATACAAGTGATGGCACTCCTTTTGTTTCATTATTTGACAAATAGTGTTGCAACTTAGTTTTTATTATTATTATTATTATTTTATCTAGTTTTAATTAGAACTTGTATCAACATGATTAGGATTATGTCGATAGAAGTTATAATTAAAACCTGATAAAACTAAATATATATATATATATATATATAGAACTAATTCAAGAATTCATGTTTCTCAAGTCAGTTGAATTGATCAATTAATTTCTTATATTGTTAACAATTGAGAAGAATTTCAAAAGAGTTAGAAAATGTATTGCCTAGGCATAGTATGCAAAAAAAAAAGTAGAATTTTTTTTATATACTTTTAAATTCAATCACAATGGTTCATGTATCTAACTTTTCATTTGTTTATAAAGCACCCATTTAAAAAATAATGAAGAAATATATGTTAATTAACAAAAGTTTACCAAGAATGGGGCCTTAGGCCATTGCCTCAATAACAATTAGGTGGCAACCAATAACGCATTTTGTAAAAACATCATACATATTTGCATGCTAGTTTGTGGAGTTAATTAAAGACCAAGAGCTTCCATCATTTTTGAGAGATTAATTAATTAGTAGGGAAAAGAAAAATGAAAAGCATATAATATTATAATCTTACACATAACACAAACCCAAAAAATAAAAAATAAAAATACTAAAAACAGAACCACGAATTGGTGGTTCTTCAAAAGTTATTACATTTATTAAAACATCATTTAAATTGAGCGGTTGCATGATGTGATGAGCTCTAAGGTGCTTCATTCATCATCGTCCTCAAAGCCTTCCTCATTAAAATATAAAGAGTAAATTACAACCATAAGCACATCATTTCCCATGGCACGTTGTTCTCTTTTAATTTGCTTGGCAGAGTATTGTGTAGAGTAGCTACACGAGCGTACTTGAATCATCTCTAGAGTAGGTACATCTCCTAAACTAGATGGGATCTCCTCAAGTAGTCGACACTCTTCCAACACCAATGTTTGAAGGCTAGCAAAGTGATCACTAGAGGTGTTCCATCGCTTAATGTCTAGGCCTTGCAATTTCAAGAATTTAAGTTTGCGAAAGCCCCCATCACTTGTTTCCCAATTTGGTCCCTCGAATGCCTTGTATGACAGTTTGAGAACCTCGAGGTAGGGTAACCTCCCCAAGGTTGACATTTGATCCCAAGGTAAACGAAAGTTCGATAAAGTTAGGCTTTTGAGATTTGGGGGAAAGCTATCAAGATGGGAAAACCTATCAAGATGGAGAAACCTTGTGTTTCCATTGTAAATTAAGTTTAGTGATTCAAGGTGCACTAGAAAGTCCAATCGAGGAAAGTTGTCATGTTGACATTTTAATTTTTTAAGATTGGGAAGCCATGCCAAGACATGTCCACCATGGAGTTTGCCTATGGTTTGCAATTTATGTAATACTGAGGGAGAGCCACCCTGACCATGGATTTGAATAGGCCGCTTGCTATACACATGCCTCAAATTCACTATCTTCCAGATATCAGCTAAATAAAATGAACCATTTGGTCGTCCATAAATAATAATGGTTTCCAGGTTCCAAAGGTTGGATATTGATAGCTCGAAATGCTCTTGCTGAACATAAAGAGCTAAATACCTCAAGTGAACTAACTGTTTTAATTCCTTTGGAACAATGGGGACCTTGATGGAGAACAAATTTAACACCCGAAGAAGCTTGAAGGCTTGACAGACAAATGATACATCCTTCTTGCGTAAGTCATAAAATGAACGGCCAAAGGACAAGAAAGAACGGATGTATAACTCGAAATGTTTGAAAGAATTGCAGTGAACAAGGTTATCATGGATGCACAAACGACGTTGCTTATGTGCGAAGGGATTTGTAAAAGAATAAGAACTCTGTTCATACCTGGAGATGTGTTGAAGAAAATTGTCCTCTTCGGCTTTTCTCAAGCATAAATCACGCAAGAGATCATGGACACGACATGCCTTGATTCTACCATCAGACCTTTTCTTCGAAACAATTACTAGACCTCTGTCAATGAGATCCATCAAGTAATCCTCTGCCACTTCCTCCAAACTTTTCTGATCATTTTGCCGTATAAATCCCTCAGCAACCCATAACCATATCAATTGCCTCACATGGATTTTATAGTCTTCTGGAAATGCTCCAAAATAGAGGAAGCATGGTTTCAAGTGTTGAGGCAAGTGGTTGTAACTTAATGCTAAAGCTTCCATGACTGGCTCTTGATCATTACTAATGTAGGAACTTAGACTTTCACTGACATGCCTCCACCACCCTTTTGTTTTGTCATTCTTTGCGAGGAGTCCCGATACTACAACAATGGCAAGCGGTAATCCTCCACACTTTCTTGCAAGTCCCTTTCCAATTTCTATCAGATCTATAGGACAACTCTTTTTTCGAAATACCTTAAGACACAATAGATTCCAACTTTCGTTCTCATTTAGGAAACGCAAATAGTGAGGTTTAGCTTGCAAAGCCACTGCCACATTTACAAGCCGACTAGTGACCAAAATTCTGCTTCCGTTGCGGTCATTTGGAAAATATCTTTTCAAATCATCCCAAGCCCCAATCTCCCAAAGATCATCCATGACAACAAGATATCTCTTACCTTTCAAAGCTCTGAAAAAATGCACACCTAATTCTCCATCGCTCATGTTTCCAATATTACCACGAACCTGAATGCCTGCGGAACTTAGAATGCTAAGCAATATATCTCTCTTGTTGTAGACTTGAGAGACAGAGGTCCATGCGCGAATATAAAAGTGATACACAATGAAAGGATCATTATAAACATTTCTGGCCAGAGTTGTCTTACCTAGTCCACCCATTCCAATAATGGATATATATGTAAGATTCTTTTCATGTTCTCCCACAAGCAGCTCCATTATTCTGTTTTTGTCATCATCTAAACCAACTACAATTTCTTCCAATACTTGAGGATTGGTGGGTTTTGATGCAACTCTGTGATCTCCGATGCCATACATCTTCTTCTTCTGATAAATCTCCATCACCTCTCCCTTGATAGACTCAATATCTTCCTTCACGTCGCCAAGACCTTGATGCATTTCGACGAATGCAAGTGTGGGCGATATAAGTTCAATTATTCGGCACTTGACAGCGTTCATTGTCTTTGTATTGACAGCCTTTCTCTCTTCTATGACACTGCCAAATCTAGAATGAATTGCCTCAGCCAGTCTGATTATCCGATTCGTGGAATCAAAGAAGGGATAAAAGCGATGGGTTGAATCACAGAGGGGATAAAATCGATTAGCATTGTGAGACTGAGGCCATATGACATTGAACCCCTTGCCACAAATCTCCTTGACTAGTATTTTAACAAGTTTGAGCTCTTGTATGACACAGCCAAGTTGATGATGTATTTGCTTAGATCGGTTGACCATGTCATTGAACCTATAGAAGAGGAGAGGAACAAACCATGGGATATGCAAACACAACTTTCCAGACCATCTTTGTGTGCAAACAAAGGGATCAGAATCTCTCTCATTCCAGTGGAGCACCTTCTCGCACAAATTGCAGAGGAGAACAAGTTCATCAGAAGACTCGAGCCATCGGAGACTGGATGATCCTGCCTTGTCATAAATCTCCATCACTTGCTTGATATAAGACTTGATCTCTTCATCTACTTGTATGACATCATCATCATCTTCAGCTTCAGACTCATCTGCATGCATGTGAGACTGAAGCCATGAGAGAATCTCCATCACCTGTGTCTTGTATCTCTTGATACAATCAATGTCTTTCATCAATGGCTTAGAGCAATCAATGATTTTCTTAGCCATCTTGACAGAATCAAAATAATACCTTTTCACTTTGGTGATGTCGTCCAGCCTATTGCAGAGGAGAGGAAATTCAACGCCAGCAACGCTTCCGTCCGTCTGCAAGACAGCATTGAACAGAAGGAAAGAGTCGATGATATCTTCAACTCGATAAGTGACACCTCTAATTTTTGCCACAACTTGTTTCACCTCGTCAGACCGTATGTCTTCTGAATCGGTTAGAAACTTGCGCAGGAATTGCATCTCTGCATAAACCCATTCCATTTGTTTCTTCTCAATCAGTTTGTCCTCGCATACCTTCAGAACCAATTCCTTGTCGGAGTTCATTAGCTGCATCATCTTCTCCAACAGAAAATCCAGAGCACAGTCAGCCATTAATGCTCTCTCTCTCTCTCTTTCTCTCTCTGGATGATCACCTAGATTACCCTTCAAATTTTATGCATCAACTATTTTTTTTTCTCGTGGAATTATTGCAGGGTCTTTTCACTTGATGATATTGCTCTTCACGCGGAGTCGCAAAAGTTTTTTGTTTTTTCCATACATATCTCCCTGTTCACCGTCAAATAAAGTAGCCTGATTCCCCTGCTGTGAACTGTGCTTGAGTCCGCACAAGTGAGACGGCTCTATTTCTGTTTATTTGTAAAGCATCTGTGATATGCTAAATCAGTTGGGTTAAAGTTATCAAGTAAAGAAAATGAATAAAAAATAATATTGTACCTAACTCTTCTCGACACAAAAAAAAAATAATATAATAATACTATCTCTTTTAAAAAAAAAGAAAAATTTTAAAATAATATTATAAATAATATTTTTTTTATATTTTCAGTTTATAAATTTTCACGCTTATTGTGAATGTATGTGTTAAATCGATATAAATTTTAAATTTTATAAATATTTATTTAAACTCTTTTTATCTCTCTAAATATGTATATTTGTACATATATTATTTCTAAATAATGGAGAGGGGAGATTTTTTTTGCACAAAATGTGATAGTTAAATGGTTATTTGTAAAAAAAAAATGAGAGATTTTTTTTTCACTCTGGATAAAGTATACGTTTTTTTCTTTTTTGTTTTTTTTTTCATTTTACCCTAAAACAAAAGCCCATGCCATAATTGCACTTATGCAAGGAAAAGTTATGATGGATAAGACGTATGTCTTTATTTTATTATTATATTAATTTTAGCTTAATTAAAATTATTCAGTCACACAAACATAATAATAAATAATGTGCGATAAAGTGAGAGAAATAACACCAGAAAATTTTTGCGTGGAAACTCGAAAGAAAAAACCATGAAAACTTAGCCGTCTCAAAGGAAAACAATTCACTATTTCAAAGCAGTGTTACACAAACTCTATCTCAATCTCACACCCATTCCACTCTGCCAATAATTAGTTGTTGAATGTTTCAGTCTTACTGTTGTGACTCCTCGTCCAATTGCTACAGCCTTCAGTCTTACTCCTCCATCCTTGTAGAAGGTTGCTGGAAGAATGAATGCTCTGCGAACAATTTGTTCTTTTCGTAGTATGATTGAATATGTCTTTCTCACTGTTGAAATATATTAGTATATTTTATATTTAACCTTTTTCATATCAAATTAGGATTCCAATGATTGGAGACTTACCATGTATAGGATAACTTACTTCCACTCACCTACCTCTTTTCTTGCCCCCATATATATGATCTCATTGTATATTGTAAATATATTATTCATTAATATAATTTAGAGATATTTATCTCTTTTTCTCTTATTTCCAACATGGTATCAGAGTTAGAGTTTTCAAAACTCTTTTTTTCTTCTTCCGTTTAATTGTTCTCATCATTCAAAGAGAACTATTTTCTATTTGGTGTCGAAAATCTATCTTCTGAAATTCCGTTTGATCTTCTAAACATATCAAAACAAAGTACTCAACTTGACAATCAAGTCGCCGCCAAAATTAGCTCGAACGAAGCTCTCATGTGCTCCCATGCCCCGCCCGAATCTTCTGAATTTTTTTCGGTGACACACGCCCCGTCACGCTCCCCCACGCGCCCCCACGAGCCATCTCGCACTACCATGACCCTCACGCGTGCCAAGTCATCGTTAACTCAGCTTTAGTTGCCACGTCATTGCTGACTTTGCTTTAATTACCACGTCATCGCCACGTCATCTGCCACGCCAGTACGAAACACATAATATTTGCTATGTCATCAACACATGTCTGTCACGTCACCTTTTCTATCACGTTAGTGGTACTGTCACATCATCAACAACCCCTGAAATTTTTTTTCTAGACCTACCATGCTTAAAATTTTGCTCTGATTCCAATTTTCTAGTCAATTTTGTCATTTGGAATTTCTAAATGGCTCAAAATGAGATTTTTCACCCCAAAATGAGATTTCAGTTTGGGCCTTCACTCAGCAGATATCCTTCTTCTTTTCGGCCTTCACTCAACAGATATTTTTCTTCTTTTTGTCGCAATGATGGTAACAAATAGTAAGCACAATCATTTCATCCCCAAACTAGTGAACATTCCTGTAGATGTTGTCACAAATTAGGACATACAATTAAGAAATGCTTCAAACTTACCAGACCTCTCAATGCTACAGTAATAGCTACCACAGAGACAGTGTCATCTCATCCTTCTCCTTCTGCACCAGTTACTACTCCTTCTGAGGAGTCCTCATTTACACTTTTTTCTGCTGATCTGGAGGCAATTCTTAACCAGGTTCTATCCAAGCAATCAGGTTCAAGCTCATCTAACTCTATTTTCTCAACCGCACCAGGTACACGTAATTCATAGTTTTTTGACTCTACCTGCTGCAATCATATTACTCCTAACCATACTTTGCTCACAGCTCAAACTTCTACATCTCATGCCCCTATTATTCACACAGCTAATGGTTCCACTATTGCCATTAGTTTCATAGGTACTGTCTCTCAGTCAAATTTGTCTGTTCCCAATATTTATATTGTTCCTAATCTTTCTCTTAATCTTTTGACTATTGATCAATTAACTGAGTTAGGTTTGAATATAACATTTTTTCTTTAATAGTTGTGCTGTACATGATCCTTAGAGAGATCAGATCATTGAGACTGGCTGAAAGATAGGGCGACTATTGAGTTTTCTTCCTTACAACTACCTACTTCATCCATCACAGTTATATCTACACAAAGTAATATACCTACTCTTGAGTTGTGGCATTCTCTTTTGGGTCATGCATCGGTATCTCGAGTCAAAAGTTTAGCATCTAAGCGTTTGTTAGGATCAATTAAAACCAATTCTTTTTAATGCGTTTCATATTAATTAAGCAAACAGTCTGTTTTACCATTTAATAACAGTGAGTCATTTGCCTCTTCCCCTTTTGATCTTGTTCATTCTGATGTTTAAGGACCTTCTCATATAGCCACCATGGGTGGGGCACAATATTTTGTTATATTTCTGGATGATTTTTCACGATTCACTTAGATATTTTTAATGAAAAATTATTCTGAATTACTCAACATCTTTCGTGATTTCACCAAAATAGTTTCAACTCAATTTTTCACAAATATCAAAACTTTTCGTTCTGATAAGGCTACGGAATATAGGCAAAATGAATTTCAAAATATCCTTAAACACTATGGCACTATTTTTTACTCTTCTTGCCCTGGTACATCCCAACAAAATGGTCGACCTGAACAAAAACTTTTACATATTTTAAATTTGGCTCGATCGTTTGTCATTTCTTCTTATGCGCCAACATCTTTTTGGGGTGAAACATCTCACTGCTATCTATACCATAAATCATGTACCCACACCACTTTTACAAAATCAAATACCCTATAAGCGTCTCTATGGGCAGGTTCCTGACTATAGTAATCTTAGAGTTTGTGGGTGTGCTTGTTTTGTTCTTCTTTATCCTCATGAGTGAACAAAATTATAACCTCGTGCTTAGCTCTGTTGTTTTCTTGGGTATGGACTTGAACAAAAAGGATATAGGTTTTATGATCTAGTTGTGAGATGCCTTAGAGTCTCTCGTCATGTTATTTTTTGGGAACATAAAATGTTTCATACTTTATCCAAATTCACTGGTATTTCTGAGCAAAGTACTATTCTGATCTTCTTTCTAAAACTGGCACCACAGATAACAAGATTGATGATACTCCACTTGAGCCTAATGTAACATTCACTTCACATGATGGTGAACTTTTTCGTGATAGTACTCTGTATCGTCAGTTGGTTGGTAGTTTGGTATATCTTACTATCACTCATCCAGATATTTCTCATGTTGTTCATATTGTCAGTCATGTCATGGCTTCACCGAGATCAGTTCACTTTACTGATGTTCTTTGTATTCTCCGCTATGTCAAGGGTACTGTATTTCATGGACTTTTTGTCTCTCATCAGTTTTCACTGCTGCTTCATGCTTATTCTGATGCAGATTGGGCTGGGGACCCAACAGATCGTCGTTCCACTATAGGATATTACTTCTTTCTTGGTGACTCACTAATCTCTTGGTGTAGTAAGAAACAACTATTATTTCTCGATCTAGCACTGAGGCGGAGTATAAAGCACTTGCATATGCTACTTCTGAGTTTTTATGATTATGATGGCTTCTTTCGGATATGGGTGTTTCTTCGTCCACCGCTACTCCTATCTTTTGTGATAACAAGAATGCTATTCAGATTGCATATAATGATGTTTTTCATGAGCAAACCAAACACATTGAGATAGATTGTCATTTGTTATCATCTACTTCAGAATATCTTATAGTTATGGTTAGTCACTTCACATAATCAGATAGCAGATATCTTCACCGAATCTCATCCATCAGGGCGCTTTCGCAAGCTTATTTTCAAACTCTAGATGGCGTCATATAACCCACCTTGAGTTTGAAGGAAAGTGTTGAAATATATTAGTATATTTTATATAGTACATTTCATATTTAACTTTTTTCCATATCAAATTAGGATTCCTATGATTGGGAACTTACCATATATAGGATAACTTGCTCCCCACTCACCTACCTATTTTCCTTCCCCTATATATATGATCTCATTGTATATTGTAAATATATCATTCATTAATATAATTCAGAGATATTTCTCTCTTTTCCTCTTATTTCCAACACTCACAAACACGAAATTGAAAGGAGAAACACATATTCTACTACTTTGACCAGAATTGATAAGATCTTCGATAAGCTCTGTATATTGATCAGATTGAGAACATCACCCCAATATACTCTCGAGAAATAGTGTATTGTGCTCTCAAAACATATAAAAACACACACAAAAATCTATGTTGATTTTTCTGTGAAAATCACTTCGAAAAGCTTACTCACTCTCAAAAACTATAATTTTATTGTGCGTATCTTGAGAGAAGCAAAGAGTGATATATATTAGAAAGTCCTAAAATTAGTTTTACAAAAAGAGTTTTAATATCATTATAGGACATCCCCCAAAGTTTGGTTCAAAACAGAGTTCAACATCAAATTGAAAATCAAAATCCTATTTAAAACTGGACAAGTCCGATTGGTCGGTAAAAGTCCGATTGGTAGGGTTTTGCAAAAACCAACCCTGAAATAAGTTGGACCGGGCGACAAAACACCGACCGATGGGGCTTTGAGGTTTTTGAAAATTTGAAGTTAAAACTGAAATTTTCAACTCTTAATCAACCAAACTTAATACGCAAATTTTTCTCCCTACACATACTTTATCTAAATTATAGTCTCATCAATTCCCAGTATCCATGCACTTATTGTTCAGCCCAAACAACCAAGACACAAATTGAAACAAAAATTACAACACAACTTGTAAATGTGTTCAATAAGTACTATATTATTGTTACATGAGTGTTGCATATGTGATGTAGTGTCTTGCATTGTGATTTAGTGACGTTGTATTTAATTTAATAGTGCACAGAATAAGCACACAATGGATGAAGAATAGGATACGATTAGATCCGATGCACTCCACTTGTTAGCTGCTACAACCGGAGGTCATGGTCACACGAATGCTCCACTTGTAGGTTGTGAGAAATTTAATTTGTAGTTGACAAATTTTGATATCAAAATTTTTATAATCGAGTGATAATTTTTGCTTTAATTTGGGTTAAGTGCATCGATACCATTGATATCAATGAGAACATCATTTAGAATAGGTAATTTTGTCAGGACACAATAGTACTTTGTAGTTGGGTTAGAATAGTACTTTGAAAAATATGTTTTAAATATTATTTTTTTATTATTATTTATGGAAGTCCAACGGGTTGGTTCAAAAACTCTCAGGATCTACTCCTACAGAGTTCAATCGGTGGAAAAATCACGTTAGTTTTGAAAAACATATGAGTTTTGAAAATCATATTTTCCTATTAATGACTACGAATGATTTCTTAAGAATCTTACAGTGTTTTTCTTTAAAGTCCAACCGATTGGACTTTTTCCAACTAGTTGAACTACTCTCAAGAATTGCACTTTTGCCTACTTTGTAGAGTCCAATTTGTTGGACTTTTTTCAATCGGCTGAACTACTCTTAGGAGTTGTGTGAGTTGTGCAGTGCAGAAGCGGTTGCAAAAGTTTGATTAAAACCTAGAGGAGGGTGAATAAGTTTACTCGCTCATTTGCTTATTTTTTTAATTATCCCAATTTTCAAGTCCAATTAAAATTAAAGCAATCTCACAAAGCAAGTAAACAAAATAAAGTAAATGAATACACCAGATATACATGGAAACCTAGATCGGAAAAAAATCACAGGTGATACTTCGTAGCCCCGGAGAACCAAATCCTTTATTGTCGAAGCAAAGTACAACAAACTATGTCCCAGACTCAAACCCACTCCACTCTGACAAGAACTTTATGCGAAACACCTCAGGCTTACTCTTGCGACTCCCTCGTCCAATTGTTGCAGACTTTCGGCTAACGTCACAATCTTTGCAAAAAGTATTATGTCCCCTTCATAGTGCGATCTTCTTCTCCTTCCTCACCAATGAACAGTTGTAGAAGAAACCAAATAATCCAATAGCTTGATCAATAAGAAATCTTTGAAGTAATCTTCGAATGATTAATCAAGCGGATATGGAGACACAACATAAATCACTCATAGTGTATATATGTGTGTGATCTTTCAAAAATATATAAACAAAGAATTAAAAATAATTCTCTGCTTTAAAAATATCTCTATGTTTTCCTTCTCTAAAAATATTAAGTTTGATGTGTTTTGAAAGCTTAATGAGAGAGAAATCATATGAAATTTTTATATATGTTAAAAATTCTAATTTTTCATGGAAAACAAGTTAAAAATCAATAGGAAATGAATTCCGATTTTTAAGAAAAGTGAGTCAAATTCGGGTAAAACAGGACTAAAGAAAGCAAAAATGCTAGACCAAAAGGCTTGGACCGGTCCAGCCTTCACTTGGACCAGTCCGGCCTTGTTGAGTCCTTGGTTTGAGGTACCGATACCTCATTGACTGGTCTATCTAAACCTTGAACCAGTCTAGCTAAACCTTGAATCGGTCTAACCTAGAAATTTTCAAAAAGCAGCTCTAAAACCCTATTCTTCAAGGTCAGAACCTCCCGGTTTGAAACATGTGTTCTCACCACTTTACCTGGACTACGTGACTCTCATACTTGATCAACAATATCCACATGCAATCAAAACCATCGAAAAACTTCAATCTATCAAATCATTGTTCAATGCATTGATGTCTTCTTCCAAGTTTCAAGCTTCATGCCTTTGAACATTATTTACATGGTTAGTGTAGAACATTTTGCTCACTCTGAGTCTTCAAATATATAATCAAGTATAAGAATATAAATAAAATATTACAACTCGATCATACTAAACTTTGACACCGAATATTACCAATTACAAATTTATACGTCACAAGTTGCAATTTTGCCTACTCTATAAAATGCAACCGGTTGGACTTTTTCCAACTAGTTTAACTTGTCATTACACCTACGGGACTTTATAGATAAAATTTATGATTCCTTTCCCAACTAAAATTGCTGAGACATCTAATACAATTTTGACAATACTTTTTCCATTTCTATTTGAACTCTTGTTTATAAAAGCTCATTTTTTCTCTATCTCAACACATGTACAAGAGATTTTTATATTTTTCACTAGTATACCTTTTGAGAGAGTTTTTAAAGAAAAATCACCGTTGATTTTTAGGTTTATTTTCTTTATTTGAGAGCACACACTTGTTATGGTTGGTGTGTGCCTTATAAAACATTTATTGTAATTTTGATACTTAGATTTAATAAAGTCTATTTTATTTATGTTCATACATATTGGTGAATGCTTATATTGATTAGTTCAAGAAGTATTGAACTAAGTGATCAATAAGTATGATAGGATGATTTATATACATATGGGGTTTTCTTATATATAGGAGATATAAATTGTCCATAATCATAATTATAAATGGCTGGTGATATTTGCACTCCCTTTTTCTACCATTGCACTTCACTTTATTTCTTATTCTAAAGGAATTAACATGGTCCCTAAGCCCATTAATGCATCATTCCTTATTTTATAATATCATCACTACCCTTTTCACTATAAATTTTAAAATTTTGTTTTACTTTCTTTATTTCTTCTAGTTTTTTCTTTTTTTCCCTCAAAAAAGAGAACTTATTCAAGAGAAACAGCAAGATAAATAGCAAGGCTTAAAGGGGTTCAAGAAGTAGTAGAATATATACTTTTTCAAATTTATTGACTTTATCCAACAACAATGTGATGGAAAAGAAAACCTTGATATGCTGAAGTAAGTCAAAACAAGAAAGCCACCCCCCCCCCCACCCTTCTCAATTTCTTAACTTTGTCCAACAATAGTATGATGGAAGAGAAAACCACCTCCCCCCCCCCCCCCTAAAAAATAAATAAATAAATAAGTGCACCCATTTCATCAATCTTGAACTATAAGTGCACCCAAGCATGTCCTGCTTAATTCAGTAATTATGTTTTTATATCATGAGTAAAGGTATAACTTTTTAAGTTGTGCTCAACTTTCACACATTATTCTTTTAATGGCCTATTTATTTATTTTTCATGGAAAAATTCTTCACCATGCATTACCTTTTTTCTCCACTAAGACAATCTTGAATATTTTGCATAGCATTTATGAAACTATTACCAAACATTATCATTCTTTTGCCTTCCAGATTTTACAGGATGATGTTTGTTGTATATTACAGGTATTTCAAAATATGGTTTATTGTTGAGACATTAAGTGTGTACGACTAAGTCTACTCATTGTTCAGAACTTCCAAGCCTCAACATTCACACGATCGAGTCTTTCCTAAATATCAGCCATTATCAAATATCTGCATATAATGTTATTCAACGTCCTCCTGATATCCTGTTGTGTCCTGATATTATGCAGATGAGCATTGTATATTTGGCTATAAATAGACTTCACGTCTCACATCTTCAATGTACAGAAAATCATTTAACATTCTTGTCTCAGTTTATTTCACATTATTCCTTCAGTTTATTTCAATACTAGTGTTTCTTTTCATTGTACTAAATATTGCAAAATATTATATCTAGTGTTGTAAAAAGTATTGTTAAAATACATATCAGCCACCTTCTGCTAGTGTTATTCTAGATTATTTGGTTACTATTTTGATTCTGCAAAATACTATTTGGGCTACTATTCTGCCATTCTATTTGGTTATTGTCATTCAATTTTATTCAAAACTGAGGACCAACCGAAGCTGTTCAATTTTCTTTCACTACGAGTGTATGTTTGTAAATGAGGTTGTTATTATATCCTGGATGTCATAATGTGTTACGCCGAGACATCGTCTCAGAATGGCGGATCTACTCAAACGCCTCAGCTAAGTTCACTCTAATCATTTGTTTAATTTCTTGTTCCCAATTATTTTTTAAGTGTTTATCACACACACGTAACAATAACACAGAATAACAGAAAGATAAAGAACACAGATTTAACGTGGTTTGGTGTTGTGTTTACTCCACAGGAGAACCAAAAAAGTAATCAACTATCAACAATGAATCAGGGTTACAACTTATATATCTCCTAACCCTATAATATAAAAGAAATCCCCAATATGTATGCTTCGCTCAGCCATGGGCCTTCCCTTATGACCCAAAGCCCAGTGTAACTTCCTTACAGGAATATGAGCCACAACCCAACAATCTCTACCTTGGCGAACATCCAGCCATTTACTGCTCCACCTCGGACTGATAAGGACAGGGGTACACATTCTCTTTAACACAAAGAGATATTAATCAATTCCAAGCAAAACTTGAACTTTTTTGTAGTAACTATCTTTGTCAACATATCAGCTGCATTCTCTAAAGTATGAACATTCTTCAGCAAAATATCACCTATAGTGACCAATTCCCTTATCTTATGAAACCTCACATCTATATGCTTTGTTCTCGCATGATACACCTGGTGATTTGCCAAGTAAATGGACTCTAACTATCATAATGCAACTGAACTCCTCCTTAATTAACACCAAGTTCCTTGACCAGCCCCTTTACCCATAAAGTTCCTTTACATCCTTTGATGCTTTCATGTATTCTACTTCAGTTTTAGATAAAGCAATAGTAGACTGTAGTGTAGACTTCCAACTTATAGTCACACCTGCTAGTGTAAAAACATAGCCTATTATAGACCTCCTATCATCTAGATCACCTGCATAGTTTGCATCCACATACCCCACAATTGAAATAGAGCTCTCCTGTCTTTAAAACCTAATGTCATAATCTGTTGTACCCTTCAAGTATCTGAAAATCCACTTCACTACATTCCAGTGCTCTCTTCCTAGATTTGCCATTTACTTGCTAATTGTGCTGATTGCATGTGTTAAATCAAGTCTAGTGCAAACCATTGCATACATCAAACACCCTACAATATTGGCATACGACGCCTTAGACATATCTTCAATTTTTGCTTCCGTCTTCGGGCATTGAATAACAGATAACCTGAAGTGCTTGGCCAACGGTGTACCCACTGATTTAGTATCATACATACTAAACACTTCTAATACCTTCTTGACGTACTTCTTCTGAGACACCCATATCTTTCTAGCCTTCCTGTCTCTCTCTATGAATTTTTATTCTAATAATTTTCTTGGTTACACCCAAGTCTTTCATATCAAACTCATTTCCTAGCAAAAATTCAACTTATCAATCTCATCTATATACTTAGCAGTAATCAACATATCATCAATGTATAGCATCAAGAAAATATAAGAACCACCATTAAGAATCTTGAAGTAGATACAACAATCAAAATCACAATGAGTGTAGCTAATCCGAATCATGTAGGATTCAAATCTCTTGTACCACTGTCATGAAGATTGCTTCAGCCCATAAAGTGACTTCTTCAACTTGCAAACAAGATGTTTTGATTCTTGTTTCTTGAACCCTTCCGGTTGCTCCATGATTCTGCTCTCCTTCAAATCACCATGAAGGAAAGTTGTCTTTACATCTAGCTGTTCCAATTCCATATCATAATTAACCACTAAATCCAACACTAACCTAATGGAAGTGTGTTTTGCCACTGGAGAGAAAACTTCATTGTAGTCAACTCCTTTCTTCTGTGAGTACCCTTTTGCCACTAACCGAGCCTTGAACCTTTGTTCTTTCTTTCTTGATACTACTTCCTTTTTCTTGTACACCCATTTGCACCTTATTGCATTTTTTTCCACTAGAAGCTACACCAAATCCCAAGTCTTATTTTTATGAAGCAACTAAGTTTTTTCTACAATGGCCTACAACCACTTATCTCTCTCATGACAACTAATTGCCTCCTGATAAGTTAAAAGCTCTCCATCACTAGTAACAAGAGCAAAAGAAACAAAATCATCATAACCAAACTTAACTGGTGGTTTAATGGTACGCCTGGTTCTATCTGTGGTTATGTTATAATGCTCTTCCACTGGTTGGATAATATTTTCTTTGTCTGCATCTAGCTCCACTTGTATCACCTGCTTATTGCTGTTATTTTCTCCCAACTGATGCTTCTGATCTTTATTTAATTTTTTCAACATAGACGTTTCATCAAACACTACATCTCTGCTAATCACCACCTTCTGTGTTTCTGAATCCCAAAGCTTATACCTTTTTACCCTTTCTCGTTCCCAAGAAAGAAACACATCTTCAATTTTGGATCAAGCTTTGACCTCTCCTCACTAGGAATATGAACTAGTGAACATAACCGGAACACCCGAATACCATCATCAAAGAGTAATCTACCTCCCAAACTGTCCACACTTCTTATGTTATTTTCCCATCAAGTGTTTCCCTAGGTGATATATTGATGATGTAGAATGCCATATTCACTGCCTCAGCCAAGAAACTCTTGGGTAGGCTATAATTTAATCTCAAGCGCCTTACTTTCTCTGCAATGGTCCTGTTCATCCTCTCAGCAACACCATTTTGTTGTGGTGTTCGCAGGACTGTAAAATGTCTCTTAATCTCGTGCTCCTCACAAAACTTCAAAATTTTTGTGTCCTTGTACTCTATACCACTATCTATTTTAAGGGTCTTAATCTGCTTTCTAGACTGGTGTTCTATCTCTAATTTCCACACTTTGAATTTAGCAAATGTTTCTGACTGTTGTTTTATGAAGTAGACCCAAACCTTTCTTGAGTAATCATCTACAAAAATTATGAAATAATAAGATCCACCCCTTGATTTATCTCGCACTGGCTTCCAGACGTCCGAATGTACATGCTTAATAATAGCCTTGTTTCTGTGAATAGTTCTCCTGAACTACACCTTGCACTATTTCCCAAGTACATAATATTTGTAGAAATCAAGTTTACATGACTTTATCCCATTTAATAGATTTCTCTTATGAAGTTTCATCATGTCTCGTTCACCCATGTGACCTAGCCTCACATGCCACAATAGTGTTTCATCCGTATCGAATTATGCAGATGTTATTGCCGCAGCTCCACCTCTAATTGTATTTTCCATCAGCTTATAGATATTTTCAGCAATCTTCTGACCCTTCATTAACACCATTGCCTCTCTCTTCACTGTCAAAACTCCACCTTCTAATCTATAACTACAGCCATTAGAGTCTAAGGTTCCCAAGGAAATCAGATTCTTCGTAAGATCTGGAACATGCCTAACGTCACCTAAACTCGTCACAATACCATCAAACATTTTAATTCTGATAGTACCTATTCCAACCACCTTACAAGCAGCATCATTACCCACGAGAACATTACCACAATTTACTAACCTGTAAGTGTCAAACCAGTCCTTGTTAAGGCACATGTGATACGAATATCCAAAGTCTATAATCTAGGAATCTGTGAAGTGATCAGTTGTCGATAAGATAAAAAGCATATCTCTATCACTACAATATGTGTTATCTTCTGCTACATTCGCTGAGGTTGAGGCTTTCCCCTTACCTTTTTTTTTCTTTCTTCCAATATGGACAGTCTCTCTTTATATGTTCCTTTTGATGACACTTGTAACATTCCACGGTCTTCAACCATTTTACCCTTGATTTCGATCTGGACAGTTTCTTATCAAATGAATGTCTCTTCTCCTTCTATCTTACACGATCATGACTACCTTTTGCTACCAACCTTTCACCCTGCGAACTCTCGGTGTTCTGCTTTTGTTGCTTATATTCCAACAAAGTTGATGTCACGCCCTGAAATCCAGACTGCCGGGACTCCCCCGGACTGATGCCGAATCCCGAGTGTGAACCCGTTCACTCAACCCTGTGAACAACCTCAACCACACTCATGCGATAATAACAAGTTCTGATACCATGCTATAACGCCCCGATTTCCCGACTCCCGGAGGACCGGAGGTTAACTCGTCCATCAAACCTAATGAACCCTCGTTACCCTCAAGTACTGCTAAATCTTAACTCTATTATTGCACATAGGTGTGCACAACTCTACCTCATCCAATCCTAATGGGCCTTGCAACAAATCATATCACTTTAGTGGAGATTTACTTATCCACACTCTCATGAATCACTCACTTCCAAGACTCAATACTTCATGTGTTTCGAATCTAAAACTGAGGTTTACACAATTGGTTAGAGAATCCAAAAATACTCAATTTAAAAAAAAAACCAAACTCAATTCCAATTTAAAAGGAAGAAATTACGTCAAATCAAAGTTTGGATTGATTTTTGAGTGTGCTATGAATAGTAACTTCAATTGTGCAAAAGTGGGGTTTTGATTGTGCAAAATTTTCACCCTCTCGGGACTTTGGACCTGCAATATTTTACACGATCGAAATGGGGGTTTCGATTGTGTGAAACTGCCCTTGTCTAGACCCTAAAAGTCATCATAAATCACAACCACTTCGCACGATCGAAATGGGGGTTTCGATTGTTCGAAATGGGCATTTTGCACGATCGAAATGCCCTCCACAGGATCTCCAGCAACCCTATACATGGTCCATTTGGAACCCAATCCACATTCTATCATCCTAGAACCTCTCATACATGATCCCTAACATAATTGAAAGGTACCAACATCAATCACATACTCAAAATTACATTCATGATTAAATCATACATAAAAATGAATCATACTTTCACAACCATAATCCACTCATAATGAAAACATCATCATATGAACTAAATGCTACCACGAGAATTACATAAACCAATCCATTGTCTTTTCTACCCAACAAGCTTATAATTCAATACATACATCAAAGTTACATTTGTCCACAAAATAACTACACTTAAAAAGAGAAGTCACATGCCACAAGCCAGCATGGATAGCCACAAAATCCACAACATCCAAAAGATAGCAAAAATGCTACTAGAGTTCCACTTGGACACTCAAGTCCCATCTATCATCGGCGCTTTATCTGTAAAAGAGTTTAGAATAAAGGGGTAAGTACCACTGCGGCTCAGTAGAGATACCCCAACCCACCGAAGTGCCGACTCGACACGACCTACATGGATGCATGTCACTACATTACATGTATCATTCAACATACATCATGTTCATTCACAATAATGCATATATATATATATATATATATATATATATATATATAGGGATGCATTAAACACATATCATACTTTATAATTCAGAATGATAGCAATAATCATACACTTGTCTCTCTCTTGGACTCAAGCTGATACCTAACATGATTCTTGACCAAATCATGTAACCGAGACACTTTCCACACCATTCCAACTCCGCCACCGAGTATTTACCTACTCCAAGGTGGGTAGACCACCGTCACCGAGTATTTACCTACTCCAAGATGACTTGGCCCCTTTTCTTTTCTTTTCCTGAGTATTTACTTACTCCAAGGTGAGTAAACCACAATCACTGAGTATTTACCTACTCTAAGATGATCGGGCATCTTTTTGGAATCCCCACCGAGTATTTACCTACTCCAAGGTGGGTAGAACACCGTCATCGAGTATTTACCTACTCCAAGGTGACTTATCCACTCTAACACCCTCACCGAGTATTGACATACTCTAGGCAATCCAACCATTTTTCCTCATTTCCTCACAACGGACTCATATATGCATTTCAAACATATAAATATCAAGCATTTAAGAATCATGCTTCATAATACATAAGCTAGTCATATAGGAACATAGCATACATTTCATATTCACTAACCCATATATATACATTCTTGTATATGCAAACCCTAGCATAATTAGCATATGCCCACAAAACTTCACCGAAGCACATTTTAGTCATGCTTCACCAATGCACACATTTTCTATATAAAGATAGCATGCATTTAACTCACTTGACAACACATAATACATACATGTTCAATATAACACATTTTCACATGTGTACAAAACATACCATATAAGCATGCATACTAATATCTCTCACACATTCACTCCTTTTATCATGTATACCACCACATACATATCCATTGCACAATAAAGACCAAGGAGAGTAGAATAACACCATATCCCACCCCTCTTACCAATCTAAATCATGCAATACACACCTTTAGCTCTTACCATTTCACCCAAAATCCTAGAATCGACAAATAGATGAGAAAGAGAACCCCTACCTCAAAAATGAAGGCCTTCCAAGCACTTCACCAAAATCCCACTGATGTCTACCTTGCCAAAACTCACGTTTGTTCTGTTCAAACTGAAGCTTTTGCCATCTCTTACATATCTCTCTTCTTCGGCGAAACCCGAATCACCACTGAAGCTAAACGAAATCTAGAGAGAAGGTAGAGAAAAGAAAAAGGAAATTTTAGAGAGAGAATGAACCATGTGAAATGGCAGGAATCACTCTCAGCCATGTATTTAAAAGGTATCTAGGGCACGAAAGACCAAAACGCCCCCGAGCCACTTAACATACCTTCCCGAACTCCGTTTTCAATTTTGAAAACTCCTATGGCCTCCAAATCACTTTTTTAACTCTCTAAACATTCCATCTAAGTCATTCCCAAAGTATGTTCAAAAATTTTTCAGATTTTCTGGCCCACTTAAGTCGTATCCCGGGCCCCGATTTGATCAAAAAGTCAAACTTTTCTAAATCTTTCAAAAATTTACCAAAACCTTTAAAACACTTCTCAAACATGTTTCCCATGCTCGAAACATGCTAAACACCACTCAAAATGCATTTATGGCAATTATAATGCGAAAAATGCAAAACCGGTCAAAATTGGTGACGGTCTCTACAACTGATGTAACTTCCTCTATTCTAGAGTTTATTTTCCCCATAAGAGAGTTGTAATTAGATGTTCATAAGAA
Source organism: Cornus controversa (assembly GCA_026545225.1). Lineage (NCBI taxonomy): Eukaryota > Viridiplantae > Streptophyta > Magnoliopsida > Cornales > Cornaceae > Cornus > Cornus controversa. The sequence goes on along the minus strand of CM048848.1, from coordinate 9,366,839 downwards.
CCAGGGAGAGAATAAAGCAGAATCAATGTCTTATTGTCATCATCAAACTTTACAACAATTCTTAAGGGATCACTAATAATCTAGTTAAAAACATTGATGTGCTGTGCCAGATCTTCACCTTCATTCATCTTATGCCCGTAGAGTTTTTTCTTGAGATATAACTTAGTCATCAGAGATTTTGACATATACTAGTTCTCCAATTTTGTCCATATTCCTATAAGAGAATCCTCATCCAAGACTTGGTACATAATCGAATCTGTAAGACATAGACGAATAGTACTTACTGCCTTCTATTCCAGGTCTTCCCAATCCTTGTCAGACATACTTGTAGGATTTTTTGATTTATCATACAACGCATTCACCTAACCTTACTGTATCAATAAATCTTTCATCCTTCATTACCAAAGTTCAAAATTTGCAGTCCTATCGAACTGTTCCACATCGTACTTCGTAATTGATTTATTCACCATTGTTGTTATGATCAAATAGTGCTCTGATACCAATTGTTGATCACATACATGCAACAATAACCAGAATAACATAAAGATAAAGAACACACAGATTTAACATGGTTCGGTGTTATGCCTACTCCATGGGAGAGCCAAAGAAGTAATCCACTATCAACAATGAATCAACATTATAGCTTATATATCTTCTAACCCCAATATGTACGCTCTGCTCCGCTATGGGCCTCTGGGCCCTTCCTTATAACCCAGAACCCAGTGTAACTTCCTCACAGGAATATGAGTCACATCCCAACACTACACAGAGTAGTATCTCAATGCCCTCTCTTCTTGCTTACAAATTTTACAACAATCTTAAGAGTATATTTGAGGAATACTGCTTAGTATCTGTGTTTATATTGGATAGTAAACTTGTATTCTTATTGCGGGTACTGATGAAAACTGGAGTGACTAATTTGCTAAAATTTTGTGATCACTGCTAAACTCAGAGAATTTGATTTTTCTAGTTTGCTAGCTTGGTTTGTATGTGGGATTCCTTGCATATTTCTATCTCAAATTCATCTTTCTTAAATTGTTTATTATATTCTATATTGTAGATATTGTGGACATTACATTTATAATATTCTAACCTAGACTTTTCAAAGACATTGTATAGTATCCTAGATCTTTTTGAGGAATTTTCTATAATAGTGCATTATTAAACAGTAGTTTTGTAGCTATCTGCCCTATGAGAAAATTATGTTTGATACCCACTCTAAATAGGCAGAACAATAGTAATAGCCATTACCCCAAGAATAATCACAACCCAAACCCAAATTTTTATAAAGAAGTAAGGTGTTTTGTTTGTGGAAACCTAGGCACCATGCTACCCAATATAGACACAGGAAGATAAATGAGAAACCTGCCAAAGCCAATTTGGCTAAGGAGAAAGTTATTGTTACAATTGTCTTTGAGGTGAACATAACTACTAATGTGAAGGATTGGGTGGTAGACTCTGGGGCTACCAAGCACATTTGTGGAAACAGAAGTGCTTTTATCTCCTACACTTTAGTAAGGGAGGGAGAAGAAAAAGTGTTTATGGGTGATTCCAGGCCCTCTCTTGTCACGGGGAAAGGGAAGGTTCTTCTCAAGCTAACTTCAAGATAAATCTTTTCACTTAGTGATATGCTTTATGTTCCAAATATCCATTGGAACCTTTTGTCTGTTTCTCTACTGGTGAAAGTTGGGAAAAAGGTTGTTTTCGAGTCTAATAAAATTTTCTGACTGAAAATGGGATTTTTGTTGGGAAATGATTTTGTAATCAAGGGCTATTTGTTTTGAATGTTCTCGAGACCATGAATGAAAATACTCCTAGTTCTACTTATTTGATTGATTCACTTGACTTGTAGACTAGGTCATGTGAATTTTTCATATATTAAGAAAATGAAAGATATTGGTTTGATTTCTAGCCTTTCATCTTCAAATTCTGAAAGATGTGATCTATGTGTTGAAACCAAAACAACTAAAAAGACTTGTAAGTTTGTAGAAAAAGAATCTGATTTGTTGAGCCTAATTCATAATGACATAGGTGACTTAAAATAAACCATAACTAGAGGTGGAAAAAGGTATTATATTACCTTTATAGATGATTTCTCAAGATACACAACTGTATACTTGCTTAGACATTAAGATGAGACATGAGAGATGTTTTAAAATATAAGCCTGAGGTTGAAAACTAGTTAGACAAGAAAATGAAAAGATTAAGAACTACTAGGGGAGGAGAGTATGATTCAAACTTTTTTAGTGAATATTGTGTACAACATGGCATAATTCATAAGGTAACTCCACCTTATTCACCAGAATCTAATGGGATAGTAGAAAGAAAGAACCGAACATTAAAAGAAATGATGAATAACATGTTTGTTGGTTCTGGGGCACCCCTTAACCTGTGGGGGAAACCATTCTCTTAACTTATCATATACAATATAGAATATCATATAAGAAAATTGGTAGAATACCATATGAGTTGTGGAAAAGATATGCACCTAATTTGTCATAACTGAAAGTGTGAAAGTGTTTAGCTAAAGTCCTTTTACTGAACCTAAAAACATTTGACAGTATATTTATAGGATATGCCCAAAATTGTGCATCCTATAGATTTTTGGTAACTAAAAGTGATAACAACCTAATGGAGGTTAACACAATAGTTAAAACCAAAAATGCATATTTCTTTGAAAATATTTTTCGAATGAAGCATAATATGGAAAAGCTTGATTATGTGCCTCATAACATAGCTGAAGAAGAAACCATTGAGCACTCTGATGTATAATCTAGAAAAAGTAAAAGAGGAAGGAAAAAAACTAATTTTGAAGATGATTTATATACCTTCCTTGTTGATAATGATCCTCAAACTTATAATGAGGCAGTAACTTCACGTGATACACTTTTCTGGAAAGAAGCAATTTATAATGAATTGGAGTCAATAATAACTAACCATACATGGGAGTTAGTTGACTTACCACCTGCTGCTAAAACCATTAGATGTAAATGAATTTTTAAAAAGAAGTTAAAATTTGATGGGTCAATAGATAAATTTAAAGCATAGTTGGTTGCTAAAGGCTATAAACAAAGGAAATACAAAGACTTCTTTGACACTTTTGCTCCTGTAACTAGAATTTCACCTATTAGAGTTTTGTTTGCTTTAGCTGCCATTAACAATCTTGTTATTCACCAAATGAATGTTAAAATTGCATTTTTAAATAGTGAATTAGAAGAAGAAATTTACATGGATCATGTCACGCCCCAAAATCCGAGCCACTAGAACACCTGCGTCCGACCCCAAACTCCGAGGTGTGAAGTGTCACACTTGCTCGATCATTGCCCCATTTCCCCGGACAGATGTGAAAATTCCCTTACTATGTCCTCTCGATTCTTGTCCAGACCACCGAGATCAACCTCGCAAAGGCTTATGCACAAGTCCTCACATTTTATTTTAGAACATCAACTTAGACTAATTAAATTAAGGTATTAATCTCACGAAAGCTCCTACACGTGTACTAACACTCAAACATGTCTTAGACACTCCCTATAGATGGGTCCCACAAGTGGCTAATCAATACAACCCCAACTAAAAAGGTGTATGCCTTCACAAATTACGATCAATCGTAATGGGGATTATAATTCCTTTTACATTCAGTGTACAAATATCGTAATCGCACTAGTTTTGACACCAAAATTTCTCAAGTTTTACGATAAATCGTAATCCAGGTTACAATTCCGTGCAACATTATGATGAATCGTAACACTGACTACGATTCCGCGTAGTGTCCTAGACAACAAATCCTAATTTCACACATAGTCTATTTCAAGTCCGTTCCTCAACCTACATTGGTCCTCATATGTCCCCACATAATACAACTGATATTTCAACATATAAGTAAACATAAAAACGTCATTAAACCATCTCATTGATCTTTTATACATTAGTTCACCAACTAATCAACATAAATAAATATAAATAAATATATATATATAAAATACAAGTTCCTCAAACATGCATTCATAATCCCAACTTTACATCAGTTCAAGGTCTTATGACCATAATTACAAGATCTTTAAAATAACATCAAATACATGTAAGCAATGCACATAAGTCCACATTCCGAACATGCATTTCCAAAAGTAATCTACAAAAGTGTTCAAAGGTTCATCTATGCTCCAAACTAACTTAAGGTTGGGGAGACTCTGCCACTTCCTTGCCATGACCTAAAATGTTTTATATAATAAACATGGGATGAGCTCCTGCATACTCGGTAGAAATCCATAAGACATGCTTCCAAAAGTCTTGTGAATACGCACACACAACTCATACAACAAGCCATGACAAACATGCTAATTCTAAATCATTTTATATGTTAACAACCATGCCATGAATTATATGCATTTCATGTATCAAGCTATGCACCTTTCACATGTCACATGTCACTCACACAACCTAGCACTTGGATTCCAATTACGGGACCATCCAAACTCACTATTGAACACTCGAACTTCACTTTTAGACCATTTAATTTGATACTCAAAATTTTATTTTTGGGACCATCTAAAGTTCACCACCTTTCTCACACACGCCCTCACACTATGTATGTGTCATGCATAAACATATATCAAAATGCTCATTCACAGGCTCTCATACCAAATGTGTACATAACAATTACAAATCCATGTTCCACACATAAAGCATATATTCACATTCTCATTGGGGCATAAAAATCAAACACATGGTCACACATTTCATAAGAGTGCACCAAACAAGCCCTTAACTCCAATTTCCCAAGTGTTATACTCACAATTAAATCACATAAGGCATATAAACATATAATCATCATTTGCACATTTTCAAATCATGCACATTTCACATTTTATTCATAAAAAATACACATATACATGCATAACCCTAGTTGTATGCTCTATGTAATGCCCCACCCTATCCCAACACAATATTATCCACTTTTGGCACCCCCAAACCAGAGACTTTCCAAGGGGTCACCCATTCTGGTACTACTCCTAGCTAAGTATGTTTAACTGTGGAGTTCTGATAGGTTCACGACCATCATAGCTTTAAAATGCACTTCACCTTCACCAGGTCACACATGCATTCACATTCTCATTAGGGTATAAATCAAACACATGGTCACACGTTTCACAAGAGTGCACCAAACAAGCCCTTAACTCCAATTTCCCAAGTGTTATGCCCACAACTAAATCACATAAGGCATATAAACATATAATCATCATTTTCACCTTTTTAAATCATACACATTTCACATTTTATTCATAAAAAATACACATACAAATACACAACCCTAGTTGTATGCCCTGTGTAACCCTCCACCCTATCTTGACACAATATTGTTGGCTTTTGGCTCCCCTGAAACAAAATACTTCCAAGGGGGTCACCCATCCTTGTACTATTCTCAATCTGATGGGTTCACGGCCATAACGGCTTTAAAATGCACTTCACCTTCACCTGCCCAAGCAATGTAAGATTGTGACACCTGTAGCCTGCCAGTGTTCACCCACACCACACCCGCCCACAGAGGTCATCACAATCCACCCCCTTGGAGGCCTGACATCCCCGTCGGCACACTTTTAGTTGGGCTCTGGTTTTGATATCATTTATAACACCCCTCCTTATCCTGATATAATATTGTCGGCTTTTGTCTCCCCTGAAACACAGACTTCCTAGGGGGTCACCTATTCTGGTACTACTCCCAACTAAGCATGCTTAACTATGGAGTTCGGATGGGTTCACGACTATCACGACTTTAAAACATGTTGTGTCATAGAAGGGTGATGAATATACATATATCACTTCACTTCACCTGCCCAGGTGATGTGAGATCATGACACCCATAGCATGCCAATGTTCACCCACACCACACTTGACCACAGAGGTCGTCACACCCTAAGCATCTAACCAACTCATAAAGAAACCCCAGAATTCATGGGTTAGAAATCCCTACCTCGATTTAAAAGAGTTTTCAAATATGAACCCTAGTTTCACTAAATCCAAAACCACCCAAAATTAGATTTTCTGGGATCAAACGCAAGCCCTAACCGCGAAGAACAATCTGTCCTCCTTCGACACCTTCCAAATCTCACCTTAAAGGCTTCAAATTAAAGAGAGAAGAAGAAGAGATGAAAAGGGAAGTGCGAGAGATAGTAGACAGTTGTTTAGAGATAGAAAATATGGCTGAAATATCTGTCTCTTAATATTTACAGCCTCTACCCCGTGAAATAACCAAAATGTCCATCGTCACTTAACGTACCTTCCCAACTTCTGTTTTCTATTCCAAAAGCGACTATGTCCCTGAAATTAATTTCATATTTATTATAACATTTTATTTGGTCTAAAATCAAAAATAAACTTATTCGAAAAAATATTCGATTTTTCGGACCTACCGACCCGCGTCGCGGGTCCCGCCGACGCCCGAGAATTCCAAATTGAGTCAAATGACTACAAAAGTTTCTTGGACCTCTAAACAAGTTCTCAAACATGAATTTCATATTTAAATTATGCATACCATCATTTAAAATCACTTATACGATGATAAATGGAAATAAAAAGAAAATCGACCAAAAAGGGACTCTGTCTCTACAAAATTGTCTTTTGTTTTTAAAATGTCTAAAAGTTGGGTTTTCACCTTCTTTTATTTGTAGAAAATATTTTAAAGTTTCAAAAAATTCTAGAAAAATTTAGGTAACTTTATAGGGATGAAATACACCGGGGTTTTAAATTTTAGGTGAAAATGAGTTTCCTTTGTGGTTTTATCGATTTTAAAGTATGCCTCAAAAATTATGTTTTATTTTATTTTGCTGGAAAAATATTTTTTTAAAATTTCCAAAAATTCTAAAAAATTCCAGAGTGTTTAAATAGGGATCTTAGAAGCAGAATAGGCCCAAGAACTTAAATTCGAGTTAGGTTTTGACTCCCTTGAAGGTTTAAATAAATTAGAGGTTTGATTGGATGTTTGCTTCTAAAGTGGATGATTGTGTTATTTGATTTACTTGAATGTGTTTTCCTTTGAAGTTATAACTATCTATGAAATACTTGATTATAGTTTACTTGTGAATAAGTTGTCTTATGGTGATGATCGCATATCGGATAAGTTAAATCACTTTATTTTGTGCAAATTAAAATCATAATGCAACCTATTTTATTTTATGTTTCATATTGGGAATGAGGCATGTAAGGATTGTCAGGCGTGTCAAAATTGCCAATACCTAATAAGGTATCTATACATCATATTTGGCATGTCAGGATCGCTAATACCTAATAAGATATCTATACATTATATTTGGCATGTCAGGATTGCCTAGATTTAATAAAATGCATGCATATGTTTCTTTATTTTGAATTTATAGAATGTATTCATTGTTGAATGATAAGGGTTTGTTGGGATAATATATAAAATAATTTTTATCTTTGAAAACATGAACTGAATAAGGAATAACATGTATGTTTACACCTATATTTATCTCTTGTGGCCCTCACACTGAGGTTATGTATATTGGTTCTCTGATTGGAATGTAGTAGATAGAACTTGCTTGTGGGTTTAACCCACCTTGTTGATATTTCAGGTTCCAGGCAGGTTCTCCCGCGAGGATAGAGTGTTAGGGTTAGTTATGGCAAACATCTCTTCTCATCAGTTTTAGGGTAGAAATTTATTTCTTTTTCAAGAATTTGAAACATAGAAATTTTTGGAAATTTGGTTATTGGTTTTAAAGTAGAGTTTAAACTCTTGTTCATTCTGGTTAAGGGGTCCTTGGGTTACTGGACTTCCAAATTGTATTACCAGACACTTATTTAGTTGTTTACTTTTTATTTCAATTCAGTGAGATTTTCTGTTCAGCTTTTAGAATTTATTTTAGTCTATCTTTTGTATTCTATGCTTGTTGCTATCAATTGTTAATATCCCTCAGATTTTGTGTATGAGACTAACCACCTCATACGCAAAATATTGTGGGGGCATTTCAATGCACATTTCACATTTTATTCATAAAAAATACACATATACATGCACAATTGTATGCCCTATGTAATGCCCCACCCTATTCCAACACAATATTGTCTGCTTTTGGCTCCTCCAAACCAGAGACTTCCCGGGAGTCACCCATTCTAGTACTACTCACAGCTAAGCATACTTAACTGCAGAGTTCTGATGGGTTCACGACCATCATGGCTTTAAAACACATTTCACCTTCACATGGTCACACATGCATTCACAGTCTCATTAGGGCATAAAATCAAACACATGGTCACATATTTCATAAGAGTGCACCGAACAAGCCCTTAACTCCAATTTCCCAAGTGTTATGCCCACAACTAAATCACATAAGGCATATAAACATATAATCATCATTTTCACCTTTTTAAATCATGCACATTTCACATTTTATTCATAAAAAATACACATATATATGCACAACCCTAGTTGTATGCCATATGTAATGCCCCACCCTATCCTGACACAATATTGTCGGCTTTTGGCTCCCCCGAACAAAAGACTTCCTAAAGGGTCACCCATCCTTGTATTATTCTCAACCAAGCACGTTTAACCGTGGAGTTCTGATGGGTTCACGGCCATCATGACTTTAAAACGTACTTTACCTTCACCTACCCAGGCGATGTAAGATCGAGATACCTGTAGCCTGCTAGCGTCTACCCGCACCACACCCGCCCACAGAAGTCGTCACAATCCACCCCCCTTGGAGGCCCAACATCCCTGTCGATACACTTATAGCTGGGCTCTAGCTCTGATACCATTTGTAACGCCCCACCCTATCCCGACATAATATTGTCGGCTTTTAGCTCCCCCGAACCACAAACTTTCTAGGGGTTCACCTATCCTGGTACTACTCCCAACTAACCACACTTAAATGTGGAGTTCTGATGTGTTCACGACCATCACGGCTTTAAAATGCATTGTGTTATAAAAGGGTGATGAATATACATATATCACTTCACCTTCACCTACCCAGGTGATGTGAGATCATGACACCTATAACATGCTAATGATCGCCCACACCACACTCGCCTACAGAGGTCGTCACACCCTAAGCATCTAACCAACTCACAAAGAAACCCCGAAATTCATGGGTTAGAGATTCCTACCTCGATTTAGAAAAGTTTTCAAATACGAACCCTAGTTCCACCAAATCCAAAACCACCCAAAATTAGATTTTTTCAAATCAAATGCAAGCCCTCACCGCGTAGATCAATCCGTCCTCCTTTGACACTTCCAAATCTCACCCTAAAGGCTTCAAATCAAATAGAGAAGAAGAAGAGATGAAAAGGGAAGTGCAAGAGATAGTAGACAGTTGTTTAGAGATAGAAAATATAGCTGAAATATCTACCTCTTGATATTTATAGCCTCTATGCCACGAAATAACCAAAATGATCGTTGTCACTTAATGTACCTTTCCGACTTCCGTTTTCGATTCCAAAAGCGACTACGTTCTTCAAATCACTTTCATATCTATTCTAACATTTCATTTGGTTTAAAACCAAAAATAAACTTTTTTGAAAAAAAATTTAATTTTTCAAGCCCACCGACCAGCGTCCCGGGTCCTGCCGACCCAAAAATCCCAAATTAAGTCAAGTGACTCCAAAACTTTCTTAGACCTCTAAACAAGTCCCCAAACATGCATTTCATATTTAAAATATGTATACCATCATTTAAAATCACTTATACAATGATAAATGGAAATAAAAAGAAAATTGACCAAAAAGAGGCTCGGTCTCTATAAATCAACCTAAAGGTTGCGTAGTTTTGGTAATAAGCATAAAGTGTGTAAATTAGTAAAATCATTGTATGGCTTAAAATAAGCTCCCAAACAATGGCATGATAAATTTGACAGCGCATTAGTATCAAATGATTTTTTGATAAATGAGGCAGATAAATGTATATATAGTAAATCTATGAATAACAAGTGTGTAATTATATGCTTGTATATGAATGACATGCTTATTATGAAAACTAATCTTGAGATAGTCAATGAGACTAAAATGTTTTTGGCTTCTAGATTTTATATAAAAGATATGGGAGAAGCATATGTAATTTTAGGAATAAAATTAGCTAGAATAGGTGATGGTATCGTGCTCTCTCAAGAGCACTTTGTTGAGAAGATACTAAAAAAATTTGGTCACTTTTATTATAAACCTGTTTCCACAGCTTATGATGTTAACTCCCAATTAAGAAAAAATAGAGAGCAAAGTGTATCACAATCTAACTATGCTCAAATTATTGGTAGCTTAATATATTTGATGAATTAATCTAGACCTGACATTGCATATGCAGTTGGTAGATTGAGCAGGTACACTCAGAATCCTACCAAGGAACACTAGACAGCTCTAACCCAAGTACTTGAGAGGTACTCATGACTATAGGTCGATGTATAGTGGATTCCTACTGTACTAGAGGGGTATAGCGATGCTAACTGTATTTTCTGATTCAGATGAGATGAAATCCACAAGTATATATGTATTCACTCTTGGTGGAGGTGTAGTGCCATGGGAATCTTCCAAACAAACATTTATAGCTCGGTCTATTATGGAATATGATTTCATAGCCTTGGAAAAGGCTGGATCTGAGGCTGAGTGGTTTAAAAATTGCTTAGCATATATCCCTATATGGATGAGACCAGATCCGTCCGTGTCTATGCATTATGATTGCCAAGCTGCTATAGCTCGAGCAAAGAATAAAATTTATAATGAAAAAACAAGCAAATACGCCTAAGACATAATATTGTGAGGCAACTGCTTGAGTCTGAGGTGATATCCCTAGATTTTGTAAGATCAGAGATGAATTTGCCCGATCCTCAGACAAAACCACTAGGCAGAAAGCTAATGAGTGATACATCGAGGGAGATGAGACTTATGCCTATAACAAAAGTCAATAGTGATGGTAACCTAACCTATATGAATGGAGATCCCATTAAGTAGGTTCATATGGGTAAAAACAAGTTACTAGTTGACCAGGTAGTACACTATCACTTTTATCTTGAGAATCCCTCCCTATGGTGTAGATAATGCAAAACTGTAATGTAAAAGGTTGAATTGAGATTCTTAATGAATTTCATATCTCGTATAGGTGGTGTGTCTAGTTGTAGTACATACTTGATGAATTCACTTATATGAGTTTGGGGGTGGGGCCGCCTCCTATGAGAGTTTAGGTAGACTCCCTAGAGCGCTCATGAAAATCTAGGTAGGGCGCAAGGTCTATTTGCGCCAACCCGTTATGAACAACTTTGGTATAGAGATAACAATGTGGGGGGTTAGTTGTTAATTTACAATAAGGAATCTTGGTTGATAGAAATATAGTTTCACCAATTTTTCTGTAACTCTCACCTTACTTGCCTTTGGGCTAGTTCATAGTCCAAAAGACACTAGTTCTGATGCACTAAGTTCTCATGGTCCTCTCGTTACATCTAGTTAATTTCCATATTTTGAAATATGTGGGGGATTGTTGTATATTATAGGTATTTCAAAATGTGGTTTATTGCTGAGAGACTAGGTGTGTATGACTAAGTCTACTCATCGTTGAGATTTTTCAGGCCTCAGCGTTCACACAACTAAGTCTTTCCTAAATATCAGTCGTTCCTAAATATCTACATGTAACGTTCTTCAACATTCTCCTAATATCCTGCTGTCTCCTGATATTATGCAGATTGAACGGTGTATATTTGGCTATAAATAGACTTCACGTCTCACACTTTCAATGTATAAAAAAATAATTTCACATTCTTCTCTCAATTTATTTCACAATCTTCCTTCAGTTTATTTCAGTACTAGTGTTTCTTTTCATTGTACTACATACTGCAAAATATTATATGAGAAGTACTACCAAAATATGTATCAACCACCTTCTGTTAGTGTTATTATACGTTATTTGGCTACTATTGTTGATTCTAAATACTATTTGGGCTACTGTTTTGCTATTTTATTTTATTACTATTATTCAATTCTATTCACAGCTGAGGACCAACCAAAGCTATTCGATTTCCTCTACACTAAGAGTGTACGTTTATACAGGAGGTTGTTGTTGTATTCTATAGGGTGGGACACCGTAACCTGGTACATCAGGACATCGTCTCAAAGGAGCGAAACTACTCTTAAGGGCAATGTGTTCAAACACCTCAACTAAGTTCACTCTAGTCGTTCTACGCAAAGCAGTATCTTAATGCCCTCTCTTCTTGCTTATAAATTTTACAACAATGTTAACTTTCTGATTTCATTGCAGAAATACACATTTAGTGTACTATTTGTTTGAGTTTATTTGTGTGCTAAAGCATGAAAAAATCTTGTGAAAATTAGTTTGTATAGACTTGTTTACTTCATATTGGTGCTAGTGTGTTGGTTCAAATAGAAAAGAGAAACAAGAAAAAATAATGAATTCAGGCAAGACTCTATTCCTTGTGTTTCCCAGGAAAGTAATGTTATTTTGAGTTTAAGCACCATGGTTCACCTCTGCTTATCCGTGTGAAATCCTGTGTGCACATTTTGCAGTGACCGAACCAAGAAGAGGAAAAATTCAAGGGAAAAGTTGTGGAGGCACATGATAGAGAAATTAGTGCTTATTACTCCACACAAGGCTTTGGGATGTTGGCTTCATTGATCTGGCAGACACAAGAAAAATCATAGGTCTCCTGTGAGAATAATAGAATATGTGGGGAGACGAAAATATTGTTCCATATATCAAAGGATAGATGTGGTATTTGAGAAAAAAGTAATCATTTATCTATAAATTCAGGGTTAGAAATGTCATTTCCTTTAAGATTGAAGTGCAATTGTTGAAAATGGACTGTGAATATTGTCTCCCTTATAAATTAGCTCGCATTATTTAATAGAATTGGGTTTCTTATTAGGAAAAATTGGATAAAATCCGTTGAGAATTAATGGTTTGCATTAAACCCCCTTGAGTTTTTTTGGGCAAAAAATCTCTCGATAACCGAGGTGAGTTACTTTAAAGGAACAATTACTAAAATACCCACCAAGTCAAAGGTATTTGAAAGAATATTACTAGAATACAATAAACACTCAACACTGAGCTAGCTCATTCTCTCTCTTATACAAATATGACATCATATGGGAGGCTTTGAAAGAATATTATTGTCATTGTTGAGTTAGAAGTCCTTTGAAGATTTCAAATACACAAAAGGAAATCCTAGTAAAAAGTTTCAAGGGTGTGCAAACTATAGTGGTGGTTTGTGTGGTTTTATGAAGTGGGAGAATAATGAACTGCCTGAGTACTACCCTAAACTCATTTAGGATCTTATGACAGAGCAGTGACACTTTCAAAGAGCTAAACATGCATCAACAACTCCATCTTATACTATGAGTGTAAATGAGAATAGGTTTCTATAGTTGGAGAACATGATAGCAAGATTGGGAAGGGAAATGAAGAACCTGAGGATGTGCAACAATTAAGTCATCCTGCTGGTGGTAGATAACCTTATTATTTGAATGGTTTCATTGTCAATTTTTTGTTGGGGTTCTTGACTTGTGTTGTAATATTGAAGTAGTTGTATACTTTGGTAGGCACTATTTAATGTATGTGATGGTATTTACTTTTGTTGCATACTACTACTTGTATATTTTCATACACAGTTATAACTGTAAGCACGCACCACTTAATACTATAATGAGAGGGCTCTCATGATAGCATTACTCTAATGATAATGCAACACCAACACAATAGACACCACAAATATTCAATAAAGTCAAAACATCTATAAACATTCATTAACAGTTATCACATTACATTTCAATAAACAAAATAAGCTTAAATTTGTTCATTACTAATCTGACAATAACCAAAAGTATCATTCTTACCAAATAACCAAATGGGTGAAGTGCAGGAAAATCCTTTATCTGTGTTCAAATTTGCAAATAATCTCCCTAAACTATATTTTGTACACAAAACCCCTTGAACTATCAAATTTTATTGCAAAATCCCCCCTATGCTTAGCTATTTTTCATTTAATGCCCAAAATGGCCTTTTTTATTGAATTACAATTAACCCATTTTTTTTATTAAAATAAATTATGAAAAAAATTCATACTACTTTGATGACATATTCTCCATCAAATTTGGATAAATTTACCTTTAATTCTTGAAATTAATTTTTTAAATAAAAATCATAAGTAGAAAATTTTAAAACAATTTAAGTAATTTCTTAATTTTTCATGAATATATTACATGAAAAAGAAGGTATTTTTTATTTAAATAAATCATTAATTTTTCATAAATACATTGTATGAAAAAGGTATTTTTGTACTGTAAAAAAGTTTGAACTTGGAATAATAAGTTTTATGATAAATAGCAAAGTTTTAATAATAAGTTAATCATTTTAGAAAATGGCTTAATTTGGAGGTAATTACAACTCTATATTTTTTTCTATTGTTATGATAAATTGATACTAATAATAAAACTAAGGTAATTGGTATAATTAATAATTCTAGAAGAGAAAATATAACAAAGATAATTTAATAAGAAATGACACATTTAATAAGAAGGGGTAAAATTGTCTTTTGTGGTAAATATGTCCTTAATTACAACAAATCAATAGTTCAAAGGAACCATTTGTAATTTATGGAGTTATTTGCAAAAAAAGCAATAGTTAGAGAAGTTTTTTAACACTTTACCCTAACCCAAATGTCATTAGATCACATTACACCAACTGGTCATACATTACACCATTCACAAAAAAAGGTACATTGCACATGGTCCTCGCTCTCATTTCACCTAAAACTCACTATGGGCCATAGTCTATGGCCTGCCTTTGTTGACCCTTTATGTTCTTAATATCTTTTCTTAGTTCTTTCATGGAAAAACTTCATTCACCCATTTTTTCCTCTTCTTTAGATTTTAGAAGCTGATAATTCTGCAAAAGCTTTTACACCAGAGTCAAAGCAAACAGTCTTTAGAGAATCATAATCGCTTTTATTCCATCTTAAGATATAGAAAGCTTGGGCAGGAGGAAGTTACTTTCTCCATTAGGAGCATAAGTAATTAATTACTCAGTGATACAATCATTGTCTGTCAACTATCAAGCAAAGAAGTCAAAATTAACAACAAAATCCCAGTAGATACTAAGAGTTGAGTGAATGAAGGCTTAAAATCTCTCTAATCAAATCAAAATCAAAATCAAATATCCAAAGTTAGACTCATGAGTGTGGTCCTGTGCTGGACAGGTGTCAAAATCAATGCTAAGGACTTGACAAAAAAGTTTGACTTATTGGATCTAATTTCAAAATTATTTTCACATAAATTTGAGATAAGTTTCTCTAATTTTTAAGGATGCGAATAAATTATTGAAATTTTCAAATTGTACATACCATCATTTCATCGAAAAGCTTGATTTGAACTTTTCAAGAAAGGCAATGAGTAATTATTAGGTACCGGAAATTTCATATTTATAGGAATTTCACCAACAAAAAACCTCTATTCTCTCGTACATGGACTCACCGTGGTATTCAATAATTTTTCGAAGACGAGAGTCCAATTTAGATTCACTCTGTTGTTGAAGAATTGTGTGCAGAGAAGCAAATAGGGTTGCTGAATGCTGATGCATTAACAGCCTTAGGTCTTATGGCCAAGAAGAGTCTCTTTGTGATGTACTATTCCATCTTTTGTACCCATGTAAGCTGCTGAAGATTGTATGTGACTGTTTTATTTCTGACCTAATGATACTTGATTTGTTTTCCAGAGGAAAATAGGAAAAAGATATACAATATTTAGATTTCTAGTCCAAAAGAGAGATTTTGGCAAGCAACTACTCTTTTTCCTAGACAAAAGAGAGAATTTATTAATTCAGAAAAAAAGATGAACAAACAAGAGCTTCCACCATTAACGGATGAGGTAAATGAGAGCCACATACAAGTTTATTCCTCGGTTGAATTTATCCATTTCAACTCTTTTGCTTAAACCTATCCCCTGTTCCCATCTTTTTCACCTCATCAACATTTCTATTGCTATCCCAGAATTCATAAAATTGACAGGTTGTCATCTCAGTTATTTTCGTAATGTCGAAGCAGTTCTGATTGAAAATAAAATAATTTTTTGCTTCTCAAATATACTAGCAAATAAAGGAAGCCAATCCACGCATCCTTCCATTTACTTTGTGGACCTATCCACCAATCAACACAAAGTAGGCAAAATTGGGAAGAAAAAAAAAAAACCAGGTTTCATTTTCCTATTAGTTACACAGAATAGAGATCATTGCTTAAGGCGATGGTAAAAGCTCCAACTAGTAAAGCATGAGATCACAAGTTTGAGTTCAAAAGAAGCCACTTCATGTATGTCTCTAAACCTCATTATTATATAGTATCATTCCCAAGGATAAGTACAATAGTAGCATTGTTCCCAAACAAGAAGCACAATAACAGTAAAGTACAAAAACAATGGCAATGTTTTCAAACCACTAAAATAATGGCAAGTACAAATCTCATAGTTAGAATTTTCCCAAACAATTATTACAAAAACAACAGGAACAAGAAGCCAGAACACCTGGCTGTTGCAACGACCATAAATATATGCATAAAAAAGATACCATAAGAAGTCCGCATTTGTGGATCTAGAGATGTCCATTTGGTTCAGCTTCTTCTCTTTTATTAGTTGCACCATCTCCCTACACCAAAATGAGAAATGCAGTCGATGAGAATATGGTCCATGAAAATTGCAATGGAGGCCAACTATAACCACTTATTAAAGTATAAATAATGAAATTACTTTCCAACCTCAACCTGATGAATCCGACCTCACAGATCTAACCCAAGTTTAAGTTTCTCACCTTGAAGTCAAGGTATGGTTGGCCTTCAACCTGACATAAATCCATTCCAATTGCAACCACATGGAACTTAAGGACGACCATTTGTAAAAGATGCCAAAACACCATGGGATTATAAGCGAAATCCTTCTTATTTGTACAATAAAGAAGATTGCTATCACCATGGTTGTTTAGCCCTTGTGGTGTAATGGGAGAACCATAGAGCAAACATGTGTTCCAGAAAAAGGGGGGGAAAGTTGGGGAAGGAAAAGACAGACATCTGAAACTAGAGCCAGAACATTCACCATTCTCAAACGACTATTTGAAAATGAATATTACTCATAATTATGACCATATGTTAATATATATATTTATATGGTTCCTTGGAAGATCAATTAACAAATTATATATCTCGTATCAACAATATTCAACACATAGTGAATTAGTTCGAAAAGGCATGGATTTCTTAGGGCTGATGAGTTCAATGTTTAGAGTTCTTATTAAAGATATACTGTACAATTTCTTAGAGTTTGTCAATCTCTCTATGTTAAAAAGACAACCGGATCCATTAAACTAAAACTTCACTAATTTTTAGCTACAAAGCCCTGGGAAAATTGAACTAGTTCTACTAATTGAACAAGCAAGTTGGTACTTCTAGGGAGTATATTGAAGTATAATAATATCAAGCATATATCATTAATCTTAGACCATAGTAACTATATAAAAAATTTCCGGATCTTATGAATGAACTTCTAAGTATATTAGATTAAAAAGAAATAAATTACTTCTCCTTTTGACTGGTAAATATAAATCACATTAGAAGTTTTAGTAATTTTTCTATATATAGAAAATTAAGCTTCATTCCTAGTTGTCCATGTTTACCAGTAAAATATAAGAAGTAGACCAGATGCATTCCTTTTAAAGTATATCAACGCATCATCCCACTCTTAAGTTACAGTTCTCCAAAAATGCTTTATCTTAAGGGTAACATGAGGTCATCACAGACACCAAAAATAACCAAAAATGAAAGAGATTGCCTATTAAGATCCTTTGGTACCTTTATTTATATAATACAATAAATACATTCTAAATCCTATCCAACACAAGTGATATTGGCAGCTGAAGTATAGAGAAACCTGTAAAAATCTTTAAAAAATAATACCTAAAACTTTTAAATGTTTACTCACCTCTCACACTAGCCCCCTTAAAAGTGTTGACTGGAGTCATGATCACAAATCTGGAGGATAGATGAGGAGCTTAAGCTCATTGTTTACCATGCTCAGCTCTTGTTGTTTTGCTTTTCGTTGTTGCTGAATTAACCTCGCAGAAATTGCTGCAGAAGAGCTGGTGCAATACAGCTCCATAATCTGGAGTGCAGTTACATCTGCCAGGCCAAAAGGGATTGCCTCTAGGTTTATGCAGTGTCTAAGAACAATTCGTTGAAGTCTAGGGAAGTGATGACCTGAAGCCTCCCAATGCACTAAATCTGTCCTCCCAAGCTGCAACACTTTCAGAAGACGAAAACCACCATGAAGTGGCTCCCATCGCTGTCCCTTGAATGCAAAGTCTTTCAATTTGAGCACCTCAAGATTGGGTAACTTTCCCAGCATAGACATGTGCTCCCAGTCGAGAAAGGTATCTGCTAAAGTTAGCTTCTTCAGGTTTCGTGGGAATTTGTACCACTGAGGAAGGCCTGGAAGCTTACCTTCAAGAGGAGGGCGAGGGAATGTGTCATTCAACAACTTCAATGTTTCAAGTTGATCTAATTTGGAAAGATTATCAAACATACTAGACCCTGCCTTTTCCTCCATAAGTGCAACTAACTTTCCACGAATTCCGAGTTTCTTTAGATTAGGAGTCCTGGCTATGACAATATCTGTACAGCTATCAGGTGAAACTGTAGAAATGGTTTGTATGTTTCTCCTCACCATGTCCTTTCGGGTTTTGGCAGGAGGCCCATGCAAACGACTTGATCCACTTGTATATAGATGCCTAAACCATAACATTTTCCATATATCTGCTTGAATGTCAAGGTCTCGTGATGTTGTTTCAACAATGAGAGTCTGTAGGTTCCAAAGATTGGAGATTGTTGAAGGGACAACCTTAAATTTACCAAAGAGGGCTACATAGCGCAAATGAACTAGTTGTATTATCTCACTGGGAAAGCGGGAGAGATTGATCGACCTTATGTCCAACACCCTAATCAATTTAAAAGCTTCATGGATGAATGGTGTATATTCTCGGGGCAACTCCTTCTCTTCTGAAGCAAAACACAAGAAAGATCGAACACGTGGGCCGAAAGGCTTTGAAGAAATGTAGTCCAAAACTTGGGAATGGATGCAAAGGCGACGAGGGTGATTTAGATTTGCGGTCAAAGAAGGACTTTGTCCATTCCATTTAATTTCCTTAAAAAATTTCTCTTCTGTAGCTTCTCTTAAGCACAAGTCACGTAACATATCATGAATGCGACATGTCTTAATTCGACCATTCAACCTCCGTTTCTCCACTAGTACTAAATTTCTATCAACAAGATACTCCAAATACTCTTCTGCTGTATCCTCCAACCATTCTTGCTCTTTTTGTTGTATGAGCCCCTCCGCAACCCATAAATGGAGCAATTTCCACACAGGGACCTCATAGTCTTCAGGGAATACTCCAAAATAGATGAAACATACTTTCAAATGATGAGGTAAGTGCTTGTAACTAAGTGCTAATACCTCCATGCATCCTTCTGGGTCTCTAGCAACATAACGACTCACACTTTCTGCCACTTTATTCCACCAATCGCGTGTTTTGTCTTTCATTATTGAAAGAAGACCTGAAACTACCACAATTGCAAGTGGTAGTCCATAACATTTTTTTGCAATTTGTTTTCCAAGATCCTCCAGCTCCGAAGGGCAGCTTCCTCTTTGAAAAACCTTTTTACAAAGTAGCTCCCAACTTTCATCATCAGTAAGAAAACGCAGATGATGAGGAGGAGTGATGTGGTTAGCACGCAAAGCCACTTCTGTGATTCGGCTTGTCAACAATATTCTGCTTCCATTATTGGAATTTGGAAAAGCCGTTTTGAGATCCTCCCATGCCTCTTTGGTCCAGACATCATCTATGACAATAAGAAATTTCCCATTCTTTAATTGTGTGCATAGTTCTTCACGTAACCTTTCATCATTCATTTTAGACATTTGGTCTGTAAGCAGGTTCAGAGAATTTAAAATGCCAAGAAAGATTTCCCTTCTATCGTATACTTGAGACACATAAGTCCATGCTCGGAAACAAAAGTGATATTCAATGGAAGGAGCAGTGTATACTTTTCTGGCGAGTGTAGTCTTTCCGAGGCCACCCATGCCTACAACTGAGACAACTTCCAGCTGCTCTGGTCCTTTAGTGAGTCGTTCTATTATCGTCTTTGCCTCATCATCAAAGCCCACCACATTGTCTTCCTCGACAACAGGAGCTTTTCTTTTTGATAAGCCGCTTTTGGATGGCTCCACACTTTGCAGGACTTCAATGCCAAAAATCTTATGTTCATAGATCTCCTTCACTTTTGCCTTGATTTCTTCAATATCTTTTGCGACACTGCGAAGTGTTAATGTATAATCAACGGCATGAACGATTTTCCCCATGGTGCTTCTTGCCTTCTGCACTGCTGCATTAACCACAAATGTGTCGATGATGTCTTCAGCCTCGTAAGCCACATCTCTGATTTTCCTCACCAATGCTCTCAGAGTTTCATACTCACTCCGCTTCTCATTGGAGTCCTTGAGGAAGGCTTGCATCAAATCAAAATCAGTGCAAAGAGATTCAACTTGTTTCTTCACCCCTGAAATCAAATCAACATTATAGACAAGTATTTGCTTCAGGTTCTCCAAGAGAAAACCAACAGCAGGATCAGCCATCTCTCTCTCTCTCTCTAATTTCTTTGAAGGAGACGGATAGTGCAGGGTACTCCACTTGATTCTCAGCCACAAGGCTCACCCATGAGTTGTAACTAAATTCAAAATTGCACTGTGAATTGCAATTTTCTTTTCCACTATTTTGAATATGGAATTGTGAAGATATACCTGCACTCAACCATGAAGATGTTATTTAACATTTTCCCAAAAATCACAAATGATTTATAAGTAACACAGAATCTAAAAATGTGGTGTTGGACTACAAATTATGATTTCAGTCCTATTGGTAAATTGTGGGTGGGCTGGAACCAAGGTTGTCAGGATCGGGATTCTACGTAGGATCAATTTGGATTCCGTAGAATTGGAATCGTAGAATCGGATCATGAATCGTAAGATTCTACAAAACTAGAAGAAAAACAATTCAAACTAACTTTTTAAACAATGATATCTCTAAAATATAGCAACAATAAGCACAAAACACAAAAATATATAAAAAATACCACTCCAAACATATATCTAGGAGAATGTAGCTCAAAAGGTAGAGCTCTCATGCCAACTATGCAACTTCTAAATTTTTGAAGTTGTGGGTGAGGAGATCAAGGTTTGAAACTTCGAATCCTTGCATTCTTTTTCACGCCAACTATGCAATTTAAAAGTTGTGTGTGAGGAGATCAACACCCCCACTATGAACAACATTGCAATACCGACACCTCACTGATTTGGGATTACCATTCTCCCCAACCCCATGTTCCCATCCCGGATCTAATCTTTGTCCCGAAGCATTTTTTCTCTTACTTTTGACGGAACTTGATTTGGATGGACATCTGCAATATTAAACCATTGATGCATTGACCGACCATGCTTGTGTATAAGACTCAAGTCCTAAGTAAAAGATTAAAAACATCTAAATAGAGGAAGACTTCAATTTTCAGAATAGAGCAATAAAAATTATAGAACATTTTACTGTAAAGCATAAAAAGTTAAAAACAGAGCTGTTGGATAAACAGTGTTACAGACTACCAGTGAACACATATGTAGTTGGATAAACAAATTAATTGCTTAGTACTAATTCAGCCCAAGTGCCTAACTGTGAACAAATTGTAGTATATGATGATATTGACAAATTAAAAAGACCATGCTTCTCACTTTCACTTTCAAGTTTCACCTGATATCTGTAGAAGTTCCCGTAACTTATTAATGTTCAATTAGTTCTGTTTTTCCAATGACCCTGCCACGCCCCAAAATTCCAACACCCGGAAGGGCATGAGAAATGGAGGTGATTAAATAAAACCTCAACACCTTACAACTACAAACAAACTTTGATACTAAGCTGTCACCCCGACTTCCGACACCGAAACAAATATAGGACATTAGGTGTGAATATGGGATAAAATTACCAGAATACCCCTCTTAAGACCACCCTCATCCAAACAGAGTCTCAATACCACGGAAGCGACTTTTAAAACACATTTACATCATTAAAGCCAAAATATAACAGAGTTACATACACACATCAAAATGTAACTTGTCCAACCATATCCCGATATACACAATTGTCTAACATAGAGAAGACTAATGGGACCACTGCTTAACAATATAAAAGTACCCATGTCTAGAATGCTAATACATCCGTTCCACATACAAAATATAAAGTACTTCTCAAAATACCCACACATGGCATATATGTATACCCAAAAAACATCCAAAGCCCAAAAGAAGCCCCGAGGCAACATCCTTTCCGTCACTTTTTTCTGAAAAATGTGATACATCTGTAGGGTGAGCAACGACGGCTCAGTAGAGACATCCAAACCCCCTATGCACCGACTTGATGCAACCTACATGAAATGCAGTCATAGCATTCCTATACACTACATGACATATTTTCAATGCTCATAACATCGACAATATAGTGCACAAACCATACTCCAATATATATATATATAGATATCATATCCGATATGCTTAATTTACCATAAGTAAACACAAATCATTTCACAATTGTACAAGTTAAACAATAACCATCAATATCACAATTCATAACAAAGCTTGAAACATAAAGTCAAATAAGCTCAAAATCAATTCATGAGTAGGGAGTATTCGTAGTAACCAGATAAGTACCCTTGGGTTAAATATCTATCTTCCTATCTTTACGGGTTGCTAACCCGATGGTCTAGAATAAACCACTTGGCCAAGGTTGAGGTCTTGCACCCCTGAGCATTGAGCTCATCTTACTTTATTCCGACCTTTTCCCCAAAATCATCAAACGACATATAGTTTCAAATAAGTGCATCATAAGCCACTTAAATCACATTCAATATAAGTACATCATAAGCTACTCATATTAAAGCATCCATATACAATGCAACAACCTTCCTTTCACAAGAAATCATACAAATACAAATATGACGATATTGTGCTTTATATGCTTTTAATCAATACATAACGTGCAACAAGTACACCTGCAATCCCAATAACTCATATATGATTCCAAATGGATATCATGCATTTCTAAACTAGCACATATGACATACATGCTCAAAATATAATTCTAGTGCAAGAATCACATACTTTTAACACACTTTAATTACCAAGATCAACCATATACACATACAATGCATATATAATTCAAGGACTTCACTTAGAACATATAAAAACCACTTTTAACACATGCTTATTCCAAAAAAAAAAAAAAAGAAATCAAAACAGAATTCTTTAAATCTTTTCTAGCATGTTAACCCACTAAAACCCAACCGAAACTCTAAGGAATCGATGATAAGAAAGAGAGAACACCCCTGTAATACCCCGCTCCAACACATGGTATAATATTGTTCGCTTTGGGACTGAACCCGCACGGTTTTGCTCTTGGGTTTTACCCCAAAAGGCCTCATACCATTTGAAGAGAACATACTACATATAAGCACATCCCCTTCTCCACACCCAGGCGATGTGGGATTGAGCACCCTGTACCCTGTCAGTGTGGTAGCTCAGCCCAATGTCTGTATTCGCACCCGCCCACAAGGGTTACTACAATACACCCCCCTACGAGGCCTGACGTCCTCGTCGGCACACTTCCGACTGGGTTTAGGCTCTGATACCAACTGTAATACCCCGCTCCAACACATGGTATGATATTTGTCCGCTTTGGGCCTGAGCCCGCACGGTTTTGCTCTTGGATTTTACTCCAAAAGGCCTCATACCATTTGAAGAGAACATACTACGTATAAGCACATTCCCTTTTCCACACCCAGGCGATGTGGGATTGAGTACCCTGTACCCTGTCAGTGTGGTAGCTCAGCCTAGTGTCTGTCTTCGCACCCGCCCACTCACACCCGTCCACAAGAGTTACTACAATCCACCCCCCTACGAGGCCCGACGTCCTCGTCGGCACACTTCCGGTTAGGTTCAGGCTCTAATACCAACTGTAATACCCCGCTCCAACACATGGTATGATATTTGTCCACTTTGGGCCTAAGCCCGCACGGTTTTACCCTAAAAGGCCTCATACCATTTGAAGAGAACATACTACATATAAGCACATCCCTTTCTCCACACCCAGGCGATGTGGGATTGAGCATCCTGTACCCTGTCAGTGTGGTAACTCAGCCCAGTGTCTGTCTTCGCACCCGCCCATTCACACCCGTCCACAAGGGTTACTACAACCCCTACCTCGAATTCAAGCTCAAAAACCAAGAGAGCTCCAAGCCATAGAATCTGCCCTAGCCCAAAAACACTTGAAAATTTGCCGAAAAAATTTTCCAATAGGTGTAGAATGTAGGCAATCCCAAGGGGAACAATTATCGTGTAAAGTCCCGAGGCCCGAATCACACTTCTAAGCCTCCAAAACTAAGATCAACCAAAAAGATGAAAGAGGGGAGAAGGAAGAGCTCTAGAGCTGATCTCTAGAGAGAGAAATCTGATTTGAGTTATGACAAAGTCAACATTTTGGGATATTTATAGAAAAAGTTTTCCAAAATTGCATATTAGCCCCTCATCTCTTTAGTTTTGCTCCTCTATCCTTTTCTACTCCCATTTAATCGCAAAATGGCACTCCCTCATTTCAACAAACTTTACTAAAACCCCTCAAAGTTCATTCATACCCCTACGTCACTCAAGTGATCCGTAATTATTTTTCCGAAAACCCAAACCATGAATAGTAACTTTTCGTAAATATTCCGAAAAATTACCCTAACCTTGGTTCCATCCCACTATGGTCCTAAGGTACTTTAAAACCCTTTTTAGAACTTTTAAAGTAGTCCCGAAACCCACACACATAAGCATGCAATTACTATATAATCATGCTTAACAATTAATTAACCACGTAATTAAATATAAAAAAAATCCGAGGTTTTACAGACCCACAAGATCAAGGTATCCCTTTTTTATAGAGAAGTAAAACCAACATTATTAAATATTAACTACCCCGCAATCTTTTTCGCCAAATCATCCCATGTAATAAAAATAGAATTAAGATGCAAAACAGATCAAGAGTTCTCATGACAGAAGCGTTTTAAATTTTTAATCTAAGTTTAGTGTAATCTGATAGAAGAGAAAAGACTTACAAAATCAAAACTCAAGAGAGAGGAGAGAAGTGGAGACTGGAGAAGATAAGAATTAAGAAGATGTGTACTGTGTAGATGTGTACCTTTGGCCTTTTGGAAGTTAAAACACACCCGAAGTGAGAAGAGAGACCTTGTCGGTGCTACTGGAGATTGCCGGAGCTGTAGGAGGTCAACAATAGCAGGTCTTCAAGACTTCCAAAAGAAAGAAAAGAGAAGTGGAGAAGTTGATACTTGAAAGTTGAAAGAAACACACCGATCTAAAAAGAGAAAAGAGAAGTGCCGAAGTGAAAAGAGAGTGCTTTTGGAGTCGCCGGACTTGCTGGAGACACGAGTCTTCGAGTCGTCGACACTTCGTGAAAGTCTAGGGCTTCGTCGAGCGTAATATATTGTATAGTAACAGAGCTTTTTTTTTTTCCCCTCTTTATGTAACTTTATTGGCTTATTGGGTTGTTTGGGTGGCCCAATATGCTTCAAAAGATTCAAAATAATTAAATTTAATCCAAAGGGCCCTGAAGGCCAGTAAGAAAAGAAGCAAAAATGAGTTAGCTAAAATTAGACCTGTCAATGGATCGGATTTTGATCTGAATCCGAGCCAATAATTAGGATATGGATTGGACATTCAATCTGATAATCCGTTAGCGATTCGAATTCGATAATCCGTTAGCTAAACAAATCGGATATGGATTATGGTAGATCCGATCCGAAATAATTTAATATATAATTTATTTTAAATATATTATCTAATATTATAACATATAATATTTACATACTATTTAAATATTTTTTTACCATTATTTCCTTCTTATTCTTCCTTCTCTCTATTTTATCTTTCATTATAGTTTTTTTCTTTAATAAAAAGTCAAATACTTACATTTCTACTACTTTTTTCTTTATATTTTATTTTTCTTCCCTATTTTTTTCTTACTCATTATTTGTTAATCTCTTTTGAAATTAATTTTTTATAAAAAAAAGATTATATTTTTTTCAGATCGGGTTATCGGATCGGATAACCGATTAATAACAAATCGGATATGGATTTAATTATATAGAATCCGTCGGGTTATCGGATCGCCTATATTCCTTATCAGATCGGTGGAATCATACAGAATCGTACAATTCCACGATCCCACCAACGATTCTACTAATTCAACTCTGATTTTATGTAATTAACGATTCACATATGATCTGACTCGTTTTTCACATTCTAGATCGTAGAATCGAGTGATTCTACGATCCAAATTGCGATTTTGACAACCTTGGCTGGAACCCTATGATTTTGGATGCTTCTTTTGAAATAGGAGATTCTTGCTATGCTTTTTAGAATTAAAATTTTAGCTACTGGGCAAGTGGTTTACCTTTCTGCAGTATATGCTGC
This sequence comes from Cornus controversa, assembly GCA_026545225.1. Classification (NCBI taxonomy): domain Eukaryota; kingdom Viridiplantae; phylum Streptophyta; class Magnoliopsida; order Cornales; family Cornaceae; genus Cornus; species Cornus controversa. The sequence goes on along the minus strand of CM048848.1, from coordinate 9,340,238 downwards.
CAACTCAACAAATGGGAGGAAATTCATGTGGCAATCTCTCAAAAATCATGCTACTAGTGTTGGGAATGTTCCTTGGATGGCCCTGGGTGATTGGAACTTGGTTAGATTTCACGAAGAAAAAATCGGGCGCTTTGATGATTTTAAACAACTTCTCAATTGGGTAGGCCTTTGTTGAGAAACAAGCCCCCAATCACGAACTTGGTTAGATTTCATGAAGAAAAAATCCGGGGGGGGGGGGGGGGGAGGTGTGGTGTGGAACAATTTCTCAATTAGGTAGGCCTTTGTTGAGAAACAAGCCCCCAATCACGAACCACCAAATATTACGATGTGATGATAAGTAAACAAGCATGAAAAAAATTGCAAGAACACATCGAGAATTATATGTGGTTCGGCTAAACAAGTATACGTCTACGGAGAGCCCGATTTCACTATATAGATTGTAACAGTACAAGTTGAAAGATTGTATCAAGAGTACGCTCAACCCTTATACACCCAATCTCACTCAAAATGAAATTACAAATTCTAAACAAGAATTTTTTCTCTAAGTGTCTTCTCAATAATAATGAGAGTATTACCTCTATGCAAGAGTTGTCCTCTCAAATACAATGAGCATTGTCTCTTTTCTTCTCACTTGTCTCAACCTATAACATAGATAACTATTTATAGAACCTAAAACCCAATTCCTTGGTGTACAATGGTTACAATTCCTTAGAGCCCAAGACTTACCTAACAAGTACTTTCCTTCCTTGAGACGATGACTTGCCTACTAAAAAATTACCTAATAAGATACAACTCTATAATAGAAACCTAATCACAATAGGAATTTGAGTCAACCTAACAAATCTCCCATTTGGCAAAAATTTGACAAGTTTTCAATACATGAGACTCCCATCTGCAAATCTACAAACGATCCATCGGCCTTTTAAACTCCAGTTACATAACCTGAATCAAGTATGAAACAATACTCCACTTGATCCACACGGCCAATGTATTCATGCAGTTGTATCAAGTCAACACTATTAAGTGATTTTGGAAGGGGGACTTCGATGTAACACTTCTCCAAGCAGGAACTTCCATCTCACCCTCGTCTATTCGGAAATGTACAACCCGTGTCTTCGATATATCAAACGAAACACGTCTCAAGATCTTGTTACCATGTGCACCACGTTTCCTATCCACAATCGAAGTCTGTGTGCCATTGGCACTCCCCACCAGACGATACAAACCTCCACTCTGTTCTCCTCGCATTAATACTATGCAGCCCTTGGTGATCTTCATAACTCCCCCTACAATGGAGCACTTGAAGTCCATGATGTCCAATCGGCTCAAGAAAATTAAATTACACCGCAACTTGGGTGAATCTAAAAACCACTCATGTTGAGTAAGAGTGTCACTTTTGTAAATTGTGAGAACATTTCCAATACAAAGTCGAATAATGTTGACATACCTTGACTCTATATCATGCTAATCATCAACTGACATTTTTTTGGCTTTCCATCCTTCCCTTTCGACGCGCGCGCTAAGCCTTGTTGAACTAAGATGTCCTTCACCCTCCTTTGCCATAGGGTGAAACTACCCTTACCATCAGATCTCTCCACCTTGTATTGTGTAGCAATATTACCGACCATGATTGTCACAAATGTCCAAGACGAACAACACCCGTATTATGAAGAAAACTCTAGACAAGACTTTTATCAAACACCTTGTATGCACCTTGAAGCTCTAATATCAATTTGTTAAGAAACAAACCCCCAATCACGAACTACCAAATATTACGATGTGATTATACGTGGTTCGACTAAATAAGCCTAAGTCCACGAAGAGCCCGATTTCACTATATAGATTGTAACAGTACAAGTTGAAAGATTATATCAAGAGTACGTTCAACTCTCAACCCTTGACCCTTATACACTCAATCTCACTCAAAAGAAAATCACAAATTCTAAACAAGAATTCTCTCTCTAAGTGTCCTCTCACTAACAATGAGAGTATTACCTCTATGCAAGAGTTGCCCTCTCAAAACAATAGAGTAACATCTCAAATACAATGAGAGTATTGCCTCTTTCCTTCTCACTTGTCTCAACCTATAACATAGGTAATTATTTATAGAGCTTAAAACCCAATTTCTTGGTGGACAAGGATTACAATTCCTTAGAGCCTAAGACTTGCCTAACAAGTACTTTCCTTCCTTGAGACCAAGACTTGCCTACTAAGAAATTACCTAATAAGATACAACTTTTATAATAGAAACTTAATCACAATAGGAATTTAAGCCAACCTAACAGCCTTGATGATATTTTCTGTTCAGAATGGCATGTGGTCTTGGTGCAATCAACAAATACCTAGGAGGAGGATCATGCTTAGGTTGGATAGAGTTATGGCTAATGCTAGATGGACAAGTAATTTTACTGATACAAAGGTCACTTTAACATATGCTTCTCTATCTAATCATTTTGGCATTTCTGTCAAGTGGTATTTCAATTGCTCGGATGATCCTACACCTTTTAGGTTCCTAAAAATTTGGTGTTTTGATGAGGAGGTTGAGGGGTTGGTTGCTAAGGCTTGGGATGTTCTAACCAATGGTAATCCAATTCATCAGATAATGCAGAAGTTGAGAGCTGTCAATGCTGAAATTAAGACATGGAACAAGAATAAGGGAATTGCTCAGATCCAACTTTGCTTTGCATAATGAGCCTTTGAATTTGCAGCTTATAGAGAAAGAAGGTGATGCTAAAGCTAAGGTTCAAAGCTTGTTGGAGTAAGAAGAAATTATGTAGGATAAAAAATCTATAGTGAATTGGCTTAAGGAGGGGGGGACAGATGTACCTCTTTTTTCCATCAAAAAGTAAAGCATAGAAGGTCTTGGAACTCTATAACTGCCTTGCAAAATACATATGGTTCCCACTCTAAAGATCCTAGCATCATGAAGGAATGGTTAGTCAAGTTTTATGAGGATTTATACTCTGCCCCTAGTTCCGATTTAGTCAACATTCAATCCACTAGGCAGAGTGTTTCTGCTTTCGATAGGGTTTCTTTGGAGCAGGAGGTTACTAACAAGGAAGTCAAAGATGTTGTCATGAAGGTTGGAGCTAATAGAGCCCCAGGGCCTGATGGTTTCCCTGCAAGGTGTTAACAAAGGTATTGGGATATTGTTGGACAGGATGTCATTAAGGCTGACAAAAAAAAATTTAACAGCTCCAAGATGCCTGTGGCTGTGGGTCTAAATTCTACCTTCCTTAGCTTGATTCCCAAGAAGAATAATGGTGTTAGCATCACTGGTAACAGACCTATTTCCTTGTGTATTTTTATGTACAAAATCATTACTAAAACCTTGCAAATAGGTTAGGAGTTGTGTTGCAGTTAGTTGTGGGTCTTGAGCAAGTGGGTTTTATCAAGCACAGAAAAATTCATGATAACATTTACCTTGTTTCTGATATGATCAAAGGTTTTATTCATGAAAGAGGTGATCCTGCCATGGCTATGGAGATCGACTTGAAAAAGGCCTATCACTCAGTTTCTTAGGACTTCTTGATCAAAATCTTGCATAAGTATGGGTGTGGGGAGAGTTGGATTCAATGGGTGCATCAGTGTCTCTCCACAGCTCACTTTTCAATTCTGTTTAATGGTGTTCCAATTGGTTTTTTCTCAGCCACCAGAGACTTGAGACAAGTATGTCTCTTGTCACCTCTTCTTTTCACTTTGGTAACTGATTATTTTTCAAAGTTCGTGGAGGATAAAGTGAGGCAAGGGACCTTGCAGCTTAACAAAGATGCAGCAAATTCTGGTCTTAATATTTGTCATGTGTTCTATGCTGATGATTTTTTGTGGTTACCAGGGAAGACTATAGCACAGTTAAAGCTCTTACTGAAGTTTTCAAAGATTTTGAGCAGGCAACTGGTCTTCAAATCAATAAGAGTAGACGCTCTCTCATTTTCTCCAAATCTGTCAAAAGAAGGAGAAGAATCCAAAATCATCTTCAATTTCAAATTGCATCTTTCCCTATTCATTACCTTTAATGGATAAAATTAATGGCAGGTTGGCTGGATGGAATTCTTTGAGGTTGTCCTTAGCAGGCAGAGTGGAGTTAGTGAAAACAATTCTCTTCTCTTTCGTCTATTACTGGTCTTTTGTTTACAAGATCCCTTGGTCTTGCAGAATTCAATTGGAGAGGAAGCTCAAGCTGTTTATTTGGGGTGGAAATGAAGACTTGAATAAAATACATCAGCTGAGTTGGAAGAGGGTTAAAAGACCTGTGGTTAAAGGCAGTTCGGATTGAGGAAAATAGCAGTTATTGATTTCTCAGCCAAGTGTGTGATGGTATGGGATTTTATTCAGTCCAAAAGGACATTTTTTATTCAAAATTTTCAAGCCAAGTACCTTCAGGCATCCTCTTTCTGGAATTTAACAATTCAACCTCAACAGTATGGAAGCAGGTGTTAGAGTCTAGAGTCTTTAGACAGTCCATGTTGGATATTTGTTCTTTTATTCTTGGATAAGGATTAAAATTTAATCTGCTTTTTGATACTTGGTGTGAAGGAAAATCTCTAATTCAGATCTTTGGTCTCAATGGTTGTTGGGGATAAGATAGAAGGGCTATTGTATTACTATTATCTCCAATGTCAATTCTCCTTTGAATCAATCTGGAATGTTGTTAGGGACATGGGTACTGATTAAATTGGTTCAAACTGGTTTAGAAATTTTGCAAACCAAGGGTTCCTTTTACAACAACCTTAATTTGAGAGGCATTTATGTTGTTGCTATTTGTCATTGTTGCTATGAGGGTGAGGATAATAATGACCATTTGTTTTGGAATTGTTCTTGTTATAACAAACAACCACGAACCAAGCACAATCACAAAACTTACAGAAAACGAAACAAACACAACACACAGAACACAAGAATTTACGTGGTTCAGCGATGCAGCTACGTCCACGGCGAAGATCCAGCGAAAGTTTTCACTATACGAAAAACAGGATATTACAAGTTTCAACCCCAAACCCTAGCTCTCACTCTCTTTCTACATTTTCAGTGTTTTTCCTCTTCAACCCACTCCAAACCCTATATGCCCTTATATACCAAGCTATAAGAGAGTTCTAAACAGGGTCCAAAACTCGCAAGTGAAAAACGGGTCATAACATAACAATTCTTATGCTGCAGCCATTTGGAAGAAGCTTCTTCAGTGTCTGGGAGTTGATGTGCCTATAGTTAACTCACTTCTGCAACTAATCAATTGGTTTGTGGAAGCCACTGCAGTGAAGCAGTCAGGAGTTCTATGCTTTCATGCTAATTCTCCACTGCTATATGGAAAATATATATGGAAGAAAATAAATGCACCTCTTCACCTAGGTATCAAGGGAAAATGTATAATAGTATGGGTATAATCTAAAAGCCCCCCTCAAACTCAAGGTGGGTTATATGAAGCCAACTAGAGTTTGAAGACAAAATCTTGAATGTTAGGTGGTTTAGGAGAGGTATAAAAACCCTAGGTGGTTTAGGAAAAGGTATAATAGTATGTGTATAATCTAACAACAGCAACTTGCTATGGAGGATTTATCCACTTTATTGTAGCCTTTTTGTTGTGTATGTTTTGTTTTTGAGGCTCTTTATTTTTTAGCTGTATTGGAAATGGGCCTTTTCCATTTCCTGCCTGTGTTCAGGGGAGGTATGCCTCTTCTTGATCTTTTGTACTCTTACTTTTTCTTTTTAATGAAAGTCCCACACCACATTCAGGGAAAAAAAGTCAAGGTTCATGGATTTTGGGTGCCATTTCCCACTTGCAACTCATAATGGTTGTTCCATGAAGGCAAATCATTATTTTTTATCTGGTATCCTCTCACACAAAGTATTAAATTTTTTATGTTCATTTGCAGTAACAGCAAGTCATAGACAGTTCATCTGTGTAATGAATCTTTCAATGCACATTGATCTGTCTCCTTCGGTAATAGGTACATGTACACACACACGCACAAATTTGGATGCAGAACTTGTATCACAGAGCAACAATTGCGGATGCAGAACTAGATTAAGCTGTATGTTCTTGAACAGTTGGGGGGTAAAAATGCTAACATATTCACAAATTTCAACAATAAATGATGCACAAAGACATAATAAAGCAACAAACAACATGCAAATATATAAATATTGCAACATAATAGTCATCTAAAGCATCAAGTTTTCATCATCATCATTCTCACAATCAAATATCAAGTTCTCTAGCATGCAAATCCACGAAACATAAAGCAAAAGAATATAAAATCCAAAGCTCACCTAGCACTTAGCCTTCAAATCTGATCTTCTTTCATGAAAGTCAACATACAGAGACACATATCTGTTCATCTGTTTTTCTTTTTTTTTCAAAAGGTTAAGTTGAGAGTGGAGACGAAGACTTGTGAGTTTTGACCGACGACCCAAAGAAATGAAAACTACGAAGCCACCTCCTAATATGAATTTCCCACAATACCCATAAAATCGGTTAGGTGGACTCGAATTGGTTTCACGCCTAAGTGTGGGGCTGTCCGGTATATGATTTGTTTTAGGGCCGTTTAGAATGGGTTTTATTTTAGATGTTTCATTTTTAGATAAAACAGAAACAATGTTCTTATTTTATAGTGTTTTGAATTGAAAATGAAAGTATGTTTGGCTACGAAATTTTGTTCTGGGAATTACTGAAGCAAAAACATACAAAACGCGTTTGGTAACGTAAAAATTTTGAAAACAAAACACTGAAAACATGTTTGGTAACTACAAGTGCTGCCAAAAATATAAAAAATAAAAACAAAAAACATGTTTGGTACTGACTGTTTCTAATTTGTTATTTTATTTTAAAATTTTATTTTATATAATTATTTATTTATATAATAGACATAATTTTAGTAGTTGATTGGCAAAATTTGTACACATAAATAAAAGTTTGTTATTTCATATTTAAAATTTATTTATATAATAGACATAATTTTTTATTAGTTCATTGGTAAAATTTGTACACATAAATAAGTTTGTTATTTCATATTTAAAATTTATTTATATAATAGACTTAATTTTAGTAGTTGATTGGCAAAATTTTCACACATAAATAAGTTTGTTATTTCATATTTAAAATGTATTTATATAATTAATTATTTATATAATAGACTTAATTTTAGTAGTTGATTGGCAAAAATTTTACACATAAATAAGTTTGTTATTTCATATTTAAAATTTATTTATATAATTAATTATTTATATAATAGACTTAATTTTAGTAGTGATTGGCAAAATTTGTACACATAAATAAGATTCAGCATCTTATTTTTATTATTTTCTTGTGAAATTTTCTTGTACTAGTTCCAACTTTGTAACTGCCGTCTATATGGAATAGAACATTTTTAGAGTGATTTTGGAAAATATAGACCAGGCTATATTATGTTTGTCACCACATCAAATTGAGCATTTTTATTGAAACTATGATGATCATTACAGTGAAGATATATTTAACATGAACTATGATGATCATTTCATAGTTTTCCACTAAAGTTTAATCAATTTAGGGTCAGCACATAGCAGAAAGCAAGCTTTATGTGTGAATGGAACTCCTAAAAATCAACAGTTAATAGAATTAATGATGCAAAATATTCCATTTGAATATTATTTAACATGAACTAGCCATTTGGCATGGGTAAATTACAGGATTTATAAGGTACTATAACTTTCGTTCTACAAATACATTTTCTCTATTTTCGTACTGTTATACAAAATATACAAAATGAATCACCTAATAAATCCAAACCAAATATGTAATTTATCAGCATGAATAATCAGAACAACTGGTAATGAATGCTGTCATAATCAAGCCCGTAGTGGAAAACTAAAGCAGCGATTCAAGCATTTGGAAATGGAAGTTGACAGTTCTCCAAGACTAAACCAACAAAGCAAGATGGTACCTCTACCTGTACAATTTAGAATAGAATAGAAAAAATAATGATTTCTGCAAAGTCCATCTTTCATCATATATATATATATTAAAGGATTATTATAAGAGACTGAAATTTAAAAATTTCAGAACCCAAAATTTTAAATTAAATTCTATACAGAATCTCAAGTCACAAATCACACAAAAGCATTGGCAATGCGTCGAAATGCCTAGGTGTTGATTAATGCAATAGTGATGCATGAAAAAATTTGTGGGGTCCTAGACGAAGCAGTCAGGATCTTGGGGTCTCAAGTGAGATGCTGGAAAGGAATGGATAAATACCCGAGCAGTCGAAAACGTCCGTTGGGATTAATGGACGAGTAAGTCAGATTCATTCGTTGAGGAATGAGATTGTGAAGTTAAGGGCATGTAAAACCCTAATCTTGGCACTAAATGCCAATGGAATGTAGTCCACAAAAGTGGACAGGACTGGATGATTTGTTTTGACAAGTATACCCCTTATGTGCCTTGACCTCAGTGGTGTGCTGTGATATGCGCATGATTGATGCAGTTGAATCATAGTGTGGATATGATGTTAAAAGAAGGATGGGTTGATAGTGGATGAGGATCCTGATATATGGTATCTGAAGTGAGGATAATTTCTTACCGTGAATGGGGAGAGGTGGACGCAGTGGACCTGTAGACGCAGTGGGCTGCGGCCACTGTATGGCTGCTGTTTGGCTACTGTAGGTGACCTCAAACTTTCATTGGTAAGGGTTGTCTAAAGTGAAGTGCTGATATGAAAGGAATTCTCTCTAATTGTCAACTGGCTCCTTGGTGTGAAGGATGAAAAAGGGTAAATGTTTCTCCTCTTGAATAATGAGATTGTGAAATCAGTGGGATGTGAAATCCTAGACTTGGCATTGGATTCCAGTGGGTTGTAGTCTGTGAGACTGGGCAGGATTATGTGACTTGCTGCGGCGAGAACATTGTTATGTGGTTTGTATCGGCGAGTACACTGTCATGTACCTTGCTGGTGAGTGCACTTGTGATGTGCACTAGATTGATGTGGTCTGTGTTGTGATGATGCCCAGGATATTGGACTAAGCCCGGGAATGGTATGCCAGAAATTGAAAGTCATGTTTGATAATAAAATAATGACTTTGAGTATTGGTGATCCCGGATTATAGGAAAATATCATTGTGAGTGATTGGAATGATTAGTCAAAGGTGTTGCCTTAGACTAGAGATAGAGATGGGCTGGATAGGTCTTGAGGTAGAGACTGTGGACTTTAGGAAACAAGTGCTTCGGAGGAAAGTGAAAGTGAACCGTACATGGGGTTCGGAGTTGCCCAACCATGTTACGGAAGTGGTTAATTATCCACTAGGTTTGATCATTCGGAATCGTCTATGCAACTTGTGATTGTCTCGGAGTTGTCCACTCACATTAGCTAGACCATCCCGTGGTTATATTGCCTTATGGCAGTTGAGACGCACTGATTGTGCCAGACTTGAGTGTTATGAGTTAGGTGTTACAAGTGTAGCGCCTAGGGTATGTGAAGAGAGAAAGTGACGATTATTAGCGAGAATAACGTCATGTATGGATTAGTTTTGGAAAGACCATGACTATGCTAATTTCGAGGACGAAATTCCTTGAAGGAGGGGAGGTTGTAAGGACCGGAATAATTTTGACCGATTCCGGGCGATTTTGGACTGGATTAAAATTTTTTGAATTAATTAAAATTCGAAAAGGTGTGGGTATAGAGATTTCTATATAAGTGGAAGGTGTATATATATATATATATATATATATATATAGTACCTATATTTATATTTAATTATAAATATATGGTGGGCTTATATGCAATTATAAGGGAATGGTGGTGCACATGTATAATTATGTGGGTGTCATATATATATATATATATATATATATATATAATATAGTACCTATATTTATATTTAATTATAAATATATGGTGGGCTTATATGCAATTATAAGGGAATGGTGGTGCACATGTATAATTATGTGGGTGTCATGTATACAAGTATGTATATATGCATGCATAGTAGTATATACATATTTTATGCACATAAATAAACATGTGGTGGAGGGTGTGTAGTGTATATGGTATTATACACAGACATATATATATATATATATATATATATATATATAAATATATATGTGGACCAAAATGAAGAGAAGGAAGACCACATGTGTGGTCAGCCGAAAAGAAAAAAAAGAAGAAAGAAAAGAAAAGAAAAGAAGAAAAAAAGAAAAGGAAAAAAGAAGAGAAAAGGAGACCGGGAAGAGAGAGAAAGAGAAAATCGAGAAGAGTGAGATCGGGAGAGAGAAACCGAATGAGAGAAAGAGGAGATCGGTTCCGGCAGCCCTAGCAGCGGTGGCGGGGGCCGTTTTCGGCAGAGGTGTAGGCAGTGACCGTGGTTGCCACGGTGGAGTTGTCCGGTGTCGCGTGGTGGCTCGGTTCAGCTGGGCTATTCGCGGTGGGCGAGGCGAAGGGGGTGCTCCGGTAGTGGCTGAAGGCGGTCGTGACGGCTGGAGGAGGCTATGGTTGGTTCGGTTTTGGGCTGAACTCGGCTGAGTTCGACTTGGCTTCGCTGTAGCGATTTGATCGGGCAATGGTGGTCACGACGATGGTTGTTTCGGCGTGGTTGTGGCTAAGCACGGCTGGGTCTGTTCACAGCAGTAGTGGCTGGCCGTGATGGTGCCGATGGGACTGACTGGCTTGGAACGTTGGGTCCGTTGAGGTGAGTCGATTGGGTCTAACTTTTGGGACTGTTTGGGTGCTCGCTATTGGGTTGGGTAGCGGCTGTTTTGTGGTTGTTTGGATGGGCTTCCATGGTTGTAGTTCTCGATTGGGATTCGGGATGAGACTCGGCAGATAGTTGGGTTGTGTTTGGTTATGGATTGTTTGGTATGTAGTTGTTGGGTTTGTTTGGGCAGCCACATTTTTGGGCTGCAATGTTGGAGATCTACAAATTTATGGGTTTGTGATTGATTTCGGTTGGTGGTTGGGTAGAGGCTAGCTGCCGAATGGATGGTTTCGCGGTTGGGCCGTGAGGAGGTAACTACGGGGGTTGTATATCAGAATGTCTCAGTTGGTCTCAGCTGGGCATTTCATGGGGCCGGGTTGCTTGGAGTAGCAGCCATGGTTCTGATTTGATGGGTTTGGCTTTGGGGTCGACAATAGTGTCGAAGCTTGGAGCTTCGATTGGATGGTTTAGTGATGCCGGCCTTGGTGTTGGCTTGAGGGTTTTGCATAACAGGATGTTATGGCTCGTGTTTTGGGTTTGATTGTGAAGAATTGGGCTATCATATTTAAAATGGTCCAAGCATGGAAATTAGAAAGGGGAAGGAAATGGTTCAGTTGGGTCGGTTGTGTGGACTTTGACAAGGGACTGGACCGGGACATGAAGATAAGCCACTTTGCAAGCGCAGGCACAGTAAGAGCGGGACTTAAGGCAAGTTGATTCTTGCCTCTATCTCTTACAAATATTTTTGATATGTTGGTTAATTTACCTATGTCCCTTAATTTGATCATAGGTGGCATATATATATATATATATGTGCATTTATATATATATGTGTGGATGTTGTATATGTGTGGGATGTGAGGATATATATATATATGTGTGTGGGTATATATATATATATGTGTGTGTATATATATATATATATGTGTGTGTGTGTGTGTGTGTGTGTGTGGGTTTAGAGAGCAATAGTACGTTAAAATTTATCGCCTTTTTGTATCGTGATATGCATGTGCAGTATTGATTGAAATCATGTAAAAAGTATGCTAATTAATACATGTTTAGCTATGTGGTCTTGTATGCATATGTGGCTCTTATGCATGATGTTAAATATATATATACGTGATTATATATATGGGTGCAGTGGTAGAAATGCATGCTAAGTATGAATATAACTTTTGACGGGCATTTGCAAAACATGATTATGATGTGCTAAATGTTTTATATGTTCTTATTACATATATGGGACGGAATATATATGTGGTTATATATATGGTGAATGAAAAGCATGCTAGTTACTTGTAGTAAATGCATGTCTTGAGTGGAAGCATGATTATATTTATGCTAGTATACATGCATATGTGACTATATGTAGGATGTGACATATATGTGTTTATATGTGGGAATATGGATATGAGATGCATGCTAGCTATATATATATATCGGATGTATGCATTGGTTATAGCATGATAAAAATGTGCTAAACTTGAAGTGTTTTGCATATGTGAGGTGTTATGCAAGTCTTGAAACATGTATGCGCTATATGTGTTGGAATGTGATGAGAAGCATGCCAAATACTTCTTTCTAGTATTCATAAGCATGGGTTGATGCATGAAAACATTATGCTATATATATATATATGCATCCATGTTGCATATGTGGGAGAGCAATGACACATACGTGGTTATATGTGGGTTTATGTAGAGAGAAATGTGTAGTAACCCTTGTGGACGGGTGTGAGTGGGCAGGTGCATAGACAGACACTGGGCTGAGCTACCACACTGACAGGGTACAAGGTGCTCAATCACACATCGCCTGGGTGTGGAAAAGGGGATGTGCTTATATGTAGTATGTTCTCTTCAAATGGTATGAGGCCTTTTGGGGTAAACCCAATAGCAAAACCGTGCGGGCTATGGCCCAAAGCGGACAATATCATACCATGTGTTGGAGCGGGATATTACAGTTGGTATCAGAGCCTGAACCCAGCCGGAAGTGTGTCGACGAGGACGTCGGGCCTTGTAGGGGGGTGGATTGTAGTAACCCTTGTGGACGGGTGTGAGTGGGCGGGTGCATAGACAGACACTGGGCTGAGCTACCACACTGACAGGGTACAAGGTGCTCAATCCCACATCGCCTAGGTGTGGAAAAGGGGATGTGCTTATATGTAGTATGTTCTCTTCAAATGGTATGAGGCCTTTTGGGGTAAACCCAATAGCAAAACCGTGCGGGCTATGGCCCAAAGCGGACAATATCATACTATGTGTTGGAGCGGGATATTACAGTTGGTATCAGAGCCTGAACCCAGCCGGAAGTGTGTCGACGAGGACGTCGGGCCTCGTAGGGGGGTGGATTGTAGTAACCCTTGTGGACGGGTGTGAGTGGGCGGGTGCGAAGACAGACACTGGGCTGAGCTACCACACTGACAGGGTACAGGGTGCTCAATCCCACATCGCCTGGGTGTGAAAAAGGGGATGTGCTTATATGTAGTATGTTCTATTCAAATGGTATGAGGCCTTTTGGGGTAAACCCAATAGCAAAACCGTGCGGGCTATGGCCCAAAGCGAACAATATCATACCATGTATTGGAGCGGGATATTACAAAATGCATGCTATGTACTTATATACTAGCTGGTGCATTGGGATAGCATAAAATAAAATGCTTGGTTACGTATGCATCCACATTACATATATGGGAGGTTGCGGGAAAACTAACGCAAAAAGAGGTACACGGGACTTCGGAGTGGTCCAACCATGTCACGAGAAGTGGTATAAATATCCACTACGTATGGTCCTCGGAGTGGACCCGCCATACGAAGGTTTTATGCCTAGAATCGGAGTGTGTCCAACATTAGTGAGTTTCGGAGTTGCCCCCTCACGATTTGGCAAACCAATATATTGCCATCAGAGTATGTCCAAAAAGTATGGCCCTCGGAGTGGACCCGCCATGCTCAGGCTTAATGCCTGGAATCGGAGTATGTCCAACGAATGTGAGCCTCGGAGTTGTCCCCTCACATAATGGCAATCCTATACATTGTCATGGTAGAATGACCTTTCGGAGTGGTCTAGGTCATAGGATGGTTATCAGAGTTGTCCTAGGTCACATGATCCTCGGAGCGGGCCAATCATGTGGGGTATCGGATGAGGACCGAGAGTGAGAGTATGTGCAAGCTTTGATGCTTGTATTATGTATCGGATTATGACCTTAGAAGGTGAAAATACCTTTATGCTTATGTGTTTATCTGTTAAGCATGTTTTTCTGTTTAAATGCATCTATATTGCATTTGAGATATGCTACTTGACGAGTAGGAAATATGGTTGTTGATTTACATCGTTCATGTAAATGTGTTGACATAAATGTTCTATATACATATTGGTGCTGAATGTTTACTGCTTTCAAGCATGTTGAAAATGATTTCTAAAGTCATGTGTAGTGGATTTTGTATGTTTATATGTGCTAGAGTAGCCATATACATTGTTGGCTCATGCATGCTAGGAGGAGCATGGTCTTAAATATTGTGATATATTTAAGTGCATGTGTATTTTGAGAATAAGTGAGGATCGACCTGCTGCAGCGGTGATAGTATGGTTCTACATACCTTGTTGGGCCTTTGAGCTCACCCCTTCCCAGGTATTGCTGATTACGGAGTTAGTTAGGGGACTGACAGCACCGGTTGCAGAGGTAGTGTCTAGATTTCTTAGAATCTGATGTATGTCCAGGATAATGGATAGATAGGTACATTACATTTGGATTAAATGTATAGAGCGATTATATTGATTCGGTTCCTTCAGTTGTATTTTATTCATGTGATGTATGTATATAATACGGACATTCAAGGACTGAGACATGTATATTTTGATTGTATTATGCATGTTATAGAAATGCTGGAGGGACACGTGCCCAGAAGTGTCCATTTTTATTGTTAGATATAAATACTGGGGGGACACGTGCCCAAAAGTGTCCATTTGAATTTAAAGCAGGTATATCATGCCAGGAGCTGATTATTTAGAATGGGTCATGCCCAATTTTCGTGAAAATGATATAAAATTGAGATTGTATGGTCAGGTGGTGGTCATAGCATGAGGGGATCTCACGGAGTTCAATAATTTTTTTTTGTTAAAAATGGAGGGAGGAGTTCAAATTCCCCTTCTTTTATCTCTATATTTATATTTGTTTTACTTTATTTACACAAATTAAATTATGGTATCAGATAAGTAGCAAGGTTCCTACCAATTTGTAATAAAAAAATTCAATGAAAATAGTTTTTTATGCAACTAAATAGTAGAATGAAGAGTCTGAATAAAGAAATGCGGTTGCACTATGTAATACGAATACAGTCAAAATGTCTCCAACATATTTAATTCCTCAATAAACATATTTAATTCCTCAATTTCTAGAAGTGATAGCATCTTTTGGTTTACTTCTAGATATACAATGAAATAGAAATGGCAAATTTGAACATTGGATCTTGGATATGGTCCTCCAATCGGATTCCAAATTAATATTATAATCTCACATGTTATCTTTTTGCTATCAGTAGATTTTCGTGTAATTATCTATCCTATTGATCAATTAAAAACTCAAAAACGCTTAGTCTTAATCACGTGAAAATTAAGCTTATATTTGCATGGCTATGAGTGTGCATGTGCAGATGTAGGTATGATTTTTGTGCTCTTGTCGGTCATTTGTGTGTGTAAAGCTTAGGACTGAGGGTTGAGGCTCAATATATATAATATAATCTACTATCAAAATTTGGTATTCAAGTCATTTTTCCTCCAATTTCATGCTACCAAACTTAAAACATTGCCTGAATAGTTCTGCCTAATTAGTAAGCACTAAAACATTAAAACCTTAGATCATAATTAATATTGCACCCCAAAGTGAAGAATCTCACACCAAAGATAATCTCCTTACAGCTGATGTAAGGTGATAATAAAAAAATCATAAATTTTCAGAAGTGATTCAATATTTTGTGATCAAAGATTCTGATTAAATCCAGAGGCGATGTACATCGATTCTTCAAAAGTCTCAAAATGGCGGCTTCTTAACTCAAACTACACAATAATTAATTTTTTGTGATTTTTTTTGTGATACCATGTATATTATAAATAAAGATGTATTTTTTTCTCTAAGACCACCTTGGACTAAAATCATTCACCGAAAAGTCTTTGTTCACATATGGTTGGATTAAATGCACAAAGATTGCCGATCTAAGTTCATAAAATGCCTTCCATTTTGTTTTACCCCATCAATTCCTAAGGCACTTATTAACCATACACTTCAATGTATTAGGAGTTGCAGACCGTGTGTGCCGGAGGGGCGGCGAAGGCACAGGAGTTGAAGCTGTGACCGTAGATGGTGTGTGCCGGTGGGAGCTCACCGTGGTGTGTCCGCCATGTTTATGGATGCTTAAGTAAATTTCTTGCAAAAGTGTTATATAAATTTCCATTAGTATCATTAGCTAGCTAGCAGAGGTGCTAGAAGTGTAAAAACCTACTGGAAAAAAAAATGCAAGAGAACAATGGTAGTGTTGAATGGCTCATGCTATTTAATCAATGAGATTGGGATTTCGAAAAGAAAAGGAAATCAAATGAACACTAAAAGATAAGCAGAGTTGGACTTTTCTGGCCAAGCTACAGCCACCGCTGCTACCTTCCGAGCATACACAACCACGGTCTTCCCATGGCACTTCTGTCTCCGATTCTCTGCCATCTCATTTAATCACCAGACCTCCATTGAAGACCCACCATTGAAGATAACACAACCACTGCCGCACCACCAACGCCCACCACAGCCATGCTCCACTGCCGGGTTTTCTTCCACCCGAAGCCATGCACAGAGAAGCTTTCTTCCGACCACTGCTATTGCCGAACCATGAAGTTGGATGGAGACCCATTGCTGACTTTTGACATGGATTTGTCAATGTAAATGGTCTTCAATTTTTTTGCTCGAAAATGTAGTTAGCAGCTCGAATTCTGGAAGATCAGGCAAGACTTGGAGACCCCTGCATTGTATCCCAAGTAAATAAATTCACACCATATATATTTCAGTATAGAGAGGAAAAAAAAAACAGAGAAAGATTGTGAAAATAGAAACACGGTTGAAAACCCTTACTTCTCAGTGGCCATGTCTGTGATCAATGGAGAGAGTGAGAGAACGAATTCGATGGTGCTTCGTCAGACATTTTTCGGAGGGAGCACGCCGTGGATAAGTGAGGGAGAATGAACTTGAACAGGAAAGAGAGTTTAGAGAGAGAGAGAGAAAAGAGAGTTTCTGTAGAGAGGAAAGAGGAAGCTTCTTCAGACCCATCTGTGCAGGAGAGGAAACGAGTTGTCTTCTTTATACCCATTTGTGCGGGAGAGTAAACGGGTTGACGGTGGAAGAGATAGAGTTTCTGTGAAGAGGGGAGAGTTTCTGTGAAGAGGAACTGTGTATGGGAACTCGAAAGCTTCTATTTCTGTGAAGTGTGTGTGGGGGGTATAAGGAAAGAAAGTTTGTACTGATGACGGGACAGAGAGAGAGAGATATCGTGTGCTATCTGTACAGAGATAATAATATATGTGTATGGGAACTCGGATAATATATTATTTTTAAATATATAGATAAAGATAATAATATAATATTATTTTAGGTATTGTAACGGTTGAATTGGTATCGCTAGATCGGAAATAGAGAAATAGGGAGGGTAATTTTAGATCATAGATAGGCATAAATATTTTGAACCGTCAGATGAGTTTTTTAAGCATTTTTGACCGTTAGATGATAAAAAAATTTTGAGGAAAATTCAAATACAAAACTCAAATATTATATAGATGCTATAAAGATACTTTATCTAAATATAATTGTGTCTAAATATTGCAAATAACACAATATGTAAATTATAATAATTTTTAATTATATATAATAATAAAAAAAACTTAAAACAAAACACTCAAACAAGTTCATACCAAACATGTTTTTAATTCCTGCTTCAATTTTTTTTTTTTAATGGTTGGACTTACCAAACATGTTTTTGTTATTTTTGTCTTAAAAAATTTAAAACAGATTTTTCTTGCCAAACGTGTTTTTGATTATATTCAAAAGAGCAATGCTACACGTCTCGAATAAAAATCATGAATTTTAACTCGAATTTATGTGGCAGGTGATAAAGTCTATTATTTTAGGGGATAAAATTAAATGGTATGTTATTATTGGTGGGATTCCCCCCATACACGGAGTCCCTATGGTATTAACACTTGCCACGTAGATTCGAGTTAAAATTTGTGAAATAAAATTGTGACGTTTGACATTTCTCTATTCAAAATACACTCGTAACAAAATACTTATTCTGTTTTAGGCAGAAACAAAACATCAAAAACAAAACGCATGCCAAACGGGTCCTATACCAGGGCTTGTTCACTTAAACCACTTCTCTTCTTTAAAAATATAAAACAATTCTTAGAAAAATAACAAGAAAATTTTTTGAAGTCAAGCTTTTCTTTTTTCTTTTCTTTTTTCTCTTTAATGCAACTTTTAGATAACAATTTTCAAAAAATTGTCAAGTCACAAGTTTTTGAAATGTTTTTAGTTCTCTATTTTGGAAAAACTTAAAAATAAAATAAAATTCCTAAAATGAGAATTTCCTAAATCTACTTTCAAATGAGATCATACTTCAAGAATATTTAAATTATGTTACGAACGTAATAGGGTGAAGCAAAATAGACTATAGTGCTCAACTGTTTGACAATTTCAACTGGCTTTAGTTTCTTCCATATTTTGGACAGTATGTTATTTTCTCCTTGTTCACAGTGAAGAAAACCTGTGATAATTCTGGTTTTGGATATAAGTTTTTTGGGCTAAATCACGTAAATCTTTAACGTCCATTAGAATTTTATTCTTTATTTTTCTTCAATTTTTCTTTGCCATTGCTCACACCAATGGGTATCTGAGCACAAGGTTTGTGTTGTTCAGAAATTGCATAAAAATCGTTGTTTTGGATATTGATTATTAATAAGTAGTTCAACTTTATTTCAAATTTTAAAATTCAGCGGATCAAATTTTGCGTTGTGCAAACCGAAGATTAAGGTAATGTTGGTGAAAGATACTAACATGCATTAGTTCCACGATCTCTCTTTTCAAGAGATAAAAAGGTTGAATATTAGAGTTCGACTAAAATAATATTGTAAATGTGTGGGCATTAAAACACTAAAAATGTGATTTCTATTGGATTAAAGTTGAATATACAATGGTCACACAGACATATTACAGGATTTTTTCCTCCAGTGAGGAACTCCCTGCGGTCTTCTCCAGTTAGGCATATGTGATCAAAATGGTGCCACGTCGTGGTTTGAAATTTTTTAGTGGAACGGCATCGTCTGAGTAAGTTTTTTTTACTACTTGCTATACTATACTATACAATATACCTAAGTTTTTTTTACTACTTGCTATACTATACTATACAATATACCTTATACACTATACAATATATGTTATATATTATAAAAATTAAAAAAATATTTGTATAAGGTAAGGATTCGATTCTTGGAAACTCCATGCGTGTATTTATATATGTAAAAATTGATTGATGAGTTTTTTTATTGTTGGATGAATTTGATGACCGGGTTGATAAACAAAAGCATACATGAATTTCTTTTAATTAGATTTGATGAAAAACATTTAAATATTTTTGTTGGGTCTTCTTAATTTAGCAAAAATTACTAGTGTTGATCCAAAAGTTTCAAGAAATAGTAAGATTAGCTTTATATAACCTTGAATCAGAAAATTTTCATATAACAATTTTAGATTTTTGTCTTTACAGTAGTTAAGATTAGTATTACTTTGGCAGGGGAATTTCATATTCAATATAAAAGGTTTTGAATCATGGGTTAGTTCAACAAATTCTACTAGAATTGAGGTATAAAATTTCTTCTAAAATTACATTAAATTTCATATTCATATCCCTAAATGGCAAGGGAATACATTGATTAAAAATGTTAAGTATATGTATCTAATATGTAATCATGTAATTTTTACATATAATTTCATGTATGAATATATGAAGGCTTTTCGATTAGAACAACCTCAAGGAAGTGGTTACATGGAGTTGTCTATGGATGAAACGAATGAACTAAACAAAGAGATCTCTAAAACATGGAAATCAATGACTAATGAGGAGAAACAACCTTAAAAGGATTTGTGGAAGAGTAAAATGGAAAGTTATGAAAAAATTAAACGAAAATGTTCAAAGAAGAAAGTAATATTTGATCTATAATTAGTTGATCTGATGACTTAACATCAACTCAACTTGCTATTTATAAAATAACAGTGTCACCCATTTAATTTATAAAGATTCCATTTGTCAATCATTTTTCTTACTGGAAAGTTTTTTGTTGTTTTGTTTCATCAATAGGTAAATGGGAGTCATTGGCACAGATGCTCTTTCTAATTTCGTTGAAGATGTATCCAAATTGGGTAATGCTACTCAGACAGAATTTTTAGACAGAATTCATAGGCAGAAACTTTTAAAACCATTAGATGTATGTAGTAGGCTCCACCACATACACTCACCACATGCATCCAATGGTTCTAAAAGTTTCTGCCTATGAATTCTACCTAATATTTCTGCCTGAGTAGCATTATCCATCCAAATTTGATGACAAAAAGAGGAAGGAAGTTGAAGAAATTGGCTTCGGCCAGTTGTTAAACTTGAAATGCTCTCGTTTGGATAGTGGTCTATGCAAGTATCTACTCAATCAGTTTGTTTGCAATAGAAATCGGCTTCAAGTTGGGTAGGAGCATATATCCGTATCTGCATTTGATGTCCATATCGTATTGGGTTTACCTTGTGGGCTTAGTAAGGTGCCTAAAATTTGCAGCCTTGTTGTATCTTGGATAAATAAAGGTGGATATCGTAGGCCTACAGGAATGAATGTAACTGTATTGGCTAACAAAGTCACAACACTTAAGGCCGAGCAAGAATTCAAGCAGGCCTTTGTCTTATTTGCTTGCGCAGCTGTATTAGCCCATACTCAAGAACTCGCAGTTGTGCATATTGTTGATGAAATTAAGTCTTACAACTAGTGCTCATATGGGTTGGATTATTTGCTAAAATCCATCAAAGAACCTCGTGCAAAACGTAAAAAGAAACAAAGTTGGTTCGTTTGTATGATTTTCTTGCAGGTATGAAAATAACAGTTCAATAGCTTTGACTTTCAAATTTTAATATGTTTATTACATTTTGATTATTATAAATTATTAATCCAATACCTCAATGTTGTGTTCCATATTTATTCATCTTCTCTATTTGACTCGAGTCGATGTGGTTGGATTTTGGAAAGACAATCGAGTACAAAAACGCATTAAATGGGAGAAAGATATTGGAGGTTTTGGATATGGTCAGGTGAAGATCCAATTTTAACTGAGTACGTTGGTTTTATTAGAATCATACATATATCAAAGCTAAATGACTTAATCTCTTTTTATCTTTTTCAACAATTGATCCCTCGTCGGTCTAGAGCCCTTTGTAGCACTGCCTACCATGCCACTACCCACGACGATTGTCGGCGTAAACTTCTGGCTTTGCTTTGCCATCTGAAATGGTTGATTGTCAGTTTATAAAATCTAAAAAAAGAATACCGCCAAAATAAATTCAATGATGAGGTGCATTCTTACAGGGAAGACACCTAGTCATTTGGTGGACACTAGTGTCGATGAAAGGACAGGACAACCCATTGGTCACCATGTTCCAATGACTTCTCCACATGACATGTCCAGTTATGATACTCGTGTGGATGATAGAGATTATGGAGAATGGAGTGGTTACCATTCTCCACTTGATTTGGATTTTGATAGAGGTATGGCTGGTCTTCTTCCTCTTATGGATGGCACAATTGAATGAGAAAATCCAAATAAACATAAATTTTCTGGTGGTGTTGAGAATGACATAGATGGTGATGAACATGTGGTTGATGAGATTGGAAAAGGAAAAGAAAGTGTATTCCCAGGTGAAATGGATTCTGACCCTGAAACTGAAACACGCCCTACCACGACAGAAGAAAAAATAAATTCAGACGGTATTATTATTGTTAAATATTTCAAATGTTTGTCTTCACTACTAATATAATTATATATATGTTTATTTTAATTTGTATTGTTGTTGAGGATGTTGTATTGAATGGAAGACCACAACGTAGAAGAAAATCTGGTGCTCTCCCTGGTTGGACATATTGAAATAAAATAAAGTCAAAATCTAACCAGAATATATTGTTGAGGCATGCAGCAAACCCTCACGGTGATCCTATGTAAGTGTCCATTTACTGTCTCATTAATAAGAAACCATTCAGTTTTATAATTCGTTATAAATATTGTTAAATAATTCATTATACATTACCTTCTTTGTTAGCGAAACATTGGTGTTAATTGGTGTTAGCTAATGTCGTAACTATGTATAAAGATAAGTTGGTGAATTCTGTTGTGAGTGTTTTCAATGTATTTCCTAACTAAAAGCTATATTTATATTCCATGTTTATTATGTCCACCATTTCTTTAAATAACTCATTTGAATTGGTGAAAATTATATCTTGGATTGATTTTTTTATTTGATATATGTACACATAATAAGAGAATATTTTAGAGTACTTGTAATGATAAGGGAATATTAAAAAAAACAATCAAATGAGTTTACAACCAACCCTATAAAGATGGAACTAATCAGTTCTGTTATGATTTGTGATATAAATGTTTGTGTCCGCTTGTGTCTTATCATGCCCCTTAAGTTGGAGATGGAATGGAAATTAAGTCCCATTTTGCTTCGATGGAAAGTGAATGAGGCCATTGGTAAAACCTTGGTTAATATATCAGCAGGAGCTGGAGAAAATGGCAAATACCAAGTGACTAGAGTACCCATAACAACCTTTTCACGAACAAAATGATAACCTAGTTCAATATGCTTGGTCCTAACATGAAACAAAGCTAGGATTAACCGATATGTATGATGCGCTAAGATTATCAAATAATAATTGAGAAGGCTTGAGCAAATGAATGCCAATATCACGAATAAAAATGTGAACTAAGTAAGCTCCGTTGTAGTGGAAGCCATAAAGCAAATGTAGTTTCCTCCTAAAAACACACAGAAACTAGTACTATTTCGCCTTGTCATCAGACACCGTGCCCAATCGTCATCGAAAAAATCATACAAAGAGAAAGGACTTTGGGAGACAAAACACAGGCCATAGTTTTGAGTACCCTTTAGATAACGAATAATCCGTTTACTAGTAGGATTATTAAAGAATTGACAAATTCAGTTTACAGCATAGGTAATATCGGAGCGAGTAAAAGTTAAGTATTGAATAGTGCCTACTAAACTTCAATAATAAGTAGCATCTACTGATTTATCATCTGAAATATGAGGCTTCCCTTTAATAACCATTGGAGTTGCATTGAGAGAACTATCAACCATTCATTTGCGGGAGAGCAAACCTTTGACATACTTAGCTTGCGACATAGAAACTCCTATATCAAAAGTTTTAATTTCAACCCTCAAGAATTAATTCAAAGCTACTAAATCGTTGATATCAAACTCAAAACTCAGTTGTTAAATTAGAGTATTGAGGAAAGAAACATTATTACCCGTTACGAGAATATCATCAACATTAATAAGAAGTAACATAGAAGTGGAATATTGCTGATAAATAAAGAGAGAGAACTCCACTTACTACAATAAAATCCGAGGTAAAAGAAAGAGTATTCCCAGGTGAAATGGATTTTGACCCTGAAACTGAAACACGCCTTCCATGACCGAAGAAAAATAAATTCAGACGGTATTATTATTGTTAAATATTCCAAATGTTTGTATTCACTACTAATACGTTAAATGTATAATTAAAAATATGTTTATTTTAATTTGCATTGTTGTTGAGGATGTTGTATTGAATGGAAGACATAACGTAAAAGAAAACCTGGTCCCAATGGGTGCTCTCCCTGGTTGGACATATTGAAATAAAATAAAGTCAAAATCTGACCAGAATATGTTGTTGAGGCATACAGCAGACCCTCACCCTCACGGTGATCCCATGTAAGTGTCAATTTACTGTCCCATTAATATGAAGCCATTCAGTTTTATAATTTGTTATAAATATTGTTAAATAATTCATTATACTTTACCTTCTTTGTTAGCAAAACATTGGTGTTAATTGGTGTTAGCTAATGTTGTAATTATGTATAAAGATAAGTGGGTGAATTATGTTGTGAGTGTTTTCATTGTATTTCCTTCCTAAAAGCTCTATTTATATTCCATGTTTATTGTGTACAACATTTCTTTAAATAACTCGTTTGAATTGGTGAAAATTGTATCTTGTATTGATTTTTTATTTGATATATATATACATAATAAAATAATATTTTAGGGTACCCGTAATGATAAGGAAATATTAAAAAAAAAATCAAATGAGATTACAACCAACCGTATAAAGGTGGAACTAATCAGTTCTGTTATGATTTGTGATATAAATGTTTGTGCCTCCTTGTGACTTATCATGCCTCTTCAAGTGGGAGATGGAATGGAAATTAAGTCTCAATTTGCTTCGAAGGACAGTGAAGGAGGCCATTAGTAAAGACTTGGGGAATATATCAGCAAGAGTCAGAGAAGATAGCACATAGCACATACTGAGTGACTATAGTACCCACGATGATGCTGTGCTACTCTTTATTGTCATTAAGTGCTCTTGAAAACCCAGATCTAGTGCATAGAGATGTCCTTGTTTATGCCCCTTCACCATTATTTTCTAGTTTCGGTCTTTAACAACAAAATCAGAGGATGTGAATTCAACAATACAAACACTATCTAAAGTAAACTTGCTAATCATGTTAGACTACCAATTGTCCTAAAAGTTTAAACTATTAATGAATGGACCCAAAAATGTAGCTCTAATAATAATATTCTCTCTCTCTCTCTCTCACCCCCTTAGCTAACGTAGAAATAGTGATCTTTATGAGAATCTCTTTGGCACAAATCAGGCCACCACTTGGGATGAATGAGCATGGCCCAAGGCCCAATTCATATGCATAATATGATGTTAGTACTCCAGTTCAGTTGCCTCCTTGAAGTGGTTTTTCAAATATGATTTCCCTCCCTCAATACAATACTCCTTAACCTAGGGGTGGCAATTTGTGTTCCCATGTCGTGTCCATCTATGAGTATTCTGCTAAATAGCTCCACTCTAACCCAACTCATTTAATAATCGTGTCAGAAACCCTCAACACTAACCTAACTCGTTTATTAAACGTGTTACACGTGTTGGCCCATGTAACTCGTCTAATAAACATGCCCTATAATGGCACGACTCGTTTAATAACCTTTTTAATCTGTTTAACTTTTATGATATGAGTTTCTCCACCCCTAAAAATCTCTCTGAAGATCATATAAAACATACTAAGGTGATTCGAAAACTGGAAAGACACCATAACAATCTCATCCTTGCATTTTATGCCTACATCAGTCCTATAAGCAAACAAAATGATTACAAACAATTGCAATATATATAACTATGTATATACAAGTTTGAATAAAACCAGAATATATGAATAACTTATGTCGTAATCGTGTTGCGGGTTAGACACCTTAGACTCAAACCCAACACAATTTTTGTGTGTCATGTTTGTGTCGACCTGTTTACTAAACATGTCGGTTTACCTTAAATCCAAACCCGCTTAATTCGTATCGTGTTATTGTGTCGTGTCCAATTTTGTCACCCCTACCTTAACCCATGCCCTTCCTTAGGTTGGGGCAACATAGCAATGAGTAGTTCCTGATCACATCCCCTTGAGAGTAAGCATGGGTAGTTTGCTCTAAGACCACACCCTAGTAGCCTGCACCAGTGGAGATGGAGCTGGGAACGAACTTATACTTTCCTAAGACTTGTCTTGGCCAACATCTAAATAAAAGGCAGATGCCAAAAGGGAACCATTCTTGCCTCTTTAAGCAAGCTTTTCTTGGTAGCCATTTTAAAAACTAAATAAAGACAACTTAATCTATATAAAGAATTCAACTCTCTAATTCAATATCACCCATATCTATCTATCTATCTATATTGTGCCTAAGAAGTGGTTCTCATGTACTACACAGATTTACCTACATATATTAAGTAGTGGTATGAGAAGGTACGTGCTCCTGTGTAACGCAAGCAATTACTTAAAACATAATACTTCTGTTATATATATATATATATATATATATATATATATATATATATTGTGCCAGAATCACGTTGATGCTAATGTTGTCATGCTGAAAGAAACATGCTCACGTTTAAGGGTGTGAACAATACTGGAAAGACTTTTACTTAACCACAAGAATATTACTATTATCTCTATGTATCCATTTTAATAATTAATAGTTTTCATAAAAGACTTTGTTGAGTTGAGTTGATTAGAATATTTTTATATAAACTAAACTGAATAGGATATTCAAACAAAATTTGTGTATATATTGCATTTAGGAACTTTATAAATTCAGCTCTTGCACTCTCTTCCAAACATGCATAAGACACACAGGCAGGCCGGCCCTGGGCCTAGGCGGCCCAGGCAGCCGCCTAGGGCCCCCAAAATTTTCAAATTTTGAAGGGCCCCAATTTTGCCAGGCCCAATACTATTACTGAATTTCATTTTTTTTTAAAAAAATTGTTAACTATACCCACTGGGCTAGAGGGCCTCATTTAAAAGATAAAAGTTATTAAACAAGCCCAATAGCATCTGGGCCTCAATTTTTTTTTAATAAAAAATACAAGTATTAGCTTATTAGGTTCACCGATTTATCATTTTTGCTTCTTTCCTCACAGACACAAAATTGTTCCTTTTCTTCTTCTTTCCTCGCGGCGAGCACTGAGCAGGCAACTTGCAAGATTATTTCATTGATAATTTTGCAGCTCAAAATGCAAGACGATCACATTTACTTTGATATGAAGTTCAATTTTGATTTTTGCGACTAAGATGTGCTGAATATTTTCTTTTAGTTTTTTTATGTGAACTGTATCGTGCTATTTATAAAGCACCAAAACCAGGGTTTTTTTTTTTTTTCAATGTGCTTATCGTCTAATATTAATACAAATTTTGCACTCCTATAAAATTTATCCGCGTGTAAAAGTTTTTGTATAAAGGACCCCCCATATGAAAGCCCGCCTAGTGCCTCTCAAAATTTTTGTAATCTCAGGGCTGGCCTTGCACACAGGGTAAGAGAAGCAATGTATCACATGAAATTCTTAAAAAAAATATAAACAAAGTATTCATGAATATTCATCACTTCACTTAAAAATAATACTAGTTTGTCCCTTTTAGATTGTTATCATTATCACCTGCCTAAAATATAATACACACAAATATATATATCAGTTCAGATTTGAGCTAACATTGCAGTACACTAAGCAAATTATTAGGAGGGATTAATTAAACTTATATTACATGGAGATTATTTACAAATACAACAAGTATTAATTAGAATATTTAACAAACAAAGACTAAAATACAAAATTAAAAAGGAAGTTGAACTCAAAGCCAAAAATTAAAAGAGTGAAACACTAGGGAGCTGTTGAACACTGGACTTCTGTAAATCACCAACTGCTTGGCCATAGCACTTGAGGAGCATGTTATAGGCAATAGCAGGTATGCTAGAAACAAATTTTGGCAAAGTCATCCTCCAAAACCATCAAGTCATGATCCCAAGGGTGGATGACGATTTTCAGCCCATCATTTCCATTGTCCTGTTGACATTTTTGAATTTCCCTTACAGAATTTTCAGCAGAGTGGCTACAGTACAACAGCTGAATCATTTCTAGTGTAGGGACCTCCTCAAGCAGTCTACAATCTTCTAGCACCAATGTTTGAAGGCTAGAAAAATGAATATCGGAGGTGTTCCACTGCTTAATATCCAGGCCTTCAAATTTCAAGTATCTGAGCTTTGCAAACCCCCCCCCCCTCACTTGTATTCCACCTTCGTCCCTTAAAGGCCTTGTACAATTTGAGCACCTCAAGATTGGGCAACCTCCCGAGGGTTGACATTTTCTGCCAGTGTAGACAAAAGTTTGATAAAGTTAGCTTTCTTAGATTTGGTGGGAAAATTTTCAAATGGGGAGACCTCACTGGACCTACATTGGACTCGTCGTAAGATACATTCAATGTTTCTAGGTGAATTAGAAAGTCTAATTTGGGAAAATGATCAGACACAAATTTTAGTTTTCTTAGGTTAGGAATCGATCCTAAGATTTGCTCATCTCCATCACAAATGTATTGCGCGCTTAAGGTTTGTAGGTTGCCCAATAACCGAGGAGTTTCAGTAGACTCTGCACTAGACAGAGGCCACAATTCCGCACTATCACTGGCTACACGAGGGAGTGTAATAGATCGCTTAGTACACAGATGCCTCAATTTCACCATCTTCCAGATGCCATGCGGTAATTTTATGTGCTCAAAGGGCTCACTTTCAAAAATAAGGGTTTCAAGGTTCCAAAGGTTGGATATTGACGGCTTAAAGCATGACTTCCCAATATGAAGTGCAAGATATCTCAGGTGAACTAGTTGTTGTATTTCTTCAGGGAAGTCATGAATTATGATGGAAGATACGTCCAAAACCCTAAGAAGCTTGAAGGTTCTACAAACGAATAACACACCCAACTCTTTTTTGTTGTCAAAGCCAAAAGACATGAAAGAGCGGATGTGTAATGCATTCGGTTGATATAGTCTCAAGGAAGTATAATCAACAAGGTTAGAATGGATGAACATGCGACCTCGCTTGAGACTTGAAGAAGTAGAAGGAGGAGGAGGAGGAGAAAGAGAACAAATTTGTTCATACGAAGTCAGGTCATACCTGGAAACCTGCTGAAGAAAATTCTCTTCTTTAGCTTTTAGCAAGCATAAATCATGCAAGAGATCATGAATACGACATGCCTTGATTCCACCATTAGACCTTTTCTTGGAAACAATAACAAGACTTCTATCAATTAGATCTATTAAGTAATCCTCAGCCACTTCCTCCAAACTCTTCCGCTCATTTTGTCGTACAAATCCCTCAGCAATCCATAACCAGGTCAAACTCCGAACGGAGATTTCATAGTCTTCTGGGAATGTTCCAAAATAAAGGAAGCATGCTTTCAAGTAATGAGGCAAATATTTGTAACTAAGTGCCAGTGTGCCCATGTACTGCTCTTGGTCACTACAAATATATGAACTTACACCTCCATCAACTCGTGATCAGGGCAGCTTTCTTTTCCAAATACTTTCTATTCCAGTAGAGGGTAATGCTACTCAGGCAGAATTCATAGGCAGAAAGTTTTCTATCCATTTGATGCATGTAGTAGGCCCCACCACATACATTCACCATATGCATCCAATGGATAGAAAACTTTCTGCCTATGAATTCTGCCTAGGAATTCTGCCTGAGTAGCATTACCCTCCAGTAGATCCCAACTTTCATCTTCATTTAGGAACCGCAAAAAGTGAGGTTTTGCATGCAAAGCCATGGCCACATCTACATGGCGACTAGTGAATATAATTCTACTTCCATTTTTGTCATTTGGAAAATATCTCTTCAAATCATCCCAAGCCCGAAAATTCCATATATCATCCATGACAATGAATTATCTCTTCCCCTTTAAGCGTTTGTACAATTCTTCACCCAACTTTTCATCGCTCATTTTACTATTTCATCTCTAAGCTAGAAAGTAGAGTACAATATGCTAAGAAACAAATCTCTCTTCTGGTATACTTGAGACACATAGGTCCAAGCACGGATATAAAAGTGATAAACGATGAAAGGATCATTGTACACTTTGATTGTGAGAGTTGTCTTACCGATTCCAGGCATCCCAATGATTGGAATAACTTTTAGTTGCTTCTCAAGTTCTCCGGTTAGCTGCTCTATAATTGCGGTTCTCTCTTCATCGAAACCCACTACAATTTCTTCCTCTACCATGGGTCTGGAGGCTCTTGCTGAAGCTCTAAGGGAAGATTCTCCACTTCCTTGGACTCCAATGCCATATATATTCATCTCATAGATCTCCATCACTTTTGTTTTGATATATTTAATTTCTTCCCTGACACTACAAAGTTCTTGATATTTCTCGGGCATGTGAGACTCAATCTTTTATATGATAGTGGCCAGTCTTTCAGAATAACTTGATCCGAGAGTACTAATTTCCTCACCTATGACAGCGAAGAATACGCGCCAAGGAGGCTTGATCTTTATTTCCTGATAGTCTCTACCCAGGGAATCAAGAAAGAGGCCATTCAGCGTGACACCAATGAGTACAAACCAGTCAATGATATTTTCTACCTCGCAGCTCACATCTCTGATTTTCTCAACAACATCTTTCACCTTCTCATCCTCATCGCGTTCATCTTCTGTATCCATCAAAAAGACCCGAAAGAATTGCATCTCCTCGTAAAGAGATTTGATTTCTTCCTTCTCAAAAGGAAGCAATTGGACGTTGCAGTTCATTAGCTGCATCAAGTTCTCCGAGAGGAAATCCACAGCAGTGTCTGTCATCTCTCTTTCACTTGCTTCAATTTTTTTGCAATAATGGTAACACCTTAGAAGCTCTGTAACCAATTTTTTAGCAGAAGCTGTGATTGAATAGGACCCTGATAGCTACTTACTGGGGAGTAGAAAGGTGGGAGATCAACATTATTAAAGATGCTATGATGATGAATTGCATTATTGTGAACTCCACTATCGATATGCATTATTGAAGTTCTGACGATGAATTGCATTACTGAGATGTGAGAGATTCCTTCTTTTTGACATAAGAATAACTTTTCTTTAATCAATGTGGGCACAAATTCTTGATAAGATGGCTGACACAATAAAGTCATTCTTTAATTGAATTGTCCACTTCAAAATCATTGTAGTATTTATACATGTATTCATCTAATTCGTTGATATGCAAACTTTGTATCTTATTTATTTATTAAAATGTTCTTTTATTGGTTGAACAGATTAATGCAATTACTATTGGAATGACATGCATGCTCGGGAGGTCGCTGATTTTTCCAACCTTGTAGAGAAATCAGTTGAGGTAATTAAAAAGTAATTATATTAACCTTTAATTGACCTTTCAACGTTTTCAATTTCAGGTGGTCACTGATTTTTCTATGGTTTATGCATCCACTTGTTTATGACATTTCTCTGCATGTTTGTGCCACAATTTTGAAAATTTTGAGCATCATCCACAGCTTTATGAAAGATTCGAGTCTATCAGCAAAAGCAATGTGGAGAGAGGAGACCAAGATCTAGTTCTTAAGGTATAATTTCATGAAAAGGTATAGTTATAATTGAAAAGTAAGTACCTATCAAATGCTGTTAGCTTATCTAATACTGCTTTGTTGTCAATGCTTTGCAGGTTCTTATACTCGTGCAAATTTTAGATTCTCTTTGAAGTGCCTCCTATCGCGTCAGTTTTGATGCCAAAATTTGGAGAAATAGCTGTTTTTTTTTTTTGGTACTTGGTTCTTGTGGCAAATGTACTTTTTCTCAATCTTATGTTTTTTCTTCAATTTGAGGCACTTGTAATATAATTGAGACTTTGTATTAAATGTATGAGCTGAAAGTTGATTCTTGGAGCCATTTGTCTCATTTTTATTAAAATATATGCCATGATTGAATTAGTGTCTTAATGGAATTTCCAAGTACTAAAATACAGGTTAAAGCATTGTGTTCAAAATCAAAAAGTAGATAAAAGACTAATTGATGGACACTATTCGTATGAGTTTTCACTTAGCTGAAACATGATTCATGACACAATCTAATATAGAATGAGTTCATCAATTCAACTCATATAATCTGACTAGCAACTTTAGGATGACTTTTTTTTTTTGGGTCAGGTTAACTCTCTTATTATGTAAACAAAGCTAAGGACATGAACTCATCATTAGAATAGCAGTGAGTAACAGAGTGAGATAATCACTCAAGAACAATTACTGCTAATATATTTTTTTGTTTGGCAATGAAGTTTCAGCCTCTTTGTGTTTGTGTACAAAAGATTGTTCAACTTGTTCACACTATTTCAATGTCTTCAATATCATTAATTATCTCCATATAAGAGGGGATAAAAAGTTTGATTGTTCATTCATTCATTAAACAAAATATATTCAAATATAGAAAGCAATAATATATACATGGGCACTCTCTCCTTTTAAACCGGTTTTCAAGGATGAGTTATACCCATGAATTTATCATGGTACCAAAGCAGGTAAGGACGGATCAGGTTCGTATTTGCGTGGATGGAGAGAGCTAAGTGTCTTTAAAGATAAGTTCTATCCATGGATTTTGTGTGGCTCGGGTAAAGTTTAGATTGTACTGGGGTTATTATTTGCTTATTCTATGAATAATATAGGTTGGAGTTTGGGTTAGGGGTGTAACTTGGGTTGGGCAACCTGAACCCAACCTGAGCCCAGTCCAATTTTTTACAGGTTTGGACAATTATTTTTACAATTACGGTTGAGCTTGGGTTGAAAAATCTCAGCCCGAACTTAATTAAGGTTGGGCTTGGGTTGAGGTGCCAACAACTCGACCCGAACCCAAACCTGAACCCGAATTGTAATATTTATTTTTATACATATTTTTTATTTTAAATATATTATATATAATATTTAAATTATGATAACCTTTTTATTTTCAACTTCCTTTATTTAAATCTTAATTTATTGTATGTTAACATTTTGGATAATTAATTTTCTAAAAATTTGTTTGTAATTTTTTAGAAATTTGCATTAAGTTCTTATTTTTTAGTAATCTAATGTGAAACTTATTAAAGGGTTAAACCCGAGTCATACATCTAACTCGCCCGACTTGCAACCTTAGTTTGGGTCACCCCCCCCCCCCCCAAGGGGTGGCAATTTGGGTCCGTGGATAACAAGACCCACTTATTAAAGTGGTGACATGACCTGACCCGTGTAACTCATTTATAGGTGGGTCTCTTATCAAAAATAATGTTATTGTGAGAAATTGAACCTATGCCATACCCCCCACTGACTTTTAAATTAGTGGAACACTTCTGCCACTAATTCACCAATGAATTTTGTTTACACATGCCACAACAATAATATTTGATCTACAATAAAGAAAGTTTGAACTTAGTAAAGTTTGAAACATCAATTAATTACAATAATATTTCCCTCCTCATTTTGAACATAACAAACAAACATTATTAATTATATTAACTAAGTAATTAAATTAATAACACAATTTTCACTATCTTAAAATCAAATAAAAATATTAATCTCACTCAAATAATAGAGCATTTAGAACAAACATTAAGTATATATCTCATTGAATTAACATATTTTTTTAATATATATTAATGTTGAAGTATTAATGACAAAAAATAAAGGAGTGATCTAACTTATATTACTTTAACTATTATATGTTATACTATATATCTTGGGACAATAAAAAAAAACTTAATTTCATAAAACTAGATATTCATATTATATGGTTTAACTGATCTATTATTCTAATTGATTTTTTAGACACTTAACTAATTAATTAGAATTTGAGAAAATATAAAAAAATGGTTTAACTTATATTACTTATAACTGTTATATGTTATACTATATATCTCAGTACACTAAAGAACAATTATGGTCATCATTCATTTATATATATATATATATATATATATATATATATATTAACTAAATATTACCTGCCCCCCAATAATTTGATATACATTCACATCTCCTTTCGAAAATTAAATAATAAGGAAAAAAAGAAAAGACATTATTCACTTCAGTAATAATTACTTTCTCTTTCTATACATATAAGGCGTTACATTCACAACACTTAGCTCACACCACTAGAGTGTAGCACAAATAGTGTATCTCAAACACTCCAAAACTAAACATAGTTAAACCTCATGGTCAAGTATGACAGAATCTAGCCCACATTGGAGTAACATAAAAGAATCGATTATCGTATGAATTTGATAAAGATGAGTTTTTAGTGAATTTTATTGATTTCTTGGAGACCATTTAGCATAAGTAATTATTCATTTATAAATCGCATGTCCATGTCTTTATTAAAAAAGTGAGTAGTTATTTTTTACTAAATCAATGAATACTGATAGATTTAAGAATGAAATAAATGAACATTTATACTATATATAACATATTAGAAGATAAAAAATATTTATAATACATGTCGGAACAAATAGTGTGAAAATATATGTTTACATGTTTTTAACATTCTAAAACAAATTTATAATATTAAGCTTTATATTTTTTACATTTTTAAATAAATTAATAAATATTAACACTAAACGGGTTGAGCAGGTTGATTCCACCCATGATGATCTGACACGACCCGTTAATTTAAATGGATTAAGTGGGTTGAACCCAAACCCGACAGTTTTTTTGTGTCGTAATCGTGTCGACCCATTTACAATCCGAACACGTTTAACCCAAAGCCGCTAACTTCGTGTCGATTTTAAATCGTGTTAGCGGGTAGTGTCGAATTTTTTCACCCCTACTTTAAGTTCAACCAAAATTAAGATTCTTTCAACCCAGGTGCAAGTTAAGCATTAAAAAGGAGTTGTTTGAATCTCTTATTATCTTCAACATTAAATTTTGCTTAAGATAGTTTGAGGGGAAGGAAAAGAAAAGAGAGTGAAAGAGAGCTTGTCTAAGAAGACTTGAGAAAGTCTAGAAAGTGTGTTCAATGGGTCGTTAAAATGAGAAAGGAAATGAAGGGGTACGAGAGAAAATGAGGGAAAGTCTAAAACCCAATAAATAATGTTTTCTATGTCATTCCAAACTTGGAGGATTAGGAATAGGAGAGTATGATTATTTGTTTTCTCATGTTCTTTTAACTAAATCAATTCCTATTTTGCATTTATCATCACAAAATAAAAAATTATTTCCTTTCTTTTTATCTCTATTATGTTTTTCAAATATGATTAAGGTTACCATTATCATTTCCTTTCTTTTTTGCCTTAATTTCCCAAACAAAGTAATTAGTTAACACTAATATCTCTTTTCTAATATTTTCTTTCATAATTAATATTATCTTATCATTTCCTATTCCTCATACGTATTCGAATGCATAATGTATATGAATTAAGTCCATGCTTCACATATACAAATTCATTTATAGTACTAAATATGTTTTCTCTTTTCTATATAAAAATGAAAATGTTTTCAAGTATGAAAAAGCAGAAACAAATTATTGAACATATTTTTTTGTTTTTATTTCTCTTTTTCCAAGTTTGACAACAGAAAATATTTCTTGTTAGTGAACGACCCTCTAAATGAATTACCACTCAAAAAATTCTCATAGCTCACAAATATCTCAAACAATCTTATTCTTCAATTTTAACACCTTTTTTTATTAAGGGAATGGGAGAAAAAAGAAATGTTTATCTTGTGTTTATTCTATAAAAAAAAAAGGATAAAAAATGAGAGGATTAGGATGTCATAAGTTGGCAAATTTGTTCCCGTGAAGTCTATACTTTATTTTATTTTGAGTCATTTAGATATAAGAGATTACTCACGCAGTTGATCAACAATGACAAAGATGTCATGGTAACTTAGATGACTTTTTTTATCACCTAATTATTATTTTTAATTGAACTTAAGTGAGGGCACAATTGTTAGGAATATATGCGGAAACGCAATCAAAAGATAAAACAAACACACACAAAATACAAGAGATTTACTTGGTTCACCCTAACAATGGGTTACGTCCAATGAGCACACCGAACAATTTCACTATTAAAAATATGATGGAGGATTACAATCGCTCAAACTCTCTTCTCTCTTGGTCTCACCAATTTCACAAAATTCAATTTCTTCAGCTCACAATTTGATACACAATTTTAGGGTTACATAAAATTTCTATTTATAAAGAGAGATATCTTGGTCACCAAGTTGTCTTAGTCACCAAGTCTTCATGTTTCAGAAGGAAAGTTTAATTAGGAATTAAATTCCTAAACAAGTCCAATAATAATAGGACACAAATCTTTCAGCAGTCAACCTTCCAAAAAAACCATCATCCTCAGGCTCCATAACCACAACAATCTCCCACTTGGAGACTGGAGGACTAATGAATCTTCTCCATCAACTCTCTCTGTGCATCGCAATGCACTTCGGTGTGCTCATCTTCTGTCTTCAAGCTATAAGACCTACTGAATTTGCGCAAAGCTTCAATTTCTCCATTGTCACTACTTTGGTTAACATATCAGTAGGATTTTTGATGCCAAGTATCTTCTCAAGTAACAACACTCCATCTTCTAACAACGAGCAAATGAAATGATATTGAAGTCCTATATGCTTGGTCCTTGAATAAAATGGAGAACTCTTTGTCAACTGTATTGCACTCTGACTGTCACTATGCAAAATATTATTCACCTACTTGAATCCTGACTCTGCCAACAAACCTTGTAACCATATCATCTCTTTACTAGCCTCTATGACTGCTATGTACTCTGCCTCTGTTGTGGACAATGCTATAATCTTTTTGTAATTGTGAAACCCAACTGACTACAGTAGTACCAACTGGGAACATATACCTGGTCGTACTCCGTCTGTCATCAACTTTTCTGACAAAATCAACATCTACATAACCACATAGTCGCAAGTCGCTTCTTCCAAAGCACAAACATTTTTTTGTGGTACCACATAGATATCACAATATCCACTACACTGCTTCCCAATCTAGCTTTCCCGGATCACTCATGAACCTACTCATAGCTCCCACTGCATAAGCAATGTCTGGTCTCGTGTACACCATGACATACATTAAACTTTCAATAGCTAAAACGTACGGAACTTTAACCATGAAGTTCTTCTCTTCTTCTATCCTCGAATACTGATCCTTGGATAAGAGAAAGTGGCTCGCTAAGGGTGTGCTCACCAATTTAGCATTGATCATGCTGAATCTCTTCAAGATATGTTCAACATAGTTGGCTGAGACAACTGCAAAATACCTTTCTACTTGTCCCTTTTAATCATCATCCCAAGTATCTGCTTCGTTGCACCAAGATCCTTCATCTTGAACTCATTTGATAACTGCTTCTTCAATTTGCTGATTTCTTTAAAATTAGAACCTGCCACTAACATATCATCAACATAAAGTAGTAGTATGATGTAACACGCATCAAACCTTTTAAAGTAACATCAATGGCTAGCATTGCATTTGTTGTAGCCATGTCTCTGCGTAAAACTATCAAATTTCTTATATCACTGCCTCGGGGCTTACTTTAAGCTGTACAAACTCTTCATCAACTTGCACACAAGTTTCTTTTTTCCTTTGACTGAGAAATCCTCCGGTTACTGCATGTAAATCTCCTCCTCTAGGTGTCCATGAAAGAAAGCAGTTTTCACATCTAATTGCTCAAGATGCAAATCCTCAGATGCAACAATACTCAAAATTAAACGAATGGTATTCAGTTTTACAACTCGGGAAAATATGTCAGTGTAGGCAATCACTTTCTTCTGTTGAAACCCTTTGACCATCAATCTAGCCTTGTATTTATTGGAACCATCATGTTCCTCTTTAACTCTGTACACCCATTTATTATGGAGAGTTTTTTTCCCAATGGGTAATTGGGCTAGCTCCCATGTACGATTAGAGTTAAGGGACTTCATCTCATCTCTCATCTCTAGCTCCCACTTTCTCGAGTCCTATACTTGACATGCTTCATCGAAGTATTTAGGTTATCCACCATCTGTTAGCAACAAAAAAATTATATACTTTCGGTTTGGTACATATGGACGAGTAGACCATCTAGGTGCAGGTGTCGTAGTTGGGCTCTATGGTGCTCGCTGTTATGCACGCTCTTCTGGCTAAGGACCCTCATCAACCTGCTGTGCCACACTTCTTACTGGATCATCATCCAACTCGACATACTCTGGATTTTCTTGTACAAGGCTAGTGGGTTGTGCAATACCTCTATCCATATACATCACTTTTTCATTAAAAATCACATCTCTACTACGAATGATCTTCTTATTTTGGTAATCCCAGAGTCGATAATCAAACTCATCTTCTCCATATCCAATGAAGGTACACTTTAGTGACTTGGGGTCCAGTTTTCCCTATAAGCATAGTCACTAATATGCGCTTAAGCAATACAACCAAACACTTTTAGCCATAAAAGATTTTCCTCCTTGTCGCTCCAGACTTCTCTTGGTATTTGGTGCTTTAACGGCACTAATGGTCCTCGATTAATAAGGTAGGTTGCTGTATTAATACCTCGGTCCAAAACTGTTTTGGCTCTTTCTGTCCATGTTTGGTTCAACCGTTCTGCTACCCCATAGTCTGTTCCAAATGGATCCTATTCTCAAAAAAAAATTCTTGAACCCGGTGTCTTCATACTCACCACGT
The DNA here is from genome assembly GCA_026545225.1 of Cornus controversa. Lineage (NCBI taxonomy): Eukaryota > Viridiplantae > Streptophyta > Magnoliopsida > Cornales > Cornaceae > Cornus > Cornus controversa. The sequence goes on along the minus strand of CM048848.1, from coordinate 9,302,235 downwards.
TGTCTGACATCAATCTCTTGATCTTCAAGCCCATCTCATTCTCTACTATAGCCTTCCATTTTTTGAACACCCCAAATACTTCAAATTTATATTAAAAAATAGACTCATACCTTTCGTATATGATCATCGATGAAAGTCACAAAATACGACTTTTTGCCAATAGATGAGACTGGGGTTGACCCCTAAACATCTATGTGAACTAACTCAAGCTTCTCACTCTTGAGAATTCTGTCACTCTTCTTAAAACTAACCTTCTTCTGTTTGTCGTACACACAATTCTCACAGAAGTTGATATCAATCAATTTTAGCCCTGGTAGTTTCCACAACGAGTGTATGACTTTAAGCCCTTTTTTACTAATGTGACCTAGTCTCTGGTGCCACAGGTTCTGATCTTCTTTGCTTTCAATAATCGCTATTGATACTTTAGCACTGGCAGTTATGTAAAGAAAGTCATTCTTCTTACCACGTGGTGTGATCATAGCGCCTTTGGAGACTTTCCATAAATCTCCAATGAAGCTTATAGCATAACCTTGATCTAATAATTAACGGAAATCAGATTCTTCCTCAAGTCTGCGATGTGTCTCACATCCTTCAGCTTCCAAACAAATCCAGTCAATTTGATCTGTACATCACCCTTGTCGACTACATCACATGGCTGATCATCATCGAGATACACCTTACCAAGGTTATCGAATGAATAACTAGTAAATAGCTCTCTGTTTGAGGTAGCGTGAAACGAGGCCCTAGAGTCAATCACTGGCCCATGACTGCCACCTTATCTCTTATAAATGTCTGAAGACCCCTTCTGAACTATTTTATCTTCAGCTCCTCCGTTGGTATTATCTCTCTAGCAAAACAAGTCAAGGAAGTGAATTTGGTCTCGTATTCCATCACCGTCATTGAGTCTTGTGTCAACTCATAAAATTCCCTTCTTAGATTGTCCTTCACTGTCACTGGAAAGTACTTCTCAAAGAAGAGTACTTGAAACATGTTACAATCTATCGTCTCGATGTCATGGTAGTTTCCGGTGAATTTCCACCAACGACTGGCATCATCTATTAGATAGTGAGTGGCCACCTTCACCCTCAAATCTTCATCTATTTCAAGCATAGTAAGGAGCTTAACAATCTCATCCAACCAGTTTTCTGCCACCATGGGATCGGATCCCCCTGAATAGGTTAGCGGATTGTGCTTCTTGATATGCCCCAATGCCGTTATCATTTGGCTAGGAGGAGCTGCTCTTGGTGGAGCTTGTGTCTCCTCTTGAGTTTCCTTTTGAGTTTCCCTTGCAATTTGCCGCATGGTAGTGACCATGTCGTGCATAAATTGTCCTCCATCTGTGGGAGCTACTGGTGGCACTTCCCCAATAGCTCTACGTGGTGGCATCTTGCTATATTGATAACAAGGAGACACTTTAGGTCCAAGGCATGAATATCATTGTTCAATTCCATTCATACACACTCAAAATACTTATATACTTCAAGGTAGCATATCATATCAAACAAGCAAGCACATAAAATTTTCTATATAATATGCATTTAACCTTAGCTTACACTCAAAGACATCAAGTCTATGATTATAACCTCAAGTTCACAATCCTATAAGTCATCAAGTCCCTTCAATCCAACATGTGGCTCAACCCTTCCCATCGTCCAAAGGTATTCAAACCCGGTTAAGCTCTGATACCAAGCTGTCACGCCTCGGAATCCGGACCGCCGGGACTTCCCCGGACCGGCTTTGAATCCCGAATGTGAACCCTCATTACACTCATTTACAGTGGAAGCTTAACTTAATTGTTGCATATAAATGTACACAACTACACCTCAACCAATCCCCATGGGCCCTACATTAAATTATACACCTTAGAAGAAATTCATTTGGCCACACCCTTGAGAATCACTCACTTTTGAGCCTCAAAACTTTTTGTATTTGGAATATGAAACTGAGGCTTATACCATTGGATAAAAATTTCAAAAATACTCAAGTTAAAAAAAAACCACGCTCAATTCCGATTTAGAACGAAGAAATTACATTGAAATGAAGTTTTGGAAAAAGTTGTGAATAGTAATCTCGATCAATCGAGATTGGCGTCTCGATCAATCGAGATTCATCTCAATTAATCGAGATTTTGACTCCATCAATCGAAGAAAACACCCTCTCGGTATCTTGGACCTGCATTATTTCGATTAATCGAAATTGGAGCTTCGATTAATCGAAATAAAGCTTAAAAATTCATAAAATCTCGCAACCATTTCGATCAATCGAGATGGGCATCTCGATTAATCGAAATGGGCATTTCGATTAATCGAAATGCACTACCCAGAAAATTCCAAACACCTATACAAGATCAAACTAAATTCAAATCTCAACCAAACCACCTTAGATCATTCATATCTCATATAAATCATCTACCATTGATATAAAATCATACTCACACACCAACCTATACATTTGAATATCAAATCTTGCATAATCATAGAAAACTCATCCTAAGTTCACCATAATTCAAGTGAACCAAACCATCCTCATTTTTTTTTCAAAGGTGATCTTCATTAACCCAACCATACAATTTAACTTATACATTGAGATCCCACAACCATGACTCCAACATAAAGCCGCAACTCTAAACATTCATATCACGAAATTAAGATACAAGAGACAAAAGAATACATTCATCCATTTAAATTCCGAATCCATACATCATCCATGGAACCATACATATAAGAATTCAAATGGCCCTTTTTGCATACATTCAACAAGTCTCAAATGAAGGAAGCCATTATACATACATTTCTCAAAAACTCAGTTTCCTACAAGTGTGGCACTTACATTTGGATTTCACATATATAAGAAGATACAAATGTAAAGGCAACACCACAACCATTGTCTACATGCCACAAGCCAGCATGGACATGCATCTACATCTCAAAAGAGCAAAAGTCCAAAAATAAGCTCAACATATTCATAGAGCTAATTATGCTTCTTCTTCCATTGACGCCTTATCTGAAAATGTTTTTATATAAATATGGGGTGAGCAACACTGCGGCTCAGTAGGAATGATCCACCCAACCCCACTTTAACTCAGGCAGCCATGCATGGATGCATATGAAATCCCTACATGTCTACATGACAAGTATACATGCTTTTAACCCATAAACAAACACGTTTTTCAAATCATGTGTGATGCTTCACATCTCAATGCATTTACATACATATATATATATATATATATATATATATATATATATATATATCCAATCGAGCAAGCCACAATATGTACATATATAACTCACGCCACATAAATTCGGAAATCAATTCAACTGAGGATTTCGCTTATCACAATCCGTAGTAAAGGTCACTTTAGGACCACATACTCTGCTCACGCTTTTCGGGCTACTAACCCGACGGAAGAGACACCCGCTTGGCCAAGTTTTGGGTCTTGCACCCTAGAGTTCAATTCTCACACATGCCCCAAAAACCTCGCTTTTCATATAATGTACACTTATCAAATAAATGCACAAAATCCACACAATGCAATGCTTTTGTCAAAACAATGTACTTTTCTTTCTCATCTCAAGCTTGTCACAATGTCAACACACTCATACCATGAAAATCATCATGCTTATGCATTTTTCAAGAAAAATCATATCTTTCATGCACAAGTCTATAAAACTCACATTTTTCATATTTTTACCAAATGATCACATTTTTCATCAAGAACATTCATAGTCTCATTTGCACATACACAACATATATAAATTCTAACCAACATGCTAGACATTTATACATGTATAATCACATTGGTATACATATATACACATATACATAACCCTAAATTCAAGAAATCCCAATCTATCTTTCATGTCACAAGTATGTGACCCATAGAATCAAAGTAAAGATAAGTCTAGCACCCCTACCTCAAATTCCCAAGCTTTGAATCCAACTTTTAGAAATCTCAGCTTTCTCAATTTCACGAAATGGAGACTTTGATCAGTTCAAACCGATGCCCTTGATGTCCCCTACACACCTTCCTTCTTCAAGGTCTTCCAAATCACACTTTAAGGCCCTCAAACTCTAGAGAGAAGGGAGAGAGATGAAGTGGGATACGTAAAGAGAGAGAGGGATCTGTAAAATGAAATGTCTCAGACCCTTTTTGATATTTATCTCAACCCTAGGGGCGCGAAATGACTATTTTACCCCTAGCCACTTAATGTACCTTCCGGAGCTCGGAATTAATTCCCGAAAACTCCGTTGAACTCGAAATCACTTCCTTAACACTCTAAATATTTCGTTTAATTCATAACCAAAAGTAAAATTTTTTGAATTTTTCAGACCCACTTAACCTCATCCCGGAACCCCCGTTGACCAAAAAGTTAAACTTTTTCAAAAGTTTTCAAAACTTTTCAAAATCATATTCTAACCTTCTAAACATGTTTCCCGCATCCAAAACATATTAAATATCATTTAAAATGCATTTAAAGCAATAAACGACAAAAATTGAAAAATCGACCAAAATTGGGCACGGTCTCTACATTTAGGGTTCCACAAAACCCTTATTTATACATAGAGATATCTTGGTCACCAAGTCTTCAGGTTTCAGAAGAAAAGTTTAATTAGAAATTAAATTTCTAAACAAGTCCAATAATAATAGGAAACAAATCTTTTAGCAATCAACCTTCCAAAAAACCATCATCCTCAGGCTCCACAACCACAACAACAATTTTGCATGAATTGGTTTAATTACATTACAATTAATTTCCATGTTATCATCTAAGTGTTTGAATCATTTTTAACCTAATCTAGTTTTTCATAAGGTTGTTGTTGCAAAAAAATTGATTTATTGCATTAAAAGGACAAAATAATATCTTTGTATCCACACTAGCGATCTATCCCTAGTTGCTAGAACCTAGTTTCCTTATTCTTTTTTACTTCTAAACTTTCCAAAAACCTATTTCTTGTGAACTACTCTAAATCCACTACTAGGGTTTTGAAAGACATGAGAAATATATAGAAGAGACTTTGATGCATTTTGTACACACAAATTTCAAATCTAAAAATAAGACTAAAGTAAATGGACAAACTAATCAACTTTATTAATTTTAGTAAAAAATGGGTACAATCTTCTGTAATCTCTACAAAAGAAAGAAAGAAAGAAAGAAATGGTCCTCTAATTTGATTTCCTTTGTAGTCCAGATTTAGTGATTCCTTTTCTCCTCCTTCAATGATTCAGAGTCTTCTCCTTTCCTCTCCCCCATCAGCCTTTATGTATACGCTCCATGGAAGACTAATGGTGACATGTGTCCTTTCTTTGATAATTATCTCACTATAATATTTTATTTTGTGATAATTATCATTTATAATAATAATTCCTAATTATTTTTTTATTAGAAATACGTATCATTCCGTTTAACTAACCCACTTTCAAGTGGGCTTAGGCTAATTGGATAATTTAAGTTAACCCATGACTGTATTTTGTGATGGGTTCAATTTGCCATGGATAGGGAGCCAACTGAGCATGAATTTTGACTTATTCAACCAAGATAAATTTTGACTTTTTGACCAATCCAATAGTGAGTAAATTATTAAGAAATTGTAATGTATAACATACTATTAAGTAGAGATTTTTTATACATCATTATTTTTGTTTCACACACCTTGAGAATCATTTAAAAGTGATTTACTCTTATGCCGAAGAACTAAAAGATATATAAATATGGAGAATAAAAAAGCATGAAATTCAAAAATTTATTCATCAAACATAATTAGTGGTTGGGACAAGGTATTACATGACATCAAACAATCACAAAGTGGAAAGGTAAATAACATGAGGAGTGGGTTCGTTGATTGAACATTACAAGAATTGGAAATGAGTGTTTGGCGTCCAATTGGATCAGAGGTAAATTAACTTAGGTGATTCTTAGGGGTAAGAATATAAGACCTTGAGGTTTTACTTTCTTCATTCATAGTGGATTGGTTTGCATCGGTACACTTTTCCTGTGTTTTTTTCTCGTTGGAGTTCTGCATGTAAATTTGGTGTGTTTGTCTAATTGTTTCACTTTTTTCATTAGTACTTTGATTATATTCTCATGTTTGAATAATTAGTTGGATACAACAAATGAACATATACACACATGGGATTCAAATTAATAATCCGTTTAATTGAAATTCAATTCAAAAATCAATTATAAACCGTTAGGGTTTCACAAATTTTATAAAAATCTGTTCACCCCCTCTAGATCATAACTTATCACCTTAGAATAGTATTTTAACTATCCATCCTAAAGTAGGAGGATTTGGAAGGAAAAGATGGGAGAGTTGGTAATAATTGGTTTCTTTTTGTGTTTTTTAAAACAAGTGAATTCATATATCACCTTTACTACTTACAAATACAACATTTTTTCTATTATTTTCTCTTCACTATTTTTTCTAATAAAAGATTACTGCTTTCATTCATTTTCATTCTTAATAATGCAAACATGAGAAGATTCTAATACTATTCTCCCATTTCTTTTCTCTTTTTCAAAGCTAATACTATCATATCTTTTTTTTTTCTTAGTTTATAAAAAAGTAAGCATGACATTACTTTTATTTTAAAAATGATAAATTACACCGATACCTCCCTGAGGCTTGTCTTAATTTTAGATAGATGAGAAGTTTGAAAAAACCAATAGAAGTCTCGGTCATTGTTAGTGTTATAATGATGCTATAGAATCCTGTGAAATGATATATTCACTTTTCCTTTTTAATACTTTTGTAATAAATAAATCTTACACATGCAATGGTTAAAATTCCTGAACAATTATTAATCCCACATCTCACCCTCTCCAACCATTGTTAGACTTTGGATTTAGACCCAAACCGAGGCGCCCATGGGTGAGTCCAGTCCGATTAGAAAATCCTAATGCTTCTCTTAGGAGTTAAGAAATAAGATAATATAAATATGTTAAATTATTTAGATTCTATGATATGCAATGGATGCAATATACGCACGATATCTTACAGAAAACCTTAGTCTATAAAATCTCTCTCTTTCTCTTTCAGTTGTCTTGGAGATCAAAGAAGAAGCTCTTAGACTGTGGATTTGAGGATTACGCTTGTCTTCATCATGTAGTTCCACTATGAGATTGTATGAGATGTTGAAGGCACATGAAATAACCGATTGATTTTTTCTTTTGGGTTAAAAGTTACATCAAGATAATCCAATTCGCTTCCGCATTGATTAGTATTATTAATCCTATAATGGTATCAGAGCCATATAGGTTCTTTTCGTGCCTAATATTACTTTGAATGATCAAAGCATATTTAGTGATGAGTATATATTTTGTACAAATTTTATCTCAAAAATTATATTTGTTAGCACTTTATTATATGTTATTTTAATCAATAAATGTATTTTTATGTATTCTTAAGTCATTGAAAATTTTCACTCAAAAGAAGATTATTTTATCAAATAAAGATCTGGAAGACCCATTTGCATATGATTCACTGTTTGGGTCATAACTCTTAGATCGATTGTCGAAATAATACAAGTCCATACTTTTTGAAAAGCTGATTTACATAGGAACATTTTGGTATTCACAAAGAAGTTTAAATTCAGACATTTGAGGAGTAAAAATTCCTTGATAAGTCAGTGGCAGAAATCTGGACGAATTTGATATTGCATATTTTTAACTTTTATCAACCTATATCAATCTGGCCCACCTCAAATATGGATTAATGGATCAGACTACATTGCTTAAAGCCCAAACCCATTTGAAATAGGTCAAATGATAATTATAATAATTATCTTAATGATATATATGTGTGTTTGTGTATATATTTATTTAGATAATTATTATAAATCATGTATATCAAGATAATTATCATAAATATTAAATATATTTGTTACCTGAGAATTGTCCCTAAAGGGGGTGAATAGGGACTATAGGCAAATAATGTAATTTTTTTAATTTAGCTTGATCTAACAAAACTAAGCTTGTTTAGACTTTTGTCAAACGCTTGGTGTGTTAATTGATTTAGTAATTTAGCATCTTATTGCACAATTTAAATCATATATAGGCATATTAAACACTCAAGCATGCATTCATGATTAAGGAAGACTCATAGGTTCAATGCATGTTTATTGTGACATAACAATGTAAAGCCTTGTATTTTATTTTATATCTTAATTACATTAATTATGTTTTAATTGTAATAAAGCATGAAAATTTTGTTTAAATATGTGTTTGTGAGTTGTGGGACTTTTTTAGATTTTTGGACTCGGGTGTGGGGCCTGAAATGAGTTGAATGAGCCGGAAGACCTTTATGAGTCTTGAAAATTTATATAATGGCGTATATGAACAATTGAGGGGTTTAAAAGATAAGTTGGTAGAAGGACATGTTAGTATGCGATTAGTAGAGAGTTAATAACAACAATGAGCAAATTAAGAGAAATAGAGAGACTTAGTTGCAAAGGTTGTAAATATAAATAGATTTATGACATTTATTTCATCCCAAAAATTAAATTTTCTCTCATCTCTCTCACCTCTCTCTCTAAAACTTCATCCCAACTTCTCTCTAGAATTTAGATGGCTTAAGATGAGAATTGAAGATTGTTCCAAGAGGAAAGTTTGTTATCCTCATCATTCTCTTCAATTTGATTGGTTCAGTGTTTGATTTGGTAAAGTTTGATAAGATAGGTGAAACTAGGGTTTGGATTTGGGGATACCTCAAGAAGAAAAATTTGTTCTCTTTGCTATGATGTACACTTTTACGGTTCAAAATTCAAATTCGAAGGTGTTTAAAAATTTGGTGATCTGGAACTCTTTGAAATTAAATCTTAGAATTGAGGTAGGGGTGTTCTCTTCACCTTATCATCGATTCTTTAGGAATTGACATTAGTTTCAGATTGTTTAGCATGTTTATAAGTACTAGGAAGTGGTAATTGTGAGTCTTGCATCTTTTCTTATACTTCTATATGTCAATTGAGTTTTCACATGATAATTATGATGATATTGATTGCATTGACTTTATATATATACCTTGATGAATTAGTTGATTGTAAGTATGTTAGATTATGTATTAATGTGAACTAAACATGTGAATTGTGCATGCATGCTATATATGCTAACAATTGAGAACGCATGTTATCCATTGGAATAATGTATAGTTATGGGAATTATGTTGTACTTATTGCATGCCACGTGTTTGATAAAATGCATAAAAAATGTTATTTTCATTAAAATACATTTTTGAACACATTTTGTGGAAGGATGACTATTGCATTGATTACATGCATAAAAAGGACATATTTTAGCATGGAATTAAGTGGCTTATGATGCACTTGAGAATGTGTGATACGTTTGAAATTGTATATATTAACATACTTGAATCTATGTGATTGATTACTGATTTTGGGAGGAGGTTGGAAAAGTAAAAAGGACCCGGAGTTAGGAGTGATAAAATTGGACACAACACGACAACACGACACGAGTTAAGTGGGTTTGGGTTTGAGATAAGCTGACACGTTTAATAAACGGGTCGACACGAACACAATATGTAAACATTGGGTTGAGTTTGGGTTTAAGCTGTCTAATTAGTGACATGATTACGACATGAGTTATTCATATATTATGCTTTTATACAAACTTTTATATACATAGTTATATATATTGCAATTGTTTGTAATCTATTTGTTTGTTTATAGGACTGATGTAGCTATAAAATACAAGGATGAGATTGTTATGGTGTCTTCCCAGTTGTTGAATCGCCTTATAATATTTTTGGATTTATATAGGGGTGGAGAGACTCATGTGATATAATTTAAACGGATTAAAAAGGTTATTAAATAAGTTGTGTCATTATAGGACATGTTTAATAAATGGGTTACACTGGTCAACACGAGTAACACGTTTAGTAAATAGGTTGGGTTAGTGTTGAGGATTTCTGACACGATTATTAAATACGTCGTGTCACGCCCCAATTTCCAACACCCGATTAAGAGCGAGGGAAATGAGGGTGAATAGTGAAACCCAACCTGTTTACATCCATGAATCACTCATGTTCAGAACTTAAATTCTTGTGTGTTTTGAATATTAGCTTGAATCTTATGCCAATGGAAAGAGACTTCAAAAATAATTAATTTCAAAAAAAGAATCATCAAATTTCGATTTGAAACGAAGAAGATATATCTACTTGAAGTTAGGCAAAATTTCGTTAAAGTCTGCTGTAAAAGCAATCGGGCCCCGTAAAAAAGAGGGATCAAGCACATTCACCCCAGAAGGTATTGGGACCTTTTTATAAGGGTGATCGAGCGCCGTAAAAAGTGATCAAATGTTGTTAATGCTGAGGCTAAAATCCTGCTACCTAGCCAAATTTTCACCCTGACTTCAAATCCTATTATCTCTCAATCCGTAAGTCCGTTTGATCCAAAATTTGACATGAGTCATCATCAATATGTCTAGATTCCAATCGAATTTATAATCACCTAAAATTCCCAACCACAACTCAAGTTATACTCAATTCAATGGTGTAGGCCAGATTATGAACCTTTGTACTAAAACATGCATATCTCATTCAATATAGATCTAGACAAGACTCATGATCTATAAGTTTAAAGCTAAGACAATCCTCCTTCCATATATTTCAAGTATTTGAAACCTCATCATCCAACAATAATCATAACATGAATATATATATCAAGATCAAATTATAAAAAGAACTCTATCCAAATGGAAACATGCTTAATACATATATATCGATCCAAAAATCATCATTCAAGGCATAACTGCTTATATACAACTTTTCCCAACATGGAATCTCATGACACGTAACTAAAAGCACCTAGTCCACATCCTGGATGTGCAATCACAACAAAAATAACCAAAAGGAATCTTTTAGCTCTACATCCAACTCACAGTTACGTATCCTCAACCACTTCTTTTCCATCTCTTAAAAGTGTTAGTGTAGAGGGATGAGTAATTTTAACGGCTCAAGATTCACATGTTGTGCAATCCATTCAAGTCCGTATTTCATGTTCAATGCATAAATGCCAAAACATGTTTCAACGACTACGTGTCATGTTTCCTAGCATTTCGAGTCAAAGCTCACCTTTTTCATTCAAACTGTGACATATGCATCAAATGTAACTTGACAACCACATAACTACAAATCAAGCATTATTAGACAATCTATCATATCTATAACATATGACATAACCAAATTTATAACCAATTCCATACAATTCACATAAGTCACATTATTTCACATAACTCAATACAAAGACACATTACTCTCGGAATTGAACTCACACTCACACACATATCCTCAAGATATGTACTGAAGTCCCACATCTCAATTCCTTGGCTATTACGGGCTACTAACCCATCCGATTACCATCCAACTTGCGTAAGGTTAAGGTCTTTCAACTCTAATGGGATATTTTTCCCCTCTCTTTCCCATGAGTCATTTTCGAGAATTCACCATAAATACACAAGATATATCATGTCTTGCACATAAATTCGTACGTTTTAATTCATTGCACCCAATACATGCCCTATGTTCATTCTAGCATCTCATACAACAATTCATAATGACACATGTACACATTCTAATTTCGAAATTAGGTTTCTCAATCAATTCACCAAAATTTTATATATACAATACATATCCCAATTTGCATATATAAGTTATTCGAGCATTGTAACACATATATCAATAATTTCTAACAAGAGAAACATACATATATTAATCTAAAACATGAATTTCATTATAAGTATATCCACTTCCATATGTCACATGAAAAGAAAACATCTATTTTGTGCTTAGACATGAAATTTCACTTGAATTAGAAGACACAACACACACCCTCTACCTCAATAACTATAGTCTCAAGCTATCCCACATTTTCACAAATTTCAAAGTTGTCTACTCGTGACTTTGCTCGTTTCAAAGTAAAGCCCTTGTCGCGTAGAACACACTTTCTTTCTTCGACACCGCTCGAATCCAAGCTGAAGACCCTCAAAATCTAGAGAGAAGAAATAGATCACAAAATCTTTCACCGGACCAAAATGCTCCAAATCAACTTTTCAATCCATAGAGATCGTAGAGAATGTCGAGGTGAATAACATTGATGTTCAAAACTTCTTCCAAATCCAAGCCTAAGCTAGAGATATTTTAGAGAGAAGGGAGAGCTTGCAAGAAGGAGATGTAGAGAGAGAAATGAGAAGACAAATGAAAATTTTGATTTTCTCCACTTAATGCCTATACATATCATATATCTATCTTTTCTTGCAAGACTAGTCTACTCTTGTAACTAAGTCCCTCAACCCTCTTAATAATGCTCCTTGTTACAAGATATTGTTTCGGAATTACATACTAACATTATCTTCTATCTTCTTTTCACTTGAGTCCTTAAAAATAATATCACAATGACCTAACCTTTACTTAGAGAGTCCGAACACACCTTTCGGGTCACCCAACCTATCCCGATTCCCACGCTCGTACCAAAACACATGAAAAATCTTAAAACCCGAATTTACACATTCTTAAGAGAATTTTCATGCTAAATCATATTTAATATATAACTAAATTAAAATAATTACTCGGGGCTCTACAGGTCGGGTTAGGGTTGAGCTGTTTAGTAGAATACTCATAGATTGACATGATACGAACACAACAGGGAAACACGAATTACCACCCCAACCCTGAGTCATAGGGTGCAAAGCCCGGGACTTTGCCAAGAAGGTTTTGTCTAAACCTTTGGGTTAGTAGCCTATAAAGTAGAATATTGGTTTTATCTAGACCATCAGGTTAGCTACCCATAAAGTATAATATTTGAGTAATTGGCTTGATTAGCCATTAACTTACGAATCTACGAATACTTTAACTCTTGTTTGATTTTGAGATTTATGTGACTTGGTGTTTAAGTCTTACTAGCAAATTGTGATATTCATGTTAATGCTTGTATGCTTTTTCATTAATCAAGCATTGTTGAGCATATGATTTATCTACGTATTTTGTTGAGGTTTCATGGACACGAGCATTGAAGCATGCCATGTAATGTATAAGAATGTCATAATTGTATTTCATGTACATCGTGTTGAGTTGATGCATAAGTTGATTTAGGTATTTCTACTAAGCTAGTCGGTTGCTCACCTCTTTCCTATTTCTCCAAACATTTTTACAGATAAGACATTGATGATCGATGGAGCTTAGAGATGTTAAGATCAAAGCACTTGGTTTCTCATTCGAGATTATTTATGGTATATTTGCATATGTCATGTTTGGGCATTTATTAAAGTTTTCTAATTTGAATATGATATAAGGAACAGGTGTTTTGTATTTGGATATGCATATTTAGCCTTCGAGCATGTATGTATTAATGATGGATGGATGTATAAAGATTTGTTACGCTCTTTTGTATGTGACTGAATGATTTTAGAATGTGAAAATTGATGATTTTTGGTCAACAATTGAATTGGGATGTCTATGTGGGTTTATGGGAGATTAAAATGGAGAAGTATCAAATTCTGGTTGTCATCAGTTGCCTGATGGACCCTCTCAGTTGACTGACTGATTTCATAATTGTATTCTAGCGAGTTGAGAAAAATTGAGTTCGACTAAAACATCATTCAGTCAGCCGAAAAGGACCTTCAGCCGATCGAAACAAGGCCTTCAGTCGGCCAATGAAATGACCAGTCAGCCAAAGAAGTTCGTAGGCTATTAGCCAGCTAATGAACTCATCAGCTGACCGAAACTAGTATGTGAATAATAGAGTTCTTATATAATTGAATATAGGACCAATGTGTATGTAACCCAAGTGATGGAGCCCATTGATATAACTTTTGATCTATATACACACACTATAGATATATGTATGATTTTGCTTTCGCGTTAATGAGATTATAGATTGTTCATTATGACTAATGAATGTATCACACTTAGAATTCGGGTTTGGAGATAAGAATTTCTGGCACTTGGATTCTGGTGCGTGATAACTTGGTATCAGAATGACCGATTTTGAATAAGTAAGGACGAACGATAAGGGTCGAATCACATATTTGTTCGAAGATTGTATATTGATGGATAGTTTGTTAAAGCATTATGTACAATTACCTATGGATGTCGAGTGAGGGTAAAACCACTTGTGGATTGAGAACCATTGTTGAGTTGTAGTTCATCTGAGGTTAGGTCCGGAACCTAAGGATGAGGATAAGGATTGAGTCGCGTGTTAACATGAGATGTTACTTGACTTGTAGCCTATGAGAGTTCGTAAGATATGATGAACATGCATGCATCATGTTGCATACTATGCCATGTTATGTTACATTTAATGAAACATTTTGGGTGTTATGTGATGTATACAATATGTAGTGTGCTACGTGTTGAACATGGTGTTATGTGACCATAAGTTGTGGATACATATTTTTCTTTGTGTTTTGCATATGATATGATTAGTATGAAATCACCACTTAAGATTCTAGTTTCCAGGACTTGGGAAACTTAGCCAGAGGTTTTATCTTACGCATGTCAGTTATTGTGAACCCTCGATGGGGATTTGATAGAGTTTAGTTAACTTATCTCCACTGTCCACCTCTGTATCGATCGTATGTTGATGAGGGGTATTGTTAGATTTGATAGAACTTAAGGTGTGATTACGAGGTTTGTTTTAAAAGATTTCGTGTACCAAAGTGTTTTCAATATGAAACTTCGGTAGTAGATCATTGTGATATAGTAGGATTTTTATATACACTTGGGGGACCTTGTTATGAATTAGTCAGTGAGTTTTATGCTAAGATTCGTGGTTGAAGCCTAACGTATGAGGACAAGAAAGACATGTTATCGGAGTTGGGCTAATGAAGAAAAATGACCCGGCCGGACATTTTTCTTATATTAGCACTTCTCTAACAAATTGTCGAGTCCATGTCGTTATTGAGTTGGTTCATTGGGTATCGACAGGTAATGAATTGATGATTGAATGCTTTTTAATATAAACAATTTTTGCTCATAGGTGGGTTTATGACTATGAAAGGTGGGTGTATCATGTCAAGAATGTTACATTGGTTTTTGGCTATGGGTAGGCGAGGAAAATGTTTATCAAATTGTTTAGATGATTTGAGTAGGTTGGTTTTTGAACCATTCTTAAAGGTATGAACACTGGAGGATAAGTGCTTCTATTTTATGGGAGAGCGTGACGACTTCCACATGCCATTTTTACATAGTTAAAGTTCCTTGGACACGCAGTGTCAGAAGGAGGAGTTTATGTGACTCCTTCCAAGATCGAGACTGTGATGAGTTAGGAAAGGCCGAAGAGTGTGTTTGAGATTCACAGTTTCTTGGGTTTAATCGGTTACTACCAATGATTTGTAAGGAATTTCTCATGATTGGCAGTGCCTATGACACGATTTACTCGTAAAAGAGTTAAGTTTGTATGGAATGAAGCTTGCGAGCATCTATTCATGGAGTTGAAAGGGAGATTGACTTCTGCTTCAATCTTAATTATTCCCGAACGTGGTTTAGGGTATGTTATCTATTATGATGCTTCACTGGATGGTTTGGGTTGTGTTTGATGCAAACCGAGAGAGTGGTAGCGTATGGTTCCCTACAGTTGAATACACACGAGAAAAATTACTTGACTCATGATTTGGAGTTGGAGGCGGTAATTTTTGCATTGAAAGTGTGTAGACATTACTTATATGAAAAAAAAGTTTGAAGTGTTCCCTGATCACAAGAGCTTTAAGTACTTTTTCTCACAAAATGATTTGAATAGGAGACAACGGATATGGATGGAATATGATTATGACTTTGATCTACAATGCCACCTGAGAAAGACTAATGTTGTAGCCGATGCCTTGATTAGAAAGTCATGTGGTAACATGGCGAGCATTGTGATTCGTGAATGGAAGATGATGAAAGACGAGGAAGTGACAACGTTGTTCACACTTATTGCTCAATTAACCCTAGTGAGTAGAGTGATTGAAGAACAACGGTGGGATAGTGAAATGGAGATCATTCGCACCCAAATTTCGAGTGACGAAGTGGTGGAAGGTTGGATAGTCTATTTCGATGGAGGTTTGAGATTTGAAGGGAAGATTGTCGTACTATTGGCTTGGAGGGATGATGTACTTATAGAGTTTCATCACTCTAGACTTGCAGTACACCCCGACAGTACCAAAATATGCCACAATTTGTGTCAACAGTATTGGTGGAAAGGGATGTTACTCAGTTTGTGGTAATGTGCATTACTTGTCAACAAGTGAATGCTGAGTATCAGAGGCCGATGAGTTTATTACAACCATTATCTGTAGTAATGTGGAAGTGAGAACATGTCACCATAGATTTTGTGATAAGACTTCTGAGGTTGAGTAAGAGTCACAACGCCATATGGGTCATTGTTGATAGATTGACCAAAATGGCTCATTTTCTTCCTATACATTGATGACACAGATGCTCTAAGTTGGTTATAGATTGAGCAAATACTGAAACTTCATGGCGTACCGATTTCTATTATGTCGGATAGGGACTTGTAGTTTACGTCACGGTTCTGGCAGAGTTTTTAGGCAGCTTTTGACACCAATATCCATTTTAGAATAGCTTTTCACCCTTAGACCGTGGTTAGTCTGTGAGGACTATTTAGATTCCATTGGTGGAGTTTGCCTACAATAATAACAATCAGGTTAGTATTAAAATGACAACATTTAAGGCCTTGTAAAGTAGAGCTTGCAAATGCCCTTTTGTTAGACCGAAGTTTGTGAGATAATGGCCTTGCGACCCGATATAATTCAAGAGACTACTGAAAAGATCAAAGTGATACAACAACAGTTGATTACGACACAAAGTTGTCAAAAAAGTTATGCCGATAGAAGGTAACATTCTTTAGCATTTGAGATTGGAGACCATGCGTTTCTAAAGGTTACTCCACGCAAGGGATTGATGCGGTTTGGGCATAGTGACAAGTTATCACCACGGTTCATTGGTTCGTTTGAGATTTTGGAGCATGTTGGTGAGGTTGCATACCGTTTGGCATTACCACCACAAATGTCAAGTGTGCACAATGTATTCCATGCTTCCATGTTAAGGAAGTATGAATCGGATCCTTCACATGTACTAGATTGAACAGATCTTGAGGTAGAGGAAGATGTGTCTTATGAAAAGAGACCAATAGAGATTATGGACTTTAGAGAGCAAGTGCTTCGAGACAAGACCATCCCATTGGTCAAAGTGCTTTGGAGACATCACAAAGTCGAGGAGGCTACGTGAGAGTAGGAACAAGAAGTTTGCTCAAACTATCTCGAGTTATTTTCTATTTGAGGTACATCTTAATTTCGAGGACGAAATTCCATAAAGGTTGGGAGGTTGTAAAACCTTGAAATTGTATTTTTTATTTTAATTGCATTAATTATGTTTTAATTGTAATAAAGAATGAGAAATTTATTTTAATATGTGTTTGTGAGTTATGAAATTTTTCTAACTTTTTTGACTTGGGTGTGGGGCTCGGGATGAGTCGAATGATTTGGAAGACCTTTACGAGTCTTGAAAATTTATACAAGGACATATATGAACAATTGAGGGGTCTAAAAGATAAGTTGGGAGAATAAAATGCTAGTATGCGATTAATAGAGAGTGAATAATAATAAGGAGCAAATTAAAAGGAGGAGAGAGACTTAGTTGCAAAGGTTGTAAATATAAATAGATTTATGATATTTATTTCACTCCAAAAATTAGATTTTCTCTCATCTCTCTTTACAACTTCATCTCAACTTCTCTCTAGAATTTAGATGGCTTAAGGTGAGAATTTAAGATTATTCCAAGAGAAAAGCTTGTTCTCCTCATCATTCTTTTCGATTTGATCGATTTATAGTTCGATTTGGTGAAATTTGAAAAAATAGATGAAACTAGGGTTTGAATTTGGGGATAACTCAAAGAACAGAAAGTTGTTCTCTTTACTACGATCTATGCTTTTATGGTTTGAATTTCAAATTTGGAGGAGTTTGAATATTTGGTGATTTGAGACTCTTTGAAATTAAAGCTTGGAAGTTGGAATTGAGGTAGAAAACCACGTGCAAATATGATGATCTTTTTTTTTTCCAAATTAACTAGGGTATTCGAGTTTTCACCCGTAATAATTATTAGAATTCAGGAATGGTGTCTCCTCACCCCAGATCGGGTAAGTTAGGAATAATTGGTCGAGACTGGCCTAAAAAAATTATTTTATCCTCAAGATAAGTCAAATATTAGACAAATATTAGACGTGATATTTCTATTTTTGAGCACCAGAGCAAATAGACCTTACACTTGAGCCAAATATCATGACCCTTTGAAAAGATCTTCAGTTTCCATGACGCGCTAGTCCCTTGTTCGAGAGTGACGTGCAAAATTCTGTGAGGGTGAGAGTCTCTGAGACTCTATAGTGGGGGGGTTCTGAGTTTGACTTTTGGTTCGGGTTCGAACAGCTTTGGCGTCTCTCGTCTGGTTGGGAATCTGTGTGGCCTTAACCAGACACATACAACACACACATTTCGTCTACCTTCTCACAGATCCAATTCATCCTCTCTGTAGTAAGCACCCTCTCTCCAACTCTCTCTCTCTCTGTATACATCTACATATGTAGATACATATGATATGCATCTATTGTTTAATTTCCTTAAGAGAAAAAAAACTTGATTTTAAGGTTTAGAATGCAAAGAGGGCAGTACAATACTTAAGTACGTATGTGTAATTCGATATGAATTACAAATTTTGGGTTTAGAATGCAAAAAAACTTGATTGAATTAGATATGATTTACAAATTCGATATGAGGACAGTACAATACTTAACTACGTATGTGGAATTCAAATTTGTGGTTATTTCCTCAAGAGAAAAAAAAACTTGATTTTAGGGTTTAGAATGCAAAAAAAATTGATTTTAGGGTTTATTTCCTTGAAGGTCTGAACAATTTCCTGTAATTCGATCTCTACCTTAGCCTCTGTTATTCTTATAAATTAAATTCGGTTATTGTTTCTTGTAAATTATGTTTTACTCTCTATTTGTATTAAAACCTACCTTTGGGTTCTAATATGTTGATAATTTGTTCGGTTCACTTGTTTACAGCCATAATATTGATATTAAAAAGCTCCTCCATCCCACCCACGACATACCACACAGCTCCTTTAGAGAGAGAAACTTAGAGTTTTAGAGAGAGAGAGAGAGCATGCTGTGTGCAAGTGCTCTTCCAATGTCGAAAGCAGAGTTACGGAGATTTCTTTACAAGTCTTCTCCGTTTCTTTAATTAGGCTCTCTCTCTCCGTGGCTCAGTTCAAAATTTTCAAGAACCTGTACTGGTTGGAGTTTCATTCGAAGGAATAACATTTTAGGTATTTGCATTCCTTTGTTTCCAAGGAATCACTCTCTTCCTCTTTGAGTACTCTTTCTCTCTCTCTCTACATATATAATTTATATATATACTATATATTATACTTCTTTTCCTCTTCTTCTATGTCTGTTTGATTAAATCTTTTCACCTGCGATTAAAACTCTATGCAGGTTCCTTTGAGGCTTCACAGCACAAAATCTAAAAAAAATCTTGAAATAGGTGAGTTAATTTCTGGGAAGAAGATTTTATTTTAGTAAAAAATTGTTCATAACTTTAATTTCGAGTTGAATTCTTTCGAAATTCATGAAATTTACTGTATAATGAATTTTTGCTGTTTCTCAGAAAATTCATTTCGTGACAGAAACAATATCTTCTCATCTAAATTTCTATACAAATCACAACTATTCTAGAAAGTGTAAGTATATTTACGGATTTTCAAATTCTAAAGAAGTAAACAAATTCATTGGTCCTTTCTACATAGCTTCACTGCTGTTTAATGCAAAAAGAGAGTAAAACATAATTTCAAGAAACAATAACTGAATTTAATTTAATGAGGAATCTGGAAAAACAAACTATTTAGTCTCGTAGGCACAGGGATCATCTTTTTCCTCAAAGCTAACTGCAGATACATGGCACATATCCCCATGTTCATAATTGGTATTTAAGCAAAATATTTTGTTTTAGAAATTTATTGGAAATTCTTTTGTCCAAAATAAAGCTGTCGGGTTGAATCGTTGGATGTTATGGAATTTCACTCCCATAGAAGCTCTGAATACTTTCAAGTTAGTGGTGTTTATACCACAAATCTGTGAATGATATGAGGTGCTTTTTACCTTTTTAGTTTCAATGCAGGCAGTGTTTTATCTAGCCCACCTTAAAAGAATATATTAATCATTTTTGGACATCTGATAGTCTGTTGCTTAAGGATTTGGTTGGTGCCACTTTAATCTGTATTCAAAGCTGGAATGTTTTTGTTGGGCATGATCCCTTTTTGGGTTTACTCTCAAAATATATGTGGATGATAAAATCTGTATGCTCGGTTTGTCTAATTTCATCTCACTGTGTAATGCATTTCTTTTCTATCTGGTTGGCTTATGGTAGTATATTATTTTTGCAGGTGTTTGAACTGGAAGGAGCAATGGGTTTGTCATCTGTTACTACTGTCAGTGAAGAAATAAAATTTTGCATATTTGATTTGAGAAGGGGACAACATGAGGGGCAGGAGCTGGACAAAATTTTATTTTTCTTTCCTGCTGATTTACCATTCTCAATACAACTTTCTGTGATAGGGCTCAGTGAAGGACTTATCACTTTCACAAGGTGAGCAGCAGCTTCATTGTCGTACTATATATCTGAAAATGATGTTATAAAACCTAAGCAAAAGATTGTCTATGGTAACAATGATATACATATATATATACATATACATATATATGTATGTGTATATATATGTGTGTGTGTGTGTGTGTGTATTGGGGGTGTTGGGGGTGGCTTCAAATAATTACTGATATTATCTTATTTACTCAAGTGGAAATTTATTCAGCTACAACTTTTTGGTTGCCTATTTTGCTTCATTATTAAGTTAAGATTTCATTTCTTTTGCTTCTTTTTTGGTAAAGCTTGGTCCTTAGACCGACCACATTCATATGGGATAAAGGCAAAAATGATGATGATGATTATCTACTTCATGCTGGAATTGAAAGAGAAGATCCGAAGAAGCTTGAGTTAGAAATGTAATAATTTTTGTGCCAAGAGGCACTTCAACTCCTACAAATGGCTTTTCCGAGAACCAAAAGTAATTACCACACAATACATCGAAATGATTGCAACCAAATCTGCCACCTCTATTGGGCTTCCACTTCAAAACCCCTTTTACCACCAGCAACAGAGAGCTTCAAACATCCCAGGAAAAAAAAAAAGAAAGAAAAAAAGGAAAAGGTATCCATAGGATAATCAGGGCTCATACACTAGTCTTCTTCGAGAACATGAGATCCTCCGCTATAAATGCTTCTTCTTGGATGCAATATCAAAGTGATCCAGGAAAACCTCTTTGGGAGAAGCATCCAACACCACGTTCATTTTAGAATCTCATTCTATGACCATCACCTATGACAAAGCTGTTGGGAATTGTGTCTCAAATTCCTTGTGTAAATAGGTTTCTATTTTAGAGTTGTATTTTAGGAAATTTCATGTTAGACAAGTCTTGGGCTCTAAGAAATTGTAATCATTGTCCACCAAGGAATTGGGTTTGGAACTCTATAAGAAATAGGTTGAGACTTGTGAGATTGAGAGAGATGTAGTCTCATGAGGGAACTCTTGTGTAGAGGTAATACTCTCATTGTAATTGAGAGGTCACAACTCTTGCGTAGAGGCAATACTTTTATTTGTTTTGGAGAGGGCAACTCTTGTGTAGAGGTCATACTCTTATTGTTTTTAAGAGGGCACTTAGTGAGAATTCTTGTTTAGAATTTGTGATTTCCTTTTGTGAGTTTGGGAGTATAAGAGTTAAGAGTTGAGTGTACTCTTGGTACAATCCTTCAATTTGTACTTTACAATCTATATAGTGAAATCGGGCTCTCCGTGGATGTAGGCTTGTTTAGCTGAACCACATCGTAATTCTTGGCGTGTTTTTTGGATTACTTTAATTTGTTTCGTGTTTGTTTACTTATCGTTACATCATAATATTTGGTGGTATGTGATTGGAGACTTGTTTTTCAACAAAAGCCAACATACTTGGAGAACTCCTATTCTTCCTAATATGATCCACATCCCCGTTGAATAAGAGCTCCCAAAAACTTCCGAAATCCAACCTCTTGTTTGATTTTTGATTTTCTATACAAAAATTTCTCATTTGATGTAATAATTTTGACATAATGTTCCTATAAGGGAATCACAATGGATTTTATGAGCAGTGAGCACCCTCAGTCCTCCTTTAAAGACACAACTTATATCTATAAAGAATATTGGGACAAAAGGAAGTATAGTTATCAAAGGTGTGCCTCAGGCTCAAGGCTCCTCAAGGTTCAGAAGTTGCGCCTGGACCAAGGTCAGGCCAGACCCCTTTAATCAGGCATGCGCTGTTGCATCTGAGGCCCCAGGCGCGCCTAACACAAAACACTTTTTTTCCCCGTACTTGTTAGCATGTGATGTATTTTTGTGTTACGGTGGACTCTAACACCATATAATACAATCCCTAACGGTAAAAGAAATAAAAATGGTCTTTTTATAAATTTGATACAATCAGTTGATTTAAGATTTTCTTGAAATTACACTTTGAGACGAGTTTTCCTGCAATTTCTTCTTTTCTATTATGTGTTTCTTTTTTTTCATCCTTATTGATCTGTTTTTTTTTATTCTCTGTTCACTTTTTTTTTTTCCTTTTTATGGTCTTTTTGTTCTTTTCTCTCTCTTTTCTTTTTAAATTTTTTTATGAACTGTTAATTTGTTTATGTTTTGTAGTTTATTTCTCTAATGCGTATAACAGTTGCTAAAGCAAAAAACACTGAAAATCCTGAAATTGGAATATTACGTATTCTTATTTTGTGGTTTGATGTTTTTATACTTTTGGCTAAATAGTAGTTTGAGACTATTGAGCAATTGTTGTTGCTAGCTTTGTAATATTGGCTCCAAATTTTATTTTATTTTCAACTTGCGCCACGCTTCAATCAGGCCTACTCCTCACCTAGCGCCTCGTGCCTCAGGCTCCAGAAGGCCTTAGTGCGTTTTTGCACCTTGAGCCTTTAACAACTATGGAAGGAAGTACATGGTTGATAAAGGAACTTGGTAAACATAAAACGGGCTGAAAAGAAAGATGATAAAAAATGATGAAAAAGGATAGCCTTATTTATTGCAACATCTTCTGTTCAGTTCACAAAAGAAGGCTAAAGAGAAGATTGGTGTGGAAGTGGCATCACCCAAACATGTATTCAGTTTTATGTGTAGTCATATACCATTTTATTGACATCAATAGTTGCACTAATGCATGTTTTCAGAGGATTTCCATTTGCAAACTTGGATTGAATTGAGAGCTACATCCTCATCCATTCGAGGTTCATGGGTGGTTGTGGCAACCAATTTTGAATTCATTAGAGGTGCTTGACAACATATTCCATTGAATAATTAAGACTGTCAAGGTATGGGATATGCTGCCTGTGAAAGTGTGTCCTGTCTTGTTGGGTAGATCATTTATAAAAAGATTCTACATTGTGGCTATAATGACACATGCATTTTAGTATGGTAATTTTGGGATAAGGTTTTTTGCCAACTAAAGGGTTGCCTAATAAAATCTTAAATGGATGTTGGTGCATTTCTTTTGAAGCACATTAATGGTGATAGCTTTTCTAGTCAAGCCCTTAATTTGGTTGAGTTTATTATGGAGGAGAAAGATGAGACAATTGGTTTTGCTTGGTTAAAAGGTCTAATCCTTTAGGAGGCCTGACATCTAAGAAGTATAGACACTTAAGAATAAGCTATGTCCGTGTCCGTGTTAAATACTGACATTTTACAACACTTGTGGACATGTGTTGGGCATGTCTATAATTTAAAAATATGTCAACATGTGCTAATTTGTGACAAAGGATTTTTGAACATTAGATAATATTTCCCATTATCATAATTATCAAAAGAAAAAAAAGAAGACTTCCCTTTATCATGATTTTTTTTTATAATTATAATAAAAATCAAATTAAAGATTTATATAAAATTTATATAAAGTTTTGCCATATTATAAAAACCAAAAGATATAGCAATGCTTATTTAATGAGTGGCCAAGAGAGTAGAAGTCAAATTCTATGCATTTATATATATACATATTTATATCTACATACGTACACAAGTACATGGATACATATAATATGTTGTGTCTGTTGTGGTCGATGAGGATAGATAGGAAAGGCTTGTACTTATCAAAAAAAAATTGTTGAGAACACACCACGAATTTATACATGGTTCGGCTAAACAAGCCTACGTCCACTATATAGATTGTAACAATACAAGTTGAAAGATTGTATAAAGAGTAAGCTCAACTCTCAACCCTTAACCCTTATACACCCAATCTCACTCAAAAGGAAATCACAAATTCTAAACAAGAATTCTCTCTCCAAGTGTCCTCTCAATAACAATGAGAGTATTGCCTCTTCTGGTCTCACCAGTCTCAACCTATAATATAGATAACTATTTATAGAGCCCAAAACCCAATTTCTAGGTGGACAAGGATTACAATTTCTTAGAATGCAAGACTTGCCAAACAAGAATTTTCCTTCCTTAAGGCCAAGACTTGTCTACTAAGAAATTACCTAATAAGATACAACTCTATAATAGAAACCTTATCACAATAGGAATTTGAGCCAACCCAACAAAAAAAATGTTGTATCTGTTGCATCTGTTGCATCTTTTTCTATAATATAGGAGTCCATACCTATTTGCGATAATATTAGATGAAATAACGAAAAATATTCAATAAAACATTTCATGGTGTGTGTTATTTGCAGATGACATAATATTAGTAGATATTTCTAAGGAAGGTTTAGCAGCAAAAGTGGAAACATGGAGAAAGAATTAGTAAAACTAAAATGGAATATATGACATGTAAATTTGATAAAATAGAAAATAATGACAATATAAATATTACACTCCAAGATCAAATAATTACTCAAAAGAACTTTTTCTGTTACCTAGAATTGATATTACAAAAAGATGGGGAGGTAGATGGTGATGTAGTAAGTAGGATTGGAGTTGGGTGGACAAAGTGGTGGCAATATTGTATGGAGTGGAGTGTTGGGCGTTAAGAAAGATGCAAGTACAATGCATTCATGTAACGGAAATGAGAATTCTACATTTGATGATAGGAATCACTATAAGAGATAAGATAAATAACGAACGGGTGAGGGGAACATTAGGTATGGCGCATATAAATGAGAAAATTAGGGAGAGTAGACTTGGGTGGTATGGCCATATTCAACGCAGACCCGATGATGCACCTATAAAAAGAGGAAGAGTTATTTGTTTAGAGGGCAAGTGACAAAGAGGCCGACCAAAACTTACGTGGAATGAAGTAATTAAAAACGACTTAAAAAATCTAAATTTAAGAGAGGACATGGTATATAATAGGAAATAATAGAAAAAGAGAATTCATGTGGCCGACCCCATCTCTATGGGATAAAGGCAAGGATGATGATGATGATGAATATTAATTTACTTATTTGGTGTCCAACATTCTTAAGATTTACCTTGTCAACGTCTCATGTTCGTGTCTGTGCTTCTTAACCTGAAACTAGGACTTTGGACCCTTTATCACTCGATACGACTTCTGGTCCAATTGAAAGTCTTTGCGGTAGTTGCATGAATCACTAGTTTCGTAGTTTGTTGAATTTTAGCATTTCAAAGCATATTTTTGTCAGTGGGGTAGTTGGGGTATCTTCTTCTTCCTATTCTTGGTATCAATTGGAGTATTACAAGATAGGAGTCATTATTTGGTGTGATGGTAAAAGCTTAAGCTAGTAAGTGTAAAATCTTTGGCTTCCCCTCGTAGCACCCTGCATAGGTGGGACATGCACTAGATAATGCAAATTAGTTGGACTATTGAAAGAGGAAATATAAGGAATCTGGATATTTGAATTTTATTTTGGTGGTGGTAGATCGATATACTTGAAGTTATTAAGGCACGGGCTTTAAAATTTTGGTTCATATGGAATTGAGTTTAGTAGTTGTTTAGGCCATTAAAGGACTATTGATTCTTATTTTCGTCAAGTATTAGTTGGGTCATATTCAAAATTTAGAAAGTTTTCTTCTCCATAAATTTCTTATGTTGGGAAGTTCAAACTTTAAGCTTTTTAAATTTGAAAAGATGATATTTTTTTTAAGTTTGTAGTTTGACTCTAACTGGGAGTGTTACCTCTACATTTAGTTATGAACCTTCTTTTTTATTTTTTATAACCTGTGATCTTAGGTCACAATGGAGCAACCTTATTGTTGCGTCGAGGCTCACCCTCCCTAGACTCTGCAATGGCAGGAGCCTCGTGCATTGGGTTTGCCCTTTTAGTCACATTTAATTATGATAGGGTTTTTAGTTGTCAGTTGCCATATAAGTTTTGTTGTCCTTTTGGTTATTTTTGTCCCACTTGGTTATTTAGCTTGCTTTCTTTTCTGCCATGACATTTTTCTTCTAGTTCTTCTCTTTTCACTTCTCTTCATTGCTGGCCCAAAAACTTAGCAAGCTCTTTTGTGAAAGAACAATACTTAATAGATATCAAGCTCACTTTTTTAACCCAAACTCTAAAACATTGTATGGTCATATTATCTTCACAACCCAAACTCCTATTTAGTTTGAATCCTTGGGCCATTCAATAAGTGATTGTAGATAGCATTATGTTGACATCTTAAGTGCTTCCCTAAATCACTGCCAGTTTGCCTGCAATAAGTTTCCATGACTTTGTTGAAAATCCTCAAAGCCATGTCCATGAAAGAGACATCATCATTGTCGTCACCATCATAATCTTTGACTCGGTACATCATAATGTTCTTAAATTTGGGTTAGTTTCTGGGAAAGTTTCATCTGCAATTCCATGAGCCACTGCAGAATTTCATTTGATGTTTCTTCATTTTCCTCCTTGAATCTTTTGCTCCTTGGCAATTTAACTATCCTAGTAGTTTTTTTTAGCATACTGATATTTTAGCATTTTGAGAGATGCTCTCTTCTTTTCATCTCAATCATCTAGTCTGTTGCCATTGACTAAGAGTCTGCTTCCTCAAGTGTACTGTTCTAGACGATTTATGTTCTTTTTATTAAGCTATGGAGAATGGATTTGTAGAATTTCTTTTGGTGTTTAAGCATGTTCTTGCAACTTGTTTGCATTTCTTAGTCTTCCTGGTTTTTTTAAGGTCATTAGTGCTTTGCAGAATTTTCTCTCCGGAGGCAGCTTGTGAGGTCATAGAAGCAGACAGGCATTCTCATGTTTTTTACGAGGCAGAACAAGATATCTGGATGGTGATGGTGCGTTATCTGTTTATTTTGAATTATACTGCTGATGAGTTGCTGCACTGACTAGTTTGATTAAATATGTATTGTTGAATAGTCACAAATTATATGTTCATCCACAGAAATATTATTTTCTTAACCTTCCTCATTTGGTTCTTTTTCTACGTTTAGACCTGGACTCGAGATTGGCATTATTGTCGCGCTACTGAACTTGCCTCGTACTGTCGGTTCCTTTATATTTCTTTGTAGTTGTATAATCTTGCACAGAAAGTAAGATGCCTTGGAACTAGACATACATACATCTTCATACACACAGAGCATACTCAAATTACATATGCATACATCCCTGTATAGAACTTTTAACCGTTCTGAGGGTAATGTATTTTGTTGGCATACAAGCGACGAGTAATTTCAACTTGTAAGCCTTCAAAAGAACATGGAACCTTACTATCAAGGGTGAAAACCATGATGCCTCCTTGTATGAGGACATATGTCTTTTCAGTTCTACCTATTCATGTTGTTCAACCACTTGACATATTCTCTTGTACCCATGTGCCCTTGTACCCATGTGCCTTTGAGTGATCAACTACTCATGTCAGTTGAAGAATGCCTTCCTAATTTACTCTGGGGATGTGGCATTAGTGTTCCACATATATTAACTCATAATGTCTTTTTCTATATTGTTCCATTTTTACAATTTTATTAATGAGAAAATATATCATGGTCAATTTGTAAATTAAGTACGGATATTGTCATTTGTCAATTGTTTTTGGTGCTTGGTTTGATTAGTGCTTTACCCTGTCGTAGATAGTGGAAAAAAGTGAGGATTCAGAAGCCAAATGGCGGATTGATGCACTACGAGGAGTTCTCAAGGAAGTACACTCTCTTTTTTTGATGTTTCATGGATCTATGAGAGCATTGCTTGATAAAGAACCTGGTGGAGGACTTGTTCGCTCTCACTTGTTTTCTTTTGTTATGGATTATTTAAGTGGTAAGGCATCATTTGATCACATTCCATTTAAGATTACCTGAAATCACCATTTCTATTTTCTGTAGTTTAAATATTTCATTGTAAGTCGCTAATTGTCAGCATTTCAAAAGCGGTCTCCATTGGATTTGTGTTGCTGGGGTAATGCTGCAGTTGCTGTATCAAATGATTTCCATTGGATTTGTGCTTCTGGAGCAATGCTGAAGTTGCTGTATCTCACACCTTACACATAACTTTTCTCTTTGAGGCAGATTTTCTTGTTGGGAAGAAACTTCATTTACCAAATTTCCGTGACTCTTTAAAGGAGCGTGGAACTGTACAGATGTTGACTGTGGGCCGGGAGGCTGCAATTGAAGTTCAGGTTAGGAAGTCTCTTGTATATTCCAAGTGCGTGAAATACCTAGTTTCTCCACTCCTTGTCAAGAATAAATCTGATTAAATCTTCGGTGATGGTGTGGAATTTTCCTCCTTGAAACTGATTGAACTTTCATTTTTGGCATGCTGTGACTTCACTTTTATTGGGGTTTACTGGTGATTCATATGCTTCTTTTTGCTTGAAATTCGTTGAGGTCACCCAGATCATCAAATATCTCATGTTTATGCGTGGGATATTTGTTGGGACTGATGGGGCAACCCTTTTGCAAATTACTGGTAGTCTGATATTGTGATCAATTCTGCATTATGGTTGATATGTGTTGGCGACTGGGTCAGTATGTGCCCTTGCGTAACAGGCACTGACGAACACTTATTACTTTGTATAGTATCATAGTTTACATCAGCATCACTGGAATCTGAACTAATTTGAACTTTGAATTAGTCTGCCATTCCATTCCTTCTAGGCTGAGGTGATGTACAAAATTGAAGCATTGGTTTTTAATATTAAAGCATTGGTGTTTAATCTTCTTGTTGCCTCTCCCAACCAACTTTTACTGCATTTGGGCAAAGTGATACCATTAGTATAAGAATTAAACTTTAGTTGCTTCTTTGGTTTGTTTGTTGTATTGCCAAGTTGTGATTTCTTGTTATTTTTAAAGCTGTAAATAGCTTTAGTTACTGCTTGTTAGTTTTAAAGCCATAAATCCTTAAATGCTTTGTAAGGAACAATGTGCTCTTGTAATGTTACTCATTTCTTGCAAGGTATGAACTATATCGTTGCAGTCTCTTTTTTTTTGATAAGTAAGGATTCATAGAAAAGCGCCCAAACGGGGGACGTGTCCCAATACAACAAACAAATCAAATTCTTAGACTATCTACAAACGTCAACAAGGACTCCGATGAAGAACAAAAGGAGCCCTCCGACCAAAAGAAGAGGAAGTTGAGAACAGAGCATCTAAAAACATCCCAAGGCTGTTCAATATCTTCAAAAGCTCTCTTGTTCCGCTCCTTCCAAAGCACCCACCATAGGCAATGAGGAACAACCCTCCAAGCACGCCTAATGTCACGACGCACCCAAAAACCAGTCCAAGCAGAAATGAAGCTCGCCACTGTCTTAGGCATGACCCATTGCAGTCTTTTAACTTTCGGAAGAAAACCAGCGGAAAAAAAATGTGATAAAACCACCATTTTTCTGATCATTGAGCTCTTTTTTATTTTTATTTTTAATTTATCATTGAGCTCTTTTTGTGTGGAACAACAAAAGTATCAATGACACATTTAGCTCTTTCTGATCATTGAGCTCTCATTCACACATAAAACACATACTTTTTTAATGAATCAAGGGATGGAGGGTATCTTCTTTATGGAACTTATAATAAATTTTATTATGTTTCAATATTATTTTTTCATACCTCTGTTAGAAAATTGTGCTTACGATACAACACATTAAATTTTCAATTTCCTTGTTGAGCTTTTAAGGGTTTTGAATCAACACCGTATACGCACTCTCTTCCATGATCTGAATGACAGGCAGGCTTTTAAATGTATTTGTTTATGTATTAATTTCAGTTATTATAGCATTGAAACTGCTAGATATTTACTTTTTTTTTAGTAGAGAAATGCAATTAAGAGAGTATGTGGCTGAGCTTATTATAATATTGAAACTGCTAGATATTTACTTATTTTTAGTAGAGAAATGCAATTAAGGGAGTATGTGACTGAGCCCATTCATATGAAATAAAGGCAAGAATGATGATGATGAGTGGAGAGAGAATTTTTTTTGCTATTTAAAGTATTTTTGTTAAAATGTTAAATGTGCATATTTTGATTGATTACATTTGGTTTTGGCAGTCACTCGTCCGAGTATTAGAGTCATCTGCTGGGAACTCACCATGTTACTCAATGATCTTGTTCCAAGACCTGTTGGTGTCCACAACGCTTTCTCCTGTACGGTTCAATCTCCAGTGCCTCTACAAATTTTTTTTCTTTTTTTTCGGAAGTTAATTTTTTTAATTCTTTCCTGAAAGGATATCTATATTCTATTGTGCTTATTCATCTTGATGGATCGTTTTATACATCATTATCACCATATGCCATTTCTGGGTTACCTGAAAGTTGAGTAGATGCCTAGATCCAAATGGTATTTTGATTGATAGAGTTCTGTAGGTTTCAATGCAAAGGCATTTATTGTATTAGCAGCTAATTTTCCCACTTTTTGTCAGGATGACACTATTAATTTGTTTACATATGCCATCCTAAGGTTGACTCCACGTGCTTTAACCTCTGGGGTAAGTTCCTGGTCCTACTTACGGAAAGGAAATACAGCATCTCATGCTGCCACCGGATCTATGTTGGCAAATTCTGGTTCAGTTTTGGATCATTTGTATAATTCACGTGATATCTCTCCTGGTGGAGACTACAATTATCATGTGTTGAGGCCCTTACAGCATGACAAGTGGTCCAAAGGGAAGGATGGTTTTCTTGTTACTGATATATGGAATGCAGAGGTTGGTAATTTGGTTCCTAGCACCACAACAATTTGGCTTCAGCAAACAGAGGAGAAAATGTATCTCTGTGCTTATCAGCATAGAAACCTCACCTTGATACTTCTCATTCCTGTCACTTCCATTCTTAGTGGGGAGCAAGGGGTCTCAATTCTGAAGCAGCAAATTATTGAACATGTTAGTCTCCTGTCTATTAGTGATTATATTATGTCTACTTTTGAACTTCCCTATGCATTTTTATTGTTGCAATAATCATTTTGTCTACTCAAGTATTTTCTTATATCATCATTGATTTTACAAATTTTTTCCCTGCCTGAATCCTTCAACCTATACTTAATAGTATGTTCTTTTTGGCCTCTCTATGTTACAACTGATGTTTGGTGAACACGCACATGAGCGTGC
Source organism: Cornus controversa (assembly GCA_026545225.1). Classification (NCBI taxonomy): domain Eukaryota; kingdom Viridiplantae; phylum Streptophyta; class Magnoliopsida; order Cornales; family Cornaceae; genus Cornus; species Cornus controversa. The sequence continues at coordinate 9,270,660 of CM048848.1, read as the reverse complement.
TCGTTTTTGTATGTATTTTTATGTGTGTATTAGACACATTTAGTACCTGGGTACCGGACAAGGTCATTTTAGGGATATTTTATTGCATCTCAATATATTATATTTGACATGTTGTCACTTGCTAGGAAAATTTTGACCATTTTTAACCTTTATTGCTTAACATATGATGTGATGCATGTTTGCAAAACAATCTATATAGATTTGGTTTGCATTTATGCAAACTTCATTAGGGGAGTGGTTGAATCCCTTGTGTTAACTGCCATTTATCAGTTTATTATTTTGACCACAAACCTTGGGTTTTTCAGACGGAGTTCATAGTGATTGACACGGCTTAATCTGTAAACAGAGACAAAAAAGGAGTACTGAGATGGAAAGCGAGATGAGTGGTGTCTTTTGAAGTCTATTCATGTTCTTATTCATTGGAACATATACAAGTACATAAGTGGCACTCAAGGGTACATATTGTAACTACTAATAGAAGGAATTTACTCATTATAGAAAGGATAAAACATGTTTGCATACTTGATGCCGTCTATAAGTAGTTCGGGAAAAAACAATATTGAATTTATATCCATTTTACGCTTGGGCTCACTCGAGATCTCTTGGAACTGAGTCAAGTTTTATATAATTATTTTGTGTTTATTTACATTAGCCGCTGTTTGATTTTGTATACGGATTCTTGTGCATAAGGGTCAAGTGTATTTTTGTAATTTCTAGCTTGTTTAAATGAGCTCTAGTTGTGGGCCATTGGTTAGGTATTCGATCAAGTTATAGGTTTTGTTTTTTTTTTTGAAAATTTTAGTAGGTCTACATAGGTTTATTTACTCAATTTTTTTAGTTTCTAAGTATTAAATCCAAATCCCGTAGCTTTTTTTCTCCGGAAATTATCCAAATCCTATAGATTTAGGAATACCTAAAAGTTATATGTTTTTACATAATGCTTTCAACTCAATATAGAGATCAGTTTGGTGAATCTTTTGAATCTTCTTAAGTTCATTCATTGTTGTATGATGTAATTTTTTATTCTAGGTGGGATGCCCAAGGGATCCTAGGAGTGATCTCTCACCTATCTTGTCTTTTATTTTATAGAAAATTGCAAAAAAACCCTCTTGACTATCCGCAATTGGCACAAAACCCTCCTTAACTAATAATTTGACATAAAATCCCTTGGACTATCCAATTGTTGCAAGAGTCTCCCAACGTATGGAAAGTGCCAAAATGCCCTGGACTCATTGAAATAAAGTCCAGGCGGGTTTTATGCAATTTGTCCTAAAAAATGTATAGAATTGGAATTTGCAAAGGACTTTAATACCCATGGGCGAAACTATGTCATTTTGGAGAATTATTTTTCAATGATAAGATTAAAATTAATACAAAAAACTCACTCGGCATAGTGTTGTTAAAAATTATTTCAGAAAAAAAATATTCAAATGAATTATGTTTGTATGAAAAAATATTAGACGCGTCTACAAGAAAATGAACATACTTTGGAACAATTTTCAGAACTTTTTTAAATTTCTATTTAAAAAAAATTAAAATGGAAAGTAAACCTAAAATGATAATCATTTTAAAGAAAACCTAAATTTTCTTAAATTTATATTAAAGGGTATTTTCATCATTATAACATCACTTTAGTGGTGAGAAAACCTAAAATGAAAATTGTTTTGAAAAACTAAATTTTCTTAAATTTCTATTAAGGGGCATTTTTTGTCATTATAACATCACTTGAAGAGTGAGTAATTTTCAAATTTTTCTTAAATTTCTATGTTTTGAAAATTAAAAAGGAAAAGAAAACCTAAAATGAAAATCATTTTAAAGAAAACTTAAATTTTCTTAAATTTCTATCAAGAGGGTTTTTTGTGCAAAAACTAATAGTCCAAGGGGTTTTTATGCAATTTTCTCTTTCTTAAATATCTATTAAGGGGCATTTTCATCATTATAATGTTACGTTATATTGGTCTCAAAGTTGCAACAATTGGATAGTCCAGGGGGGTTTTAGGTCAAATTATTAGTCAAGGGAGGTTTTGTGCCAATTTCGGATAGTCAAGGTTTTTTTTCCCCTTTATTATAAACCTCCTTTTACCCTTAAAGAATCCTATTTTACAAACCCGTTTCTCTCTCAGTAACTAATACAATTTTTTTTTTCCTGATAAGTTAGATTTCATTAAAGGAGCTCAAGAGGGGAGTGCTTCCTAGAAAATACACAAAAAATCGACAACGGCCAACTATAAGCTCATGCTATCCACAAAATCCCCTACAGATTTACAATTCCGCCCTTTAACCCAAAAGAATAATGAACTCAAACACTTATAAATAACATAAAAGAGGATCCAATTCATGGTATTGTTAACAAGAGCTAGAAGAGCCACCTAAGAAGCATGGATACACTACACGACATGGACACAATGACACGACAAATCGTAAAAAATTAGGACACGGATACTGCGGGGACACAACAACTAATAAATATGTCTTTTTATATATATGATCCTATATTTTAAGAATAATATTATTTTTCATCAATCTAACAATGAAAAAATCACAAATCATGATAACTAATGAGCCATAAAAATAATTAGTTTATCGTTTAAAGAACTACACAATTGAGTCTACTCCACCAATAATACATGTTTTTTAAACAAAAAACTTGAAATATTATATGTTATGACCGCCATATTTTATTAAAATTTTTCAATGAAGTCATCATATTTACACTTTAACCATTCTTCTTTTTAAAACTTTATTAAAACTCCCTAACGATACGACACATGTGTCCATGGTGTGTCTATGACGTGTCTGTGGTGTGTCCAAAAATATAAAAAATCTAGACACATATTTGGCGTGTTCGACATGTGTCGGGACGTGTCCGACACGTGTTGGTGTCTGACACGGATTCTTTAATCTTTTAGGCGTGTCTGTGGTTCCTAGAGAGTCCCTAAAATTTTCTTTTTCTACCCTAAATTTAACACAAACTTTTATCTTCTTTCTTTCAATTCTCAATATCCTAAAACACCATATTTCATTCACATTTTAGCCACTGGTTTTTTTTTTTTTTACCATAATCAGTCCTAAAAACTCCTCTTAGCACTCGTCGTATCTTATGCTGTCATGGTTCATAAAAGTGTTTTTGTGACATCAGGTTTGTTTAGAGCTAAGGACTATGTTTTCGCCAAGTGGAGAATCCTGCACCTAAACCAACAAATTGGTAACCAGATTACTTGCTTATTGAAATATTCTAATGAATAAACAACCTTATCTTTTGAACAATTTAACTAAATAAGAATATTGAATCGTGACAAGAATGTGTTTGTCCAACCAGATTGATGTGGCTAAGCCCCTCAGAATGGTCGCATCAAGTAAGTAAGCAGAATAATGCGAAGTCAGAGTTGCCATTGAAAGAAACCAGTCAAAATCGTCCTAAATCACATAAATTAATCATAAAACATAGGACTGGTGGCAAACAGATCAGACATGATGTATTGGCTTAAGTTATCTGTCATCTTATTTATTTTTGATTAACTAGTACCATAGCTCATCATTCCTTGAAACCGTCAATGCACCATTGATTAGCTGCAAAAATTCTGATGGCTGCCAACACACTTTTGGGGGAAAAACTACTGAAGTATTTTAGAAGCTTCACAGAAGTCCAAAGCCTGTTCTTGTGAAATTTTAATTTAAAATGAACCAGAGTAATGAACATTGCTCCACATATGAAGCGTTACGAGGATTGCACATTTTTTTAAGTGGTAGCATGGATTCATATAACTGTAGAAGATTTCAAAATTATATAAGACTCACTATTATACTGGAGAAGGTGATCCAGTTATTACCTTCAAGGTGGTGTCAAATTTTAGCTATTGGTGTTGACTCAACTGTATTAAAATTAATTGCAGGTATTGAGCTTGAATGATTAAACTTATATTTTTGTTGGATGGTCTCTAATATGAAATCAAGATCACAGGGCTTGCTTTATAAATTTTTATTAATATAGGAAACAGAGTAAAATGAGAAGGAAGAAGGTAAATTGAATATAGAGTTTAGTTGAGCTCTCAATTCAATCCTTGGTAGTAAAATTACTAAATTAGTACTTGGAGAACCAAAAACCTGTATATTGAGACAATAGCTGGAAAACCAATTCCGAGGATGATATAAGAAAGCATTTGTGTGTTCCTTTCAACAAAATCAGCATTATTTACCCATTTACTTCTTCTGCACTTTGATGGCTTGTAGGTTAGTTTTTTCTAGAATAAAATAATTTAGAATTTCACTTTTCTATTGTATAGCCTCTGTAGTTTTATAGCCAGGAGAGTTACTCAGTTCTCTTACCGTATGCCAGTACACCCCTTTCTCTATTGTGCTGGAGTTCCCACTCTGCTTGTGAACTAAGAGTTTCAAGCTGCTAGTGTTAACGTTGTTTAGTTTGATTTCCAACTCACAAGAACCAATAGATCTTGTTGAGAAACAAGCCTCCAATTATGTACCACCAAATATTATGATGTGACGGTAAGTAAACAAGCATGGAGCAATTTGAAAGAACACACCAAGAATTATACATGGTTTGGCTAAACAAGTCTACGTCCATGGAGAGCCCGATTTCACTATATAGATTGTAACAATACAAGTGAAAAGATTGTATCTAGAGTACGTTCAACTCTCAATCCTTAACCCATATACACTCGATCTCACTCAAAAGGAATTCACAAATTCTAAACAAGAATTCTCTCTCTAAGTGCCGTCTCAAAACAATGAAATTGACCTCTCAATTTCAAAGAGAGTATTGCCTCTTTTCTTCTCACGAGTATCAACTTATAACATAGGTACTCTTTTCTTCTCACAAGTCTCAACTTATAACATAGGTAACTATTTTTTATGCCCAAAATCCAATTCCTTGGTGGACAAGAATTACAATTCCTTAGAGCCCAAGACTTGCTTGACAAGAACTTTTCTTCTTTGAGACAAAAACTTGCTTGCTAAGAAATTACTTAATAAGACACAACTCTATAATGGAAACCTAATCACAATTGGAATTTGAGCCAACCCAACAGATCTGAACCATCTTTAAGGCAAATACAAGTAATAAAGAAACTTGTAAAAAGTTAACTTTTTAAGTTTACCGGGATTGAATTTGGGGTTAGCCTGTTTTTTCTTTCAACAAAAAGTAGGGCGGTCTCAACCAAATTTTTGGAGTAGCATTGAAGATTCTAACAATGAAATCCACTGATATTTTGAATATAATTGGCACGGCGATCATGTTGGCCAAAATTAATTAAAACTTTAGATGGAAAGGATAGCTTTTCTACAACAATGGTGCTATAACTTAGAGAATAATATGAATATACTCAACTCACAAAGCCTTTTCTCAACTATATAGGGCCGGCTATATTAATCCTTTTCTATTATGCTCTATCTAGGGCGTTAACCTCAGTCAAACTACATGTTAGCATATCTTTCTTTACTAACTTTGCCCATTTGGTCTTCCCCTTCCTCTAGTATCCCTTTACGTGACTTGTCCTAACCAGGGCACTTGGTGATCCTCTTTGTACATGTCCAAATCATCTTAATTGGTTTTTTTCTCATTATCTCCAATGTGTGCTACTTAAACCATCTCAGGAATATGTTCATTTCTAATTCTATCCATTCTTGTCTTGCCGCTCATTCATATCAACATTCTCATTTTTGCCACTCCCACTTTTTGCATATCCGGTTCTTTTTTTTTAATCTGCTCAACATGATGGTCCCAGAAAGTATTGTTAATCTCATAGTTGTTCTATACTTCTTTTTCAATATTTGAGGGATACTCTGATCACACTGGACTCACTCCTAAATTTACATCCTTCCTTGATTATTGGTTAACATCATCTCCAATTTCCCCTTCATTGTGAATAGTTGAGCCTAAGTAGAATTATGTTGATCTAATGAGTTCTCTGTTTAAGAATTTGGATCTCATGACTTACTCAAATAAATAAATAAATTAATAGATATAGAAAAAGAAATTGGATTTCATGACATTGCAATTCTATCCATTGCGACGTTTTAAGCAATTCTTGCCACCTATACAAAGATTTTGAGACGTTTTATGTAATTCGTGCCACATATACAAAGATTTTAAGTCTTTATCATATTCACTTTGTTTGGAATTTGTATTACATGTGTTCAGTATACCCATTTTTGACCAATTACTTATTTGTTTATCTATTTGAACCTTTCTTTTAATTTTCTCTCCCCCTTAAAGTGGTCAAAGTGTACATTGGAAGCTTTTCTTGTATTTGGATTGAACTCTGTTTTTTTATCTAATAAATTTGCAATATTATATTTTCTCTCTGATAGAGTAATGGGATATTTAATGATTGATATAATTTCTATCTGTTTGCTGAATATTTTCTTTTTTACTTTCTGAATATGCTAGGCATCTCTAAAGATGTTGAAAGTTGAGGAGAAACTATCAAAGGGATGGGGTGGTGAGAATGCATATCATGTGAGTGGGTACCGTTACTTACTACTGGATGATGACAGAAATATATCTAGGGCTTCTCCTCCAGGAAAAGTAACAACCCTAAATAAGGTCAGCAATCTTTCTTCATTAGTCCAGTAATATCATGCTTGTTTTGGTTTCACATGCAACTTGCAATTGGTCCCTGCATTCATGTACCAGCTAGAATTGCAGCTAGTTATATACCTCACATCTGCTTTGTTATTTATAAGCATTTGATTCAAATTCCATCTCGCACTAGGTAATTAATTAGGTTGGACCATGAAGTAGCTTCTTTGAGGATGTAGGAGATATATCTGATCATCTCAAAACCAACCCTCTCCCCTCTTTTCACACGAAAGCAACTGAATCAAATTCATTATGAATGGATTTTGTAGGTTGTGGTGGTATTTAGAAAAGTTCATTGTGTCCTACTCGTAGGCTTGCATTAGTGCCTTCAGGGGACCTAGTTCAAACTTCCATAGTTGCCTGGTGTCCTACTCCAACTTTGAGAAGTAGCCCAGTAATATTATGTTTGTTTGGTTTCACATGCAACTTGCAGTGCTTGTCATGTATAGTTTGAAATGTTAGCTAATTATATACCCTGAAACTTGCTTTGTTAGTTAAAAACATTTTTGTTTTTGTTTTTGGAGGAGGTAGGGGTAAGTTATAAAGATATCAAAATCACCCCCTCTCCCTCTTTCCATATCAAGACCAAAAAATGCTGATTTTAAATTACTTTTGAATGTGTTTTGTAGCATATATTCAGAAATGGTCATTGGGTCCTAGGCGTGCCATCATTGTCCTAAGGGGTACCTAGTTTAAATTTACATAGTTGCCTGTTGTCCTGCCTGAAGAAATAGTCTGTGTGAAGAAATGTGAATACAGTTACTGTTCAGACAACTTTTACAAAATTATAGAAAATACTTGGCTAATGGGGGTTTAGAATTTTGACACTCAACAACTCTTGATATCCAAGTAAAGATAATTATTGAGGTAAATTTGGTTCTCAACAAGCCTGGGCATGCGGACAACCTTTACAAAGTTATAACAAGTACTTGGATAAAGGAAAGAGAATTATTTAGGTAAATTTGGTTTTCAGTGAGCTTGGACATGAGTAGGAATGCCAGTGATTGTAACTGATGTGTCCTGGAATTGTTTAATCTGTTTAAATCCTTTATATTTGATTTTTTTAGACAGTGAGATAACCCATGGCTTCTGCAGTGATCAACTGGCAACCAGCTGTCCCACTATTGCTTATGTTAATTAATTGGTTCATTATTGATCCTCCTGAAATGGAGTGGATGAGCAAAGAAATCTGTAAGGCACCAGCTCATGGTTGTTGCATAGGTGACAATGTTGCCTGTTACCTGTCTTGTGTATAATGTTCTAAAAAATAGAGTGCTGTCATATTTGCTGTCAACTAAATATTTGTTGCAAATTAGGCATCTCAACAGATGGATTGAGTTGATTCCGCATCTGATCTGTTACTTTAGATATCTAAGGTGATCCAATCTGATATTCCAATGGATAGCTCTTCTTTAGTGGTACTGGATATGTTAAGAATCATATCTCTGACCTGAAACTCCAATTCGATCTGAGAAAATTTGGAAAAACTTTCTGCTAAAATTTTCATTAATACAGATCCCAAATTGCTTAGATCTGTGAATCCTTACCTAAATAGAATAAGGGGCTGACATAAAAAACTTTGCAACCTATCAGTGTTTGGCCAAATATAAGCTTTCTTTGGGTGGGGGGACCATCACATAGCAGTTTCGATTTGAGATCAAGAAAACCATTTTCAACTCAAAATTATATTATCTTCTGAAACAATTGTATTTTTGTAGAAAAAAAATTGATTTATATATAGAGGGGGGAGATGGAGAATCATACACCCATGCATATGTGCGCGTATGTTTGCGTGTGTGTATATATGTATAGAGATAAAGGTGGTGGATCAAGTTGAGGTTGTAGGTTAGATGATAGAGCCAATACTAGACCATCGCTGTTGGCATGAATACCTATTCTGGAATCAGTAAGGGATAATAAAGAGAGTGAGTGAGTTGGATAGTTGCAACACAGGTGTGAAGCAAAGCCCTAATATGCTTGTTTCTTAAACAAATCATGCATCAGCAGGTCACTTGAGAATCTAATGGTAGATACGTAACATAATTGTGCAAGTAATAAAGTATTGTATATCATGTAATTTCAAAGAGGTTCAGATCATAATCATTCACAATTGGGTCATACCTAATCCATATCTAATCCGCTACTTAATGGTTCTGGCAGTACAAGTTATATCCGGTTTTTGAACTTGAGCCCTCCTATTAAATCTAGATGATAAACTCTTCTTATATTATCATCATTGTCATAATAGTTATTATTGTAATCATCACCATTAGACACTATCTTTACCACTATCAATGTCACCTAGGACATGAAATGGAGCGGATCCATGTAAATCTGAGCCTAGATCCATATTTTAGTGCAAGAGTCTGTATCAGAATCCAAATCCAAGTCAGATCTTATGGACAAAATCCATGCCGGGTCCATATAATTTATAGATAATCGGAATCAATTTTGAATCTGATAAAATAAGTCTTAGATCCATTTCATGCCCTAATGTATCAACATGGAATTTCCTATGACAATCTCTTCAGATAATACCAAAAAATACTTCAGACTTGAATTAGTTAATTCGAACAGAAAAGGAAAGATTTGAGAAGGCTAATAGTCAGGTATGTTATAGAATTTTTTTCTGACAATACAGTTGGTGCACCCACACTGCTTTAGAAGCTGTACTACAGCCTTCTTCAAATTGTGCTTCTCAATGCCTTCATAAATTTCATACATTAGAGAAAAAAGTAAAACAAGCAATAAATTCTCCTTTTGTTGTGTGTTGTGTGGCCTTTTTGGTTTCCTTCACTGGTTTCTAAGTCTAGGTATTTACTAATGTGATAGAAGTGCTCTTTCAGACATTGTAGTGATAAACCCTTTGGTTTCTTGGGTGTACTTTTACATTATAGCAAATCTTTTAATGAATATAAGGGATTCGAATGTTTGTTTTGGTCAAACCAAATGTGACCCAAATCTGGATTGGTGTTTAGAAGAATAACCATATCTGGCGCAATTTAAATTTGTTTTATATTTACAATCTAAACCCGCTCCTTTTTTTTTCTTAGGTCGGATTGAATCTCAGGTAGAACCCGATTTATTTTGTCCATTCTGCAAAAACATTTAAATTCCTAAAAAGAATTTCTCCATATATGGAAAAGAAGAGAAATTACATTCCGGAATTGTGCCAGAAGTTTTTGGCTGTTGTGGAAAAACAGAAGGACAACTAAGAGAACTACTCGCTGTTAGCTTGAGTGGTGAGGGTGCATGGTTCAAGTCCTGGTCGGGAACGGGCGTGTCTTACTAGCATAAGAGGGAAAAAAGGACTGAGGCCTAGTTGTTTAACATGTTGACAATAAAAAATATACCAAAAATGTAGGCAAGTGACAACCAGAACTAAGTTGCAGCACATCAATAGTCAACCCTTTTGTGCACATGTGGTCAAATGTGTTGCAAAGACACCTCCACTTTGTCAGATTCTAGTGTAGTACCATCTAATTAGCTTGCCTTTGACTGGAAAATGGCAGGTCGAATGATTACAACTAGTTTCACATGTTCTTAATCAAGTAGTTCATTTTCATGTTCTTTTCTTGCAGGAGTCTTTAGTTGCCTTAAGTAAGCTACGAGAAGAGGTTGATTTGGAAAAGAGCCGTGCAAAATTGGATGGCCCAGGCTGTGAAAAGGATTTGGAAATATGCATTAGAGCGAAAAACAATGCTTGGGTGATTGGTCGCGTTACAAGGGGGAAGGAGCTTTATATGGTTCTAGAGAGAGCCAATGAAACTCTTCTATATGCCTCTGATGCAGTCGAGAAATTTAGTAACAGGTAATACGTTTTTCTTATGGTTTAATGATTTTACCATTGTGATGTTATTTTTTGTTGCCCAAATGTTTAGAATTATGTTAAGAGGAATATAATAATAACAAGAGCAAACTCTATGAATGTTATTTTTTGTTGCCCAAATGTGTAGAATTATGTTAAGAGGAATATAATGACAGGAACAAGCTCTATGAATTCTGTGGACTGATTTGGAGGCAAGGAAATACCCTTCAACTCGTTAAAATACCCAAAAGAATTTGCTTCATTGCGTTCCTCAAGTAGTAAAATTTGAAATGACAAAAAAGAGGTATATAGCTGCATGTGTTTGTTTTTTGTTTTTGGCAAGATACTCACACACTCAATTGCCCCTATGGGGACTTGAACCCTCACCTCTCACTTTGGGAGGTTGAGGAGATACTATTAGGCTGCAGTCTTTGGTGCAGGATGTGTTTGTTAGTTCTCTCAGTAATCGCGTATGCAAATTCTCTTAACATTAGTAGCTCAACAATCATTATTAAAGTTCAAAACAGTTTTTTCCTGTCTCATACAAGTTATATAAGTATTGCCAATAGATATTTAAATGATCCATTTTTCACATATATTATTATTGCCATATTATATTAAAATGACCCATTGAAATTTATTTTTGAATTGAAAATAGACCAACTGAAAGTTGCCATGTGTTGGCTAGATAAAATGTGAAGAATAAGGAAAATCAGAAAGTGTAGGTCATATATGAAAATAGTTGATTAGCTAGTGCACTATTGTAAAAGGGCCTAGGCTCCAAAAAAGTCCCAATCTCATCAAGGCTTATGCTAGCCCTTTCAGTCAAGCTTCTAAATTGATGTAGAATAGGTAGAAATAGAGATGAGATAGAGAAGATAAACAGATGAGAGAGAGACAAGAGGAGAGGGAGGAGAAGCAAAGAAGAATTTAGGGGAGAAAACTTGTAGTTAGTTCAATATTCAATCTCAAACTACATGAGTTACATATATGCCTCACAATGTTTCCTTAATAAAGCTTTCTCCAAAAGCTTCCCTACCAAAATATCTAAGAACTTATAACTAAGAGAACACAATATCTTTGTCAAGTACACTCAAAATATTTCTCCAAACATATCATTGTAGCAGCCATAGCCATAGCATCCTAATCTGTTTGGGTAAATGCCTATGCCTAGTGTAGGTTTATAGGCTAGCCTATTGTTAGAGCGTACCACACTAGGCACACCCGTGCGACACCAAAGCATTGTACCTCCTCTTGACAAGGCCTTGGTCAGCCTAACTCCACACTCCCTCAAGCCAACACACTCCCCTTGTGCCCCTTGTGCCAAGAGGAGGCCTTGGTCGGCCTAACTCCACTCTCCCTCAAGCCAACACACTTCCCTCATGCCACTGACTAGTGTACTATAGTGACCCCTCTCCCCCACTCGGCTTGCTCACTAACCCACACTTAGGCACTGGCTCTCATTCTAGAGCTTGTTCCTTACAAATGAGAGACTCTCCTATTTATAGGCATCCTCCTCCTTAATGGACAGTTAGGATGCATTCTACTCGACGGCTAAGATTGATTCTCTAGAATTCTCTATTCAAATATCTGCAACTCTACAGCTTTCTCTACTCTTCTAGAGTATTCTCTACACTCTACAAATATTTACAAGATCTCCACTATTCTAGAATCTTTCAGCTCTCTCCAACACTCCACACTTCTCTGCATAACTCTGGAAGAATCTAGAACTCCATTCTCGTTGTGCCATGCATAATACTCGGTGTCTGCGTGGCGCAACCTCCTTTGGTGGGGCGTCACACTATGCTCCACATTACCTAAGGTTGTAGTAGACCCTAGGCTATATAAAACACCTTTATTCCTTGCGCTTGACCATAGAAGAGTGTGCCAGAGCGTGAATATAAGTTCCCAATAGAGATAACTGTAGCTGGAGGAGCATGGTTGCGTAGCTCGCGATTACGTGGGAGAGATGATATATTTATGCGTGCTCAAGGGTGATTGTGTGGGAAGAGAGTGGGAGTGGGAGGGGAATGACTAGGAAGGAGTGAATGAGATTATTGTTAGGTTAAGTGAGATATATCGATAAATATATCTAAGGGTGTTTAAAGAATATTAAATTAAATTAGGGGTATATATTTAATTTCATTATATAAGTGGAGCCGGGCGTGACGGGAAATCTATGTATCTGTTCCTAATCCAACTTCGTTGGGGTTATAAATCTATATTTGGTCCCACCCCTATCCCATTTTAAAGCATTCCAAACTCACTCTATTAGAGTATTAGGGGTGAGGACCGTGAGGTGGGAACCCGCTAGGCCGGTGCAAATTGCCACCCCTAATAACAAGGCAACAGTTGTCTTGCTTGAACAATTTTTAGTGATTAACTGGAAGAAACTGTCAGTTTCAGTATCTTATGACAAAAAGGAAAATATATAGTTCTAAAACCCATTCACCCCATCAATTGGACACATACCAAGAGTTTTGATGATTTAGTAATTTTCTTCATTCAGCATCAAAAGCAACACAATTATAGCTTGCAGTATATATATGCATATACATGTATGTATATCACAAGAATATGAACAAAGATCATGAAAATTGGAAAGGTGATGTTTTTATTTATTTATTTATTTTTATTAAATATTTCCATTTTCGTTTTAAGTCCTTAATTATTCTTGGAAAAGGTTGAATAAAGCATAAAGCATAGTCTCCTCTACTTTTTATTTATTGTTTAGTTTTGCCATTTGAATTGCTTGCCCTTCAAATTGCTTCCTGACTTGCTTTTGGTTGTCATCAGCAAATTATTCCTAAATTTAGAATTTTTAGTATATATATGGTTTTGGCTGACTTAAAATCACGAATGTCCAAAGAAAGCATGCTTGTAATTTTGTTATACTGATGTATAAAAAATTTCGAAACAGTATTTTCCGGTCTATCTCGGACAGTTTAAAATAGTACTGGAAATAAATATTAGAATGATCCATTTTCTTTGGAAAAATGTCACATTGTTAACACTGGAAGATAATATAAAAATTATTGATTGACACATTTTGAAAAATAAAAATAAAAAATGACTGGTTGAAATTGATTCTCGAAGGGAATATGGATCAGCTGAAAGTCCGATCAATTGTAAGAGTATGAAAAATTGGAAAGTAGGGGCCAAATATGAAAATAGTTGATTAGCTCATAGTTGTTAAAGGGGCCTAGTGTAACGACCTGACGCGTCTTACTTCACGTAGGAGCCAAATAAGTGCTCATTGGATGATTGAAAGACGACTGCATGGCATACTAATTTGCAAATCTTTAAAGAGTTCTTTAGTTCTGTAGATATGTATAGTGGTGTGTATTGTGGAAAGAGTTCTAGAATATAGGAGCGTTGTAGGAATCGTAAATATCTAATTTATATAGGGAGGTTGTGTCGTTCAGGATTTTTCTAGAAGATTTTCCGTTTGGTTTAAGTTATTAATTATTCTCAGAAAATGTTGAATAAAGCATATTCTCCTCTAATTGTTATTTATTGTTACCCTGTCCCATCTGATCTGACTTGCTTGCCCTTTAAATTATTTTAAAATGCTTCTTGACTTACTCCATGTTATTGTCTGCAAATTATTCCCGAATTTAGAATTTGTGGTACATTCATGGTTTTGGCTGACTTAAAATCTTGAATCTCCAAAGTGTATTTGTAATCTTAGTTTACCCAAAAGTATAAAAAAAGTTTGAAACAGAATTTTCTAGTCTGTCTACTACTTTATATTAGTACTGGAAATTAATATTAAAATGATCCATTTTGAAAAAAAATTAGTCACATTATATTGCATGAGAAAATAAAATTAAAATGACTAATTGTGATGGAGCGGAAGCTATGAAATTGTTCGCGCACGAACAATGACAAGTTTGAATCCACAAAGTTAAGAGAAAATTGCAAAGCAATTGATATATTATTAATTGATTGATTTATGTTCTATGGCAGTACATATATTTATAATAGAGAAATCATAATCCTAACAGCACTAGGAAACCTAAATATAAAAGGAAACTTGTAGAAATCTTAATCCAAACAGGAAAAGGAAATCTATTTTCAAAAGGAAACTAAAAGAAAAGAAAATTAATACCCAAAATTAAACTCTCTAAAAAAAATATTAAATATATATATATAGATATATATAATATGAAACCTACTAAAACTGTCCTATATCAGTCTCCTTCACTTCAAAAGGACTCGTCCTCGAGTTTAGTTGTGATGAAGAAGGTATTTCATAGATGAGAATGAATAGAATTTTATGCCACGCACACTTGATCTCAAAGCTTAATAAACATCACTATTTCTCTTCATGCAAATTGACCAAATTTTAGCATTAGCAATTGAAAATACTATTATGTCGTGCCTGTTCTTTTGACAAGTAATGAAGTGGACGTTGGCTAGGCAAGCAACTTGGATGAAAGATTGAACTATGGTGGGATTTGCAAGCTTGAAACAACTAATTACCATGTCTTTGCTTTTAAATTTTGATGCAGCAAAACCATGTTCCTAATAGATCTCTAACACTTAATGAGTTTCACTGGGATAGTTACTGTCATTTCATAAAGAATATTCACGTCATCCTTGGTGGAATTAGGCCACATATCCAGACGAAGCGCTTGATGGTGCACCTTATCACATGTCGGTAATGGAAGATCATCCAAATCTATAACTATCGAATACCGTGATTGCCCCCACATTATGTCCTGGAGTGGCCACCACAACGTCCGACATTGTAACTAAAGCTACGACTTGCATCTTTGTTGAAAGCTCGTTATGCTCCCGCCTATGTTCATCGCTCTCTTTTGGCCTATGCTCCTCTTAATCGCAATATTCCATGTCTATTTTTCTCACACCATCAACTAAGTCTTCAAAGTAGGTCTTTGAAGATATATTATTAGAAGCCCCATCTGCTATGATTAAGGAATCAACATCTTCAATTGCTAGAGGCGAAGCAACAAAATGTTACTCATAATCAATATCTTGACAATCACTGGTTGCTTCTACAAAATTACTATCAAACTCCTTCGTGCACTCGTTGACAGACCAACTTTCTTTCTTACAATTCTGATATTTGTTGTACATCTACTCATAATCTGGGGGTAGGAATTTAGCTTTTATCAACCTTTTCATCTTGTACCACAATCACACACGTTGTTTTCCTTGCTACATCCGGTTAGTTTGTGTCTGATCCCACTAAGCTGAAGCACATCCTTTAAACTTGAAGGCTATAAGCGGAACTTGCTTGTTTTCGGATACATCAAAATACTCAAAAAATTCTTCTACTTCTTCAAGCCATTCCAAGACTTCCTCAATAATAAAACTTCCACGAAAAGTGAGTAGATCAAGTTTTCTTTGGAACTTACGATTGTCTGGATATCTATAGATTCTGTCGCGTCTTCCTCAATTATGTCGATTCGCTGCAACCCCTCTGAATCCAAACTCCTCATCATCGAAATAATCCTCATAGGCTGGAGGCCTATGCGGATATATAGGAACATAACCCATGTTCAGTTGGCCGCGAGGAACATTGCTGGCGCGAACTTGAACTGGTTCACGAGCCTGGTTGTCACCAATTCCAAGTCCAGCGACACCTTGTTGGAGATCTTGCAATATGCATTCCATCTGTCCAAACTGCTGATCCCGAGCTTGCATGGCTGCCCAAGGGGCCTTCACTTTGCGATCATCGTCAACAAAGTGGGTGCTACCAAAACAATGAATTGCCATCAGAGCAGGGGAAATCAAGGCTCTGATACCAATTGACGGAGCGGAAGGTATGAAATTGTTCGCTCACGACCAAGGATAACTTTGAATCCATAAAGTTAAGAGAAAATTGCAAATCAATTAATATATTATTGATTAATTGATTGATTGATTTCTGCTCTATGGTAGTACATATATTTATAATAGAGAAATCCTAATCCTAACAGCACTAGGAAACCTAAAAATGAAAGGAAACTTGTAGAAATCCTAATCCAAACAGGAAAAGGAAATCTATTTCCAAAAGGAAACTAAAATAAAAGAAAATTAATACCCAAAATTAAATTCTCTCTAAAAAGAATATTAAATATATATATAGATATATATAATATGAAACCTACTAAAACTGTTACATCAGATTGAAATTGTTTCTCAAAGAGAATACAGTCTCAGTGCCATGTATTGGCTGGATAAATTGTGAAGAATCAGAAAAAATGGGAAGTGCGGGCCAAATATGAAAATAGTTGAATAGCTCGTAGTTGTTAAAGGGGCCTAGTGTCATGACCTGACAAGTCTTGTAGAGGTTATTCCATGCAGGCACCACACAAGTGCTTACTCAATTATTGAAAGGCAATTGCATGGTATTCTAGTTTGCAAGTATTTAGAGAGTTGTTTAGTTCTCTAGATTTATATGGTGGTGTGTAAAGAAATCTAGATTTAGGAGCGTTATAAGGGACCCCTAATATCTAATATAATTAGGGAGGTTGCATTGCTCAGTATTATCTAGTAGATTCCTTTTTTGGGGTTAGGTTCTTAATAATTCTCAAAAAATTGTTGAATAAAACATACTCTCCTCTACTTGTTATTTATTGTTTAATTTTCCAAATCCCTTCTGATTTGAATTCCTTGTCCTTAAAATTATTTTAAAATGCTTCCCGACTTGCTCCTGGTTGTTGTCGGCAAATTATAGCAAAATTTTCCCAGATTTAGAATTTGTAGTATATTCATGGTTGTGGCTGACTTGGAATCACGAATCTCCAAATAAAGCATATTTGTAATCTTGTTCTACGGAAGTATCAAAGGAGTTTAAAACAGAACTTTCCAGTCTGTCTCTAACACTTTATATTAGTACTGGAAATAAATATTAAAATGATGCAGTTTGAAAAGAGTCACATTTTGTTAAATAATATTAAAATGACAGCTCAAATTTGATTCTCAAAGGGAATATTGATCAGCTGAAAGTCCAGTGCCATGTATTGGATGGATAAATTAAGAAATAAGAAAAGCTGGAAAGTGCAGACTAAATGTGAAAATAGTTGATTAGCTGGTTGTTAAAGGGGGTGTAGTGCCACAGACTCCACAAGTCTTGTAGAGGTACCACACAGACGCCACATAAGTGATTGTTCTATGATTGAAATGTGACTAGATGGCATCCTAGTTTGCAAGTGTTAAGAGAGTTCTTCAGTAATATTGATTTGTCTGAAGAATTCTAGAATAAAAGAGTGTTGTAGGACTCGTAAATATCTAATACATATATATATATATATGTCGAGGAAATCCTAGAGAGTTAATTTTTGTCTTTCATTGGGATTTAATCATAACTACACATTGCAAATTAAGGAGGTGGTTGCCTGAAAATAGATGAGGGTCTCATTTGTAACAACAATATATTATTCTTCTTGCCAACAAGTGCGTGCCTTGGTGTTTGTGAGTGTGTTAGCCAAGTTAGGCCCGGGGCCACTACAACACTAGTGGGGAGGCACGAGAGAGTTTGTGTTGGTTTATGAGGTCTGTAGGGTTAGGCTGACCAAATTCTTGAAGTTGTCCTCAGTACCCTACAAGTTTGGCCTAGACTACTAGGAAATCTCTAGGCTCGTCACAACTGGTATCAGAGTTAGTTATGAATGTAAATCTATGGAGATTCTTGTCTTTTATGGATAGCTTTGGTTATAGTTTTTGTGCAGTTGTTCTGGGCCGCGTCCCCTTTTGGGCTCTCTTCAATGAATACTTGATTATAAAAAGGAAAAGAAAAGGTTATGAGTGTGTCGGAGCTGCTAACTTGGGTAACAAGGGTGAATGTTTGGGAGATGATGTGAGGAAGTGACTCGAGAAGTGTTATCAGAGGAGGAACCCTGTCCATTGGGCAAGTGTGCCAGGGAGTTGGACACAGTGAAGCGACGGTACACCGCACTTGTAGTAACCCTTGTGGACGGGTGTGAGTGGGCGGGTGGGAAGACAAGATACTGGGCTGAGCTACCACATTGACAGGGTACAGGGTGCTCAATCCCACATCGCTTGGGTGTGGAAAAGGGGATGTGTTTATATGTAGTATGTTCTCTTCAAATGGTACGAGGCCTTTTGGGGTAAACTCACCGTGCGGGCTTAGGCCCAAAGCGGACAATATCATACCATGTGTTGGAGTGGGGTATTACAGTACTAGCATATGGGTAGGTAATACAAGACTCAGGAGAGTTGTTCAAGGCATAAAGGCACTTTTAAAAAGTTGTCATTGTCGAGTAGGCCCTATGTCAAGGTGGTGGCAGAGGAACGAGAACCACATTTGCAGTGCACCCAATGTGATGCAATCACATGTTGAGGGATTGTTGTGTGAGATGTGAGTGGCAAGAACAAAGTCAACGTCAACAAAATTTTCTTAAGGGATGGGATAGACAATTTTCGGGTGTGCCTTTTGAGGGCCGAATTACGGGAAACCTATGATTCTAGTGACAATCAGAATGAGGAGAAGCCTCCCAAAGATGAGCCCAGTTATCTTGATGACGACGTGGATGACTGTACGAGAAAGCTGTTAGATGATGGCTATGTGGAGGAAGGCATGGTGGGCGAGATCATGCCAAGTGAGGCAAGGTCCATGTCACCCACTAACGGGCTTGATGTTGAATGTTATAGGAGAATTGAAGACCATGAAAGAGTTGGAAAATAGGTAAGGGAGTCCATGAGAGTCATGCAGGCATGCATAGGACCTTAACATTTGTGGAACAATAGGGGAAAACAAATTAATTTGTGCTAGGCCAGTGGAGGAAGTGCATGGGAATAGCAAGGCTAGAGTCGTAGAGGATTGTGACAGGCATGGGCGGCCGAGCTACGTATCAAAAGTGAGGGCAGAGAGACAATGAGAAGCAATGCAAGATGCAAGCACATGAATTATGGGTATTGCTAGTGGAAAGAGTCCCTTGACGAGCTTGCAGATAAGCATCAACATTGCGATGAGGGTGTTGTAGGAAACATGGGGAGGATGTCATACCCCGACAAGTCTTGTAGACGTTAAGCCACACTAGTGCCACGTAAGTGCTCATTGGATGATTGCAAGGCGACTGCATGACATCCTAGTTTGCAAGTGTTGAGAGTTATTTAGTTTTGGAGATTTGTATGGTGCTGTGTGGAGAATTCTAGAATATAGGAGAGGTGTTGTAGGACTTGTAAATATCTAAAATATTTTGGGATATAATTCTGAACAGTTATCTTAGCCATCCATTAGAATTTAACAACTAAGCTCATTTATTTTTAACTTGTTTTTAATTTTAGCCATTCATTAGGACTTGTAAATATCTAAGCCACACATTACACAATATGGATGTGGTTGTCTAGAAATAGGTGAGGGTCTCATTTGTAATAACCAAGCTCCTTTGTTGTAGTGCTCTTGACTAATAATAATGTACGATTCCTCTTGTCAACAATTGTGTGCCTAGGTGTGTGTGGATGCCAAGTGAGACCAAGGGCCACTACAACACACTAGTGGGGAGGCACGGGCGTGTATTGGCAGGGGTATGTGGGGTTAGGCTGATTTAGGTCTTGCCACACGGTTTGGATAGAGTGAAAGCTCTAGGTCTCTGACACTAGGCTCCAAAAAAGCCCCAACCTCATCAAGACTTAGTTGGAGTGCCTCAACATAGGCCTCTTCAGTCAGGTCCATATAAAGCCCTAGGCTTCTGCTTTCTAGTAGGGTGCTGGCTGCGTCATTATTTTTTAATCATCAAATAACATCATTTACGTGCTCTATATCACAAGAATAGGAATAAAGAATCTGAAAATTGAAAAGATGTCCGACGTTTTTTGCAATTAAAAATTTGATTTAATATTGTATCTCATGACAGGTTCTGAATATCTCGAAGATGTCCCCTTTTTTTTGAGTCCTTGATTATTTTCAAAAAAAAAAAATGTTGAATAAATTATATTCTCCTCTACTTATTATTTATTGTTTATTTCCCCCCTCTCCCTGGTTGCTGTCCGCAAATTATTCCCAAAATTTGACTGTACATTCATGTTTTGGTCGACTTAAAATCACGATTCTCCAAACGAAACTCACTCGTAATCCTGCTCTTAATTCTCCAGGTATTGTGATGGAGCTTTTTCTTTGGATTAGGGCTTTGGATTGGGAAACATTTCTTAGCCTTCAATACTCGGAATAAATTGGTAAGATATGCATGTATGCAATATGCTCAGCAGAAATTCTTTTATTTACCGTCTTTGTTCCCCAACAACGACGGGCACACACTTCGGTCTTAGATTGTCAAAACAACAAAATAGGAATAGAAAATTTTCAGTTATGTATATTTGCTGATCTATGTATGTAAAACTGTTTGTTCAACTGATAATAGCTGCAGGCATTCTACCAACTTGTATTGAAATTTCCAGTTTATATTACGATTTTGCACGTGCAACACACACTCTGCATTTTAGTTTTTTTTTTTTTTTTGCTATAGGAACTGTATTATCTTGAAAACCAATTCCTATTGAGTTGAACAACTTTAGTTGGTATCTTTAATTCATGTTTCTTTTGAATGATAAATTACAGACGTACAAGCTTGAAATATCATGTCAATTTTCTCCAGCCAGTCGTCATATTCAGTGGATGACTGTCAACTGTTAGCCAGTCATAATTGTCTTTCCTCAATTCTGTGTAGGGTTTATTTAATTTAGTTATGTGAAACACTTTTCAAGATTTTTTTTTACAATAAAAAGCAGTAGTATTCAAAATATCAGACCAGGAAAAATCTAAGTGCCCAGGAGCCCGTGAACAGTTCATTGGTTGATGTAATGATGAAAACTTGATTTCATGAGTCTGAGGCCTCAAGTTCTTTTAGAGCAGTCACTTTTGTAAAGTAATATCATAAGTTGAAGGGAAAGGGTTTATTCAGTTTTTGTAATATTAAATATGTTTTCAAACTTTTTTTTCTCTGTCATCTTAAATGACATTTAAACTCTGTTACGTGTGTTAGGTAAGGATATGTATTTATGCATTGGATATTTCAAATTTCCAAGCAAAGAGAAACATAGAAACAACTATTTTTTCATATATTTTTAATGATTTTATTTTATTTTTAAAAATAAAACAATGTTATTATGTAACATGGTTGTGTTAAATATAGACATTTCACTCATTTCGAAGCATTAATACGATAAAATTGAATTATTTGATATCTCTTTTAAGTGTATGTTCAATTAAAAGTGTCGGATACATATTTAATATCCAGATAGGAATCGTGTGAATAAGTGTACTTTACCTACCTATTTCTGTAGAGTCTTCATATAACCTAGCGGAGTCCCCTTTATATAGAAATTGCAATATGAAATCCTTACAACAAAAAACAGAAATAATGAAATATGAAAAGGCTATAATAGTTATTTTCTTATATTTTCATTATGTTTTTTAAGTAAGTGGTAACATTATCTGGCACGAAATTTAGAATTAGGAGATTAATTTCAAAATTATAATGGTACAAATTTTTTTTTTCTCTCGTCATCTCACATGACATTTAAGATATGTTACATAAATTCAAAAATGTGTTAAGTGCGACTTATATTCACGCGTTGCGTTGGACATTTCAAATCTCCAAGCGAAAGGACATAAGCTATGTTATATAAACTCAGGTATGTGTGCTAAATGGGATGTATATTCAAGCATTGGACATTTCAAATTTTCAAGCGAAAAGACATAAACACGGGTAAATATTCATATATTTTAATATTTTATTTTATTTTTTATGTAGTGTCCAATATAGGCATTTCAATTATTTTAAAACAATAATATAATAAAATTGAATTATTTGACATCTATTTTTAGATGAATGTTGAATAAAAATGTGGGATACATATTTCATACTCTTGTTGGAGCTAGGGATGGTAACGAGGCGGGGCGGGTTTTGACTTTCTCGTCTCCGCAACCGTTTAACTTTCCCTGTCCAATCCCCGTTTACAAAATTATCCCCAAACTCCATACCCAAAATTGTTTAATTTTCTCGGCCCTGCCCTGCCCTGGTTCATACCTTTTTTTTAATGTAAAATTTTTTATTATAATAAATCTGATACTTAGATACATATATATCAAGTAATTTCAAACATCGTTACACCACTGTGTTATTAATTTTTAGTCTCTTATTTGTTCATAATAATCCATACTATAGAGAAAATAAAAAGAAAAGTGGTGCAAATTTCAAGTACTGTGACATAAAATGGAATTAAAATCGTAAAGTTTGAATTAGAATAGTTTACAAATTCAAAAGTATAAATAAATTTCAAGTACTGTGACGTAGAATGTTATATATATATATATATATATATATATATATATATACACTTAAACGGAACGGGACATGACAAGTATCCGTCGGGGTAGGGTCTTACCCCGCTCCGAATTCATGCAGGTTATTTTCTCTAATCTCATCCCTACTCCGTTTTATTATCCGTAAACGAGTTTTAAACGATGCAGGACTAGTTTCCGACGGGACTGGACAAATTGCCATCCCAAGTTGGAGCAATGTGTGTCGGTGTCGAAGGGACGAAGAGACAGGAGTACATGGTAACACAGCATTTTAGTGGGCAAGGAATACATTATAAGCTGTGTCAGTTGTGTGTCATATTCAGGTCAGGTTAATATCACGAGCGTTCCAGTAGAGAAAACCTTTTATCAATATTTGGCTCCACATTGCAGTAATGGTTTCAGCTCCATGCTAGTGTCGTTGAGTGCAAACTCTGAAGGTGTGGTTCCACTTTGTATTCCTAACTATAGACTGATTGAACTGTTGTGGAAGCCCCTCCAAATAAACAGTGAAAGAACTGTTTCAATCTGTTTGGTGAAAGAATGGAATAGTCCCACAACAGTAACTAAATTTAAAATATCAGTTGGAAGTGGCTTCAAAAAGCTCCTTTAATCAAGGCGTGAAAATGACTCATGCATTGTCACTCTTTTATGGTAAAAAAAGAAGAAGAAAGTGGATACCACTAAAGCCTCCTTTTGCATGCACTGGTCAAGTGGTTTACTCCTAAAGCTAGAAAAGACTCTGCCACCCTTACGTACGTACATATACTGCAATTTGTTTACAAACGATCATATATACATATACTGATATACACACACACACACACACATATATATATATGTATGTATGTATGATTTACACCCAAATTTAGTAATGAGACAGGTAACACTAGTAGAGAGCTACATATAGAGAGAGAGAAATGGAAGGCAACAGTGCTGCTGAGAAATTGAGTGTGAGGTTTGGAGGAGAAGGTGTAGAAGAAGATACAGAAACCCTAAAGAAGAGAATATCAGGGCACCCTCTCTATGGACTACTGACTGAGACACACTTGGACTGTTTGAAGGTACACATATATATATATGTTGGTTCATTTCTTTCATTTGCTCCTTTACAGTGTTCTTTTCACTTACCAATAAAATAAAATAAAATAAAATAACCCATAAACCAAAAGACCAATTGGTCCAGCGGTATGAGCTCTAGCTTTTCAAATAGGAGGTTTAGGGTTCAAGCCTCAGTGAAGGCAAAAAAAAAAATAAAAAAAGAATGAAGAGAGGTTGAAGATTAAGCTCCAAATAGGGCTATATATATATATATATATATGAGACTAATTTAACTCACTCGGAGTTCCACCTCATTTAATTTTTTTATGACTTGAAATTGGTTGTGTATAAATGTAGAAGGAATTTCAGTTCATGGAAAAGACAATAGTAAAAAGGCCCACATGATGGTCCATTAATGTTGTATACAGGGACCATACCTATAAATATATATATATATATATATATATATATATATATATATATATATTGGTAGTCATTGGAATATTCTGATGATGTTTGTGTGTTGGGTACAAACTAGAGGTGCAAGTTTATTGGTGCTTGGATGACCTGAAAATAGTAGAAGCAGAAAAAGATGTTTGTCTCCTTTCCCCATATATCTTTATGACATTGCAGAAACACGTCTTCCTGTATTGTCTACTTTCCAATTGTTAGGCTTTCTTCTTTTCTTTTGAATGACTAATAAAGGGTAGGAGGCATAGTTGACAAAGCCGCGCCCCAGGTGCGCAGGATGAAGGCTCTCCAAAGATTAGTAGTTATGCTTGGACCAAGGTCAGGCTCCTTCAATCATGTGATGTGATGTGATCTGATGTATTTTTGTATTACAATAAACTCTAACTATGCAATACTGTCCAGTAAAAAAAAATAAAAAGAATTTATTGATAAATTTGATATAATTAGTTGAATTAAGATTTTTTTGAAAGTTAATACACATGAGTTCTCCGACAATTTTTTTTTAATTATTACAAAAAAAACATAAAAAAATCTTGAAATTGGAATATTATGTATTTTCATTTTGTGGTTTGATGCTCATACTTTTTGCTAAACAGTAGTTTGAATTAAACAATCGTTGTTGCTAGTTTTGTATTATTGGTTATAAATTTTATTTTATTTTCAACTTGCGCTTCGCTTTAGTCAGACTCGCGTCTTGCTTTGCGTATTGCACCTCAGGCTCCAGGAGGCCGTAGCGTTTTTGTGTGCCTTCCCTTTAACAACTATGGTAGGAGAATTTCTAACTTAATTGTAAAGTAGTAGTGATTGTCCTAACAGTACTGCAATCTTTTGGATCATATTTTAATATATCATGAATTTAGTTTTTTTCTTTTGAATTATCGGGGTGTCGAGTGCTTTGCTCCGACTAATATAATTCTTTGAAACATCGTTTAAAGCATCCATTTCATACAAATCAAATAAAACTTGACTTGCGCTGTAAATGTGAACCTAAAAATTTGATGCTTTTAAAGTAGTTGGAATTTGAATTTTTTGATTTAAAGAGATGGTCATGCCACATGTGTTACAAATAGATGGTTAGATGATCATGAATAGAGTTGTTTGCCACTTAGTTTACAAGTACATGATTGGATGGATAGTTAAAATAAGTGGATATACAGTCGGAAAGCAAAACTCTCTCTCTCTCTCTCTCTCTCTCTCTCTCTGTGAGTGTTTTGAGCAAGATTGACTTTCAGGTGTGCTTAGGTGATATTGAAGAGGTTGATATAAATGCCTTGAATCAAGCTGATACAGAGCTCAATGCTACCTTTCCCAGATCCTCAGACCTCGATAACTTTATGGTATGACTCTATCCATTTCAACTCAACATTAAACTACACACCTAGGACATATATATAATGTGTGACCCGAATGCGACTTATATATATATATATTTTTGGAACAATGATCATAATTTTAATTTAAAACAGAAGGAAGAAATCATCATTTATTATTTATTTTTCAGTATGAACTTAAAGATTTTTACTTTAACGGAAAAAAAAAAAACAAAAATAAATAAATAAGGAAAGAAAAAGAGAAAAAAACAGAAAGAAAAAAGAAATGATGACCCAGAAAGTTTTGGTATTATTTAGAACTCATAAATTTTTCTGACAATTAATCTGATAAAAGATCAAAGCTGATCCAAATAGTTTTTTCTTTTTCTTTTTCTTTTTTCCAGTGAATGAAAAACATGTATAGAAGAAAAGAGAACAAAGCAAACAGCTAAGGCACAGGCCCACGAGATAGAGGCCCAAGCCCAAACAGGAGGGAATACAAAATGAATCCTAAGGGTCCAAGCCCACAAAAAAACAAAAATAGTTTTTATTTATTTATTTATTTTTTATGAATTGACCAAATAGCTTTGCTTTCTCTATTTCCTATTTTGTTAAAGAAATTACAATTTTTATAAATGTCTTAATATTAATTAAAAAAATTAAAAACCTTAAAAAAAAAAAAAGAGAGCAAAAAAACACATCTGTAGTGAAGTAGCTAACCTGATGAAGCCAAGTATATACGAAAACATACTGGGCTATTGTGGTGAAAACTATAGATCAAATATGAATGAAGTTACCTTGTAAAGATTTATAAATATTATATATGTAATGTGAGTTAATATTGTTTGAATGGGCAGGAAGTATACTGCATGGCACTAGGCAAATTGAAGGAAGCCATGGAGAAGCCAGTGCAAGAAACAGCTAGTTTCATCAACTCTATGTACACTCAACTAAACGAGCTCAGTGTAACCCAAGAGCCCACCTCTCCTCTTCAATATATAGAAAAATCAAAGGCATTAGAGGGTATGCCTTGAAAGAACGTACAATGTAAGCAAGCTAGCTAGCTAGGTTAATAAGTAGTGTAGTCCAATATTGCTTAACTGTGACTTAGAGATGACCTAGTACTGTAATGTATTAAGGTTTAATATCGCAAATCTTAGTTTCTTAATTTTTTACTTCTATCTATGAGTCTTTGTCATTGTCACTGCTAGCCATGGTCACACTTATTACTGTGAATCCTCGATCAAATCAAATGTCAGATGGCTTGAGTTCATGTTAGAGTACTCCACCTTATTAAATGAATGAAGAACTAATGTCAGATGGCTTGTTTACAAGGGGCATGACCCCAAAGCCCAAAGACACCAAGGCCAAAGCCTACCAAGGCAAAGTTTGAGAGCTGGGTTGTCCTTGGTGTACAAACAACCTATCTTGGACTACCATATATCCGCATGTAGAAAGAGAATTTGGGAACTCAAACTTTAACCCCAAACAAGGGAAGCCCAATAAACCTTAGGTTCTGACCTACTTAGGAAGTTGAGGTGTGAGAAAATGAAAACTAGCCATTGAGGAATGGAAGGCACTTAATACTGTCATTTTGGTTAGGATTAGGGTAAGGGAATGGAAGAAATATCAACAAGTTAGATATGTTGGATAGAAGCACTGTAGGCCATGCCTACTAATTACCACTGATATTGAAGAACCAATAAATGTTGGTTGGAATGTTTACATCCCAAATGCTTCCATCTTATTAGAAATATTTTGGAACCCAACTAGCCCAGATGTTGAGATTAGAGTAAAGCAGAAAGTAGAAGTTCTCTAAAGTACTCATGTAGAAAGTAGAAGCTCTCTAAAGTACTCATGAATACGGGGAGTAATTTATATAAAATAACAAAAGTATATAAAGGATCGATAAACTTGGATACTTACTGAAAAACCTCAAACTTATATTATAAAGAAATGTTACAAGAGAGAAAAGAAAAATTACAAGGTACTCTTCAACAAGAGTGAAGGTGCCCTTTTATAATACAAAAATCCTTACTGTTATGGATTTCAAAATTACATTTTGGATTCCGGAAAAGCATAATCTTTATCTAACAGTGGTGTAGGCCCATATGAGTTGGCGTCGTCTGTTTATTTTGCAGATAAAGAGGAATCATTACTGTTTGCTTTTGAAAATGCTTTCGTGAAATTCGAATCTGGTTGATAACTTTCCTATAGAGGATCAATTATTTTCCCTTGAATTCCGGATCTGGTCTGTAATTACTGTCCATTTTTGGATTCTTGCGTCATCAGTGTCTTGATAAGAATAGATGTCATTGCATCCCAATAATCACCTAAGTTCTCATCATCCGCCGTGGGGTCCTGGGCTTCCCCAGCTAAACAAGAGAATGAGTTTGGCTCTTGTATTTGCAGGCTATGGGCTGAGGACATCGAGGCATCATCATCTTCTTTGGAAAAGGAAGTCATGAATTGGTTTTTCATGAAATCCATACATCGGACAAGAAGCTCTGATTCTGCTAATTCAGGATACTTGATTTTGAGAGAATTTTTAATAACTTCAAAAGGATTAAAATAATCAAGTTGATCTGTTGGTACTGTGGTAATCTTTGGAATGAGATTGAAATATTCTTTTGTAGCCATTTCAATGTTGGCTATCTTATAATCAATATCTACTCCTACCCACCATCTGAATAAAGAAGTTCTTTGAAGGATGGGTAACCTCTGTGAATCATAGGAACATTGAATTTCCCACTTAAAGATCCATGAGATATTAAATTCGAGGAGAAAAAGAAAAATAGAAAATCCAATGGGGGAAGATTTTGTTTTCCTCTAAGGTGTGGGTGGAAATTTGTCCAAGGGATAAACTAACGAATTTCTTCTGGAAGGAATTCAAGATCAGGGGCAAAGAATTCTGACCAATGAATTAACTATGAGGGAATTCTGTAAAAAATGGTTTTTAAAAATTGAGGGCAGAAACTAATAAATCAGGTATGGTTGTGCTCATGATTTTGATATAGGAAAATGAAAGTCCACGCATCAATATAATCCCAATAATTGTAATCTCTATCAATCTTTTTAGAGTGATAAGAAGAATTGGGGGTTGCCCATTGAGAAGGTGGGACAATGTTTCTAAAAGTGATCTTGCTGTGGGTTAAAGGGGTCCTTTCTTGCGAAGGATACTTCTTGTTATGGGTAATTTCCACATATTGCTTTTCTGTAAGATGGTTTCATAGGAAAACCTATGCATACCGTTCTTTGCTGTCCATTTTGATGAACCAAGGTATCTATTCATGATATCCCATGGTTTATCAAATATTTCTCTATCAGAGGTATCTAAGAAGACTATTCTCTGTACTGTCTTTGTTATTGACAAAAGGAAATTTTTGTCTTTCTAAAACTTCTTTCATGGTGAGCTGTTGAGGGTCAGACTTTTGTTCTTTTTCCTTTTTCTTCTGTGAATTCTAAATGGAAGGAAAAAAATTCTTCTTCTGTAAGTATGGCTTTTTATTTGCCTTTGTCTTTAGAGGGATTGTAACGCCCTGATTCCCCGACTCCCAGAAGACCGGAGGTTAACCCGTCCATTAATCGCAATGAACTCTCTTACCCTCAAACATCGCGGAAGCTTAACTCTATTATTTCACATAGATGTCCATAACTCCACCTTATCTAACCCTCATGGGCCCTACCTCAAATCATAACACCTTAGTGGGAATTTTATTTATCTACACTTTCATAAATCACTCACTTTCAGGACTCAACACTTTGTGTGTTTGGAATCCAAAGCTAAAACTCATCCCATTGGATAGAGGATCTAAAAATACTCAATTTTAAAAAAAGAATCACTTGATTCGGGTTTGAAATGACCAAGTTATGTTTATTTTAAGATTTTGAAAATCTGCATTAGTCGACTTATAGGGCATTAGTCTACTTATGAAGTGCATTAGTCGATTAATTTGCTACTCTAGAAGCCTCTAAAATACTCTGTCAATCTACAAAGTATGGATACTCCAAAAATGGTGTCGTAGCCGTATCGGACACGTATCCGATACGGATACGACTAGGATACGTGTCCGATACGGCTAAGAAGTATCCCATTTTTTTTAAATATCGGATATGGCCAGGATACACAGGGGATACGGTTAGGATACGTGGGATATGCCAAGATACGTTTAGGATACGTCTAGGATATGGCTGAGATACTTTTTGGGACAAATTTGTAATTTTTTGTTCTATAAAATGGGGTTGAAATTGTAATATTAAAAACTTTATAGATAAGAAAATAAGGCTCATTTTATAATAAAACAAATATTTTTAAAACCCTCGAGTAAGTGAGTCATTGTAAAAAATATTAGAAAAGATAGTAAATTTCTAGATTTTAACTTCTTATATTATGTATAATTACTTCAACTATATTTATTGTATGGTTGAAGAATAAAAATTAATATTTTATGTATAATATTATATATTTATTTATTTATTTGACGTATCCTTGTCGTGTCCGTATCCTATTTTTTTGAGATTTGTCGTATCGACGTATCCGTATCGTGTCGTGTCCGTATCCTGTATCCGTGTTCGTGCTTCCTAGCTGTCAATGTTAGTCAACTTATAGAAAGCAATCAGTCGACTGATTCAACCTGGAAACCCCACATTACACCTTTTTGACCAAAATTCACTCCAAAACTCATATCTAAACCTTTCCAACACCTAAAACTCATCTAATAGCATTCAAATAATTTAGAAATGCTATATTACCATACCCATTTATCAAATCACGCATTTGAATCACAAAGATGTCACAATCCATATTCTTTCTCATCAAGATTACACATATCTTTACATATGTCCATAAATTCTCATAAACCAACATCATCTTTATACATACAAGATTCGAATGAAAAACACAAGTTACATATATGGAAATGTAACTACAATATTTATATAACCCCAAAATATCCATTGGGTCCAAAATATACATCCCAAGTCTACATGGCTTCCAAGTTTATAGTCATTACAAGGATTTCATGCATAAAGTCCAAAAATGCTAAAAATCCAACCATGACTACAATTTCATAATCAATGTGCCACAAGCCGGCACGGATAGTCAAATATAAAATACCCAAAAATGTGTCAAAATGTTACAATATCCAAGAGATAGCAAAAACACTACTAGAGTTCCACTTGGACACTCATGTCCTATCCATCATTGGCGCTTATTCTGTAAAATGTTTAGAATAAAGGGGTGAGTACCACTGTGGCTCAATAGAGATACCCCAACCCACCTAAGTTTCGACTCAACACAACCTACGTGAATGCATGTTACTACATTACATGTATCAACTAACATATACCATGTTCATTCGTAAGCAATGCATATATATAAGAATGCATTAAACACATAACATGCTTCACAATTCAATGAAAGCAATAATATATCCTTGTCACCTCTTGGACTCAACCCGATACCCTAACATGGTTTTTACCAACCACGTGATATAGGACGCCTCCTATAATCGTCTCACGACTTTGGCCTACTCTGCCAATATCATACTCCCAGGGTAATATTTAGTTTACCCATTGGTGATTAGTCCATATCAGCACCGTCACCAAATATTTGTTTACTTAAGGTGATTAGACCATATCAGCACCGTCACCAAGCATTAGGTGGTTCAAAGTTGTTAGTCCATATCAGCATCGCTACTGAGCATAATTAGATTCAAGGTGGTTAGTCCATATCAGCACCGTCACCGAATCATTGGGTGGCTCAAGGTAATTAGTCTATGTCAGCACCGCCAACGAGCATTATTGACCCAAATAATTGACACCTAGTCTTGATCACATTTATCCTGTTTTCTCACAATGACCCATATATGCATTTTGAACATATTGTAATCAAGCACTCCACATTCATGCTTTACAATACATTATCTAGTTATAAAGGAACATAGCATGCATTTCATCTCTACAAAACCACATATAGTACATATATGTATAACACATGCATATAGCCTCTCATATGCATACAATTTCAAAATTAGCATATTTTACTCATGCTACACTCAATGCATAATTTTAGCACATAGAACTAACATGCATTCAACCACCACATATTCCACATATAATCACTTATATGACACAAGGTTAGGCATTTGCACATAAACCCCAAATTGAGCACATAACACCTATATACCCAATTTCTTCATTTCACACACTTTAACCCACATGCTAAAACCAGCACAAGGAACACCAAATGTGCAAAGATAGGATTCAAGAGAAGGAAAAAATCTAACTTTCCACCCCTCTCACTCTCCTAAAACATGTGATACACAACCTACACCTCTCATCTTTACCCAAAACCCTAGAATCGACAATTAGGAAAGAAGAAGAACCCCTACCTCGAACATGAAGGCCTTCTAAGCACTTCTCAAAATCCCAACAATGTCAACCTTACCAAACCTCAACTTTAATTGGTTCAAATGGAAGCCCTAGCAGTCTCCTACGTATCTCCCTTCTTTGGCAGATCACGAATCACACTCGAAGGTCTCCGAAACTTAGAGAGAATTAAGAGGGAGAAAGAAGAGAGAGAAAGGAGCCATGGCCGGCTGCTGGAATATTAGAGATATGAAATATCTCTGCCACATCTGATATTTAAAGTCTCTAGGCTGTAAAAAGACCAAAATACCCCCGACCCATTTAACGTACCCTTCGGGCCTCCATTTTCGACTCCGAAAACTCCTACGGCCTCGAAATCACTTCCTTTACTCTCTAAAAATTTTATCTAAGCCATTTATAAAAATAAATATTTTCAAGAATTTTCTGAATTTTTGAGCCCACTTAAGTCGCATCCAGGGCCTCGGTTTGACCAAAACGTCAAATTTCTCCAAATCTTCTAAGAACTTACCAAAACCCTTAAAACACCTTCCAAACATGTTTTCCACTCTCGAAATATCTATAACATTATTCAAAAAGTGTTTATAGCGAAAATGATAAAAAATCGGTAAATCAGCCAAAATTGGTTACGATCTCTATAGGTATTACCCCTACCTTTTCCCCTTTGGGGAGTACTCATGATCCCTGTAAGAATTCACGAGTAAGAAAGTCAGGAAGGGAGTTAGATTCTCCTTTGATATACTTTATAGAAAAATAAAAAGTGAAAGATCAGCATGCCATCCTGCAAAATATCTGTTTATAAGAAATATTCTTAACATCTTGCTTTAAAATATGCTTAGCAGAGCTACAGTCAATTTTGAGCAAGAATGTTTGATTTAATAAATCATCCTGGAATTTGTGAATACATTTCACAATAGAAAGAATTTCTTTCTTAACTGTACTGTAATTAACCTAGGCGGCATTCTTCCAAGTTCTTGAGGTAAATCTTACAAGCTCTTCTTTAGAGGTTGTAGATTTTTCTATTTAAGAATGACTCCATATCCTATATTAGAGGCATTTATCTCAATAATTTTATCCTAAGAAGGATTAGGAAGAGAAAGACAGGGGAGCTATTTAGCTCGTTCTTTTATTCTCTTTATTGCTAAAGTGTGTTCTTCAGACCAAGGAGGAGGATCTTTACAAAGCTTGGTATAAAGAACTGCTGTATCTTGAGAGAGATTTTTATAATAATCTGCAATATAGTTCAAACTACCCAAAAATCTTTGTAATTGAGTTTTATCCTTTATTTCATTAAGAAATTTGGATGCGAACTCAATACAGCGGTTAATAGAAATGATTTTTCCTTTAAAAATGTTATGTCCCAAAAATCTGACTTCAGGAGAAAAAAGTC
This sequence comes from Cornus controversa, assembly GCA_026545225.1. Classification (NCBI taxonomy): domain Eukaryota; kingdom Viridiplantae; phylum Streptophyta; class Magnoliopsida; order Cornales; family Cornaceae; genus Cornus; species Cornus controversa. The sequence goes on along the minus strand of CM048848.1, from coordinate 9,237,381 downwards.
TCATTTTGGATGCAGAAACAACTAATCTATTTCTTTTGATAACATTTTAAAATTTTTTTAAATGTTTCAAAAGTTGATCAATGGATTTAGAAAAAAATCAAAATATCGTTAATATAGACAATAGAAAAAATATTAAATGGTTGAAAAATATCATTCATAATATGTTGAAATTCAGATGGAGCATTTTTCAAACCAAAGGGCATAACAATCCATTCATAATGTTCAAAAGGAACTACAAATACTATTTTGTAATGATCTTGGCTGGCAATTTGTATTTGCCAGTATCATGCTTTCAAATCAAAATTTGAAAAGATAGTAGCAGATTGCAATCTATCTAGGAGATCCTTCTTATTTGGAATAGGGTATCTAATCCATTTAAGAACATCATTGTAACGACCCGGATTATTTTTGGTCGGTTCCAGATGATTTTTGGACCGGATTTTTTTTTAATTAATTAATTTTGGAAGGATGTGAGAATATATATATATACATCTATATATATATATATATGGAATTATATATATATTTATATTGATGGAAAAAATATGAGTATGAGATTTTACAATGTGGGAAAGGAAAATATTTGTATGTGGTTCAATATATATACATATAGATATATATATATGTCATTATTTAGCCATGTGGCATTTTATGCATATAATAAATGTATGATATATATGTCCATGTGGCTGGGATTAGTATTATATTGTTTGGTGTATGAGTATATACATGTTGTATTATAAACACTTGTACATGTACATAGTTGAGTGGAGGAGGATAGTTGACAAATGAGTGGACCTCATTTTATAAAGAGAAGACTCAAAAAAATGAGAGGAGGAGAGAGGTTTCGGCTGAAGAAGAAAGGAGAAAGAAAAGAAAGAAAGAAAAAGAAAAGAGAAAGTTGAGAGAGAAAGAGAAACTGAGAAGGGTTCTAGAGGAAGAGAGAGCAGTCGGTTCCGGTGTTGGCTGTGATGGTGAGGACATGGCAGTCGCTAGGCTCGGTGGGTGTGCTCCACGGTGAGCCTTGGTCGGAGCTAGATGGGTTGTACCTGGTCCTTGAATGGGTCCAATTTCTAGACAGTTTGAAGCTTCGATTGATGACCGATAGAGGCTCGAGGTGGGTCTTCTCGGTGCTGCGATGACTAGGTGAGTGATGGGTTCAATCTTTGGGACTTCAGGTGGTTGTGTTTGGTTCAGTTTTGGGCTGGGTTTTGGCTGTGACGGTTCCTACTGGGTCAGTTGGTGGTGGTCCTTAGGGGCCATTTTGGGTTCTCTTTCGGTGGGATTAGCTCGGCTATTGGTGTTGGCTGGTAGTAACATTGGTGGGCTGGTGGTGTTGGCTGGAGCGTGGGTCTTATTGGTGGTCGATTTGGTTTTGAGACGTCTAAAATGGGTGAGGAGCGCATGGTGACCACCATGGGTGGCTTCGGCTGGTTTAGGTGTTGCATTTGTGAGGTTGCAATGGTGGCTGGTGGAGGCTCAGCTGATGGTGGGTTCGGACAGTGGTTTGCCGTGTGTGAGGCAACTCATGGTGGCATGGGCTATTCGGGTTTGATAATTGGCTGGGTTTGTGGTTGATTTTAGAGTGGTGGCCGAGAGTGGCCTGTTTGGGTTGTGATACGGTTGGGCAGTGGCCATCTTGGGCTGTTTGGCAGGCAAAGTGATATATATATATATATATATATATATATATATATATATGATGGATGTGTTTGGGCATAGATTTTTAAATTGAAAATGGGTTTAACATTTGGGTTTGATTTCTAATGGATTTAGAATGGGGCTGAATGAAGTAGGCTGCAATAATGGACTTGGTGATGAGATGAGTCTATTCTTGGTTACATGGACTAATGTGAGTACATACATAGGCTGGGCTATTATGGTTTTAGGCTGCCCACTTGAATTGGGCCTAATTATTGGGCTGCCAATTTGCATATTTATGGGGCTGAATTTGCCTAATTAAAATTAGGCCAAACATGGAAAGTAAAAGGAAGCGAAATGGTTTAGTGGATTGTTGGCATGGGTTTTGACACGGGACTGGATCGGGCTTGGAAATAGAATGCTTTGCAGGCACAGATTCATTGAAAGCGGGACTTAAGGCAAGTTGATTCTTGCCTCTATCTCCTACGTATATACTTTAATTATATTGATTAATTTGTATATGCTCTTAATTTAATCATATGTTGCATTTGTATATATATATATGTGCATATATTTATATATATATAAATGTAGATATTGTATATGCGTGGGATGTGAGTAAATATATATATATAGGTGTGTATATATATATAATTGGGATATGAAAGCATGCTAGATTTAAATGCTTGTGTACATTGTGATATGTATATGTGTAGATTGAGCCCATGTGAAGCATGCTAATTAATACATGTTTAGTTATGTGTTGTTTCGTATGCATAGGTGGATTTTATGTATTGGTTAAATATATATGTGATTATATATTGAGGTAGTAGAGGAAATGCATGCTAAATATGATTATAGTATTGGCGAGTATTTGAAAGCATGATTATGATGTGCTAAGTGTTATATATGTGCATAATACACATATGGGTGACGGAGTATATACGTGGTTATATATTGTGGATGAAAAGCATGCTAATTACTTGTAGTAAATGCATGCATCGAGTGAAGCATGATGATATTTGTGCTAGTATAGGTGCATACGTGATTTATATGCATGATTTGACATATACGTGATTATATGTGGGCTTATGTGAATTCAATGCATGCTATCTATACATAGGAAATGCGTGCATTGGTGAAGCATGATTAAAATGTGCTTAAGTGAAGGTTGTGAGCATATGTGAGTTTTATGCTAGGTTTTACATGTATAGGAATACATGTGGCTTTGTAGAGGTGAAACATATGCTAAGTGTTTTCATAAATTAGTTATGCATTGTGTAATATGAATCTTAGATGCTTGATTCATATATGTCCGAAATGCATGTATGGGGCCGTTGTGAGAAAAATGAGAAATATGGGAGAGTAACTTATTCACCTTGGAGTATGTGATGGCTCGGTGAAAATCTCAAAATGATGTAATCACCTCGGAGTATGTGACGACTTGGTGATAACACATTTAATCACCTCGGAGTATGTGATGACTTGGTGATAAACTATCTAACCACCTTGGAGTATGTGATGACTTGGTGATGAATTCCAAAATCAACTAATCACCTTGGAGTATGTGATGACTCAGTGGCGGTGCTGGAATTGTGTGGGAGGCGTCTCGGTCATATGATTGGTTAAGAATCATGTTAGGGTATCGGGTTGAGTCCAAGAGAGGGACAAGTGTGTGAACTTGCTTACATTATCTATTATAAAGCATGCTATGTATTTAACACATTCTTATATATGCGTTGCTTATGAATGAACATGATGCATGTTGGATGTTTGCTTCTAAGCATGTTGTACCGTTTAAATGCATCTTCATTGCATTTGAGATTGCTACTTGTTGAGTAGGGAACGTGATAGATGATTTACATTGATTATTTAAATGCTTTGACATATATGTTCTATATACATATTGGTGTTGGATGTTACTACTTTCAAGCATGTTGAAAATGATTTCAAGAATCAAGTGTAGTTGATTTATATGTGCATATGTGTTATATTTTTCATATGCATTGTTGGTTCATGTATGCTAGGTAGAGCATGATTTAAATATTGTGATATATTTAAATGTGTATGTTTTTGAGAATATGTGAGGATCGACCTGCTGCAGTGGTGATAGTATGGTTCTACATACCTTGTTGGGCCTTTGAGCTCACCCCCTCCCAGGTTTTGCAAGTATTGCTGATTACGGACTCAATTAGGGGACTGATAGTACCAGTTACAGAGGTAGTGATTAGACTCCTTAAAATCTAATTTATATCGAGGATATTATATGGATGTTGTACATTTGGATTAAATGTAACTGGACATTGTATATTCGGTAATTTATCCCAGTTGTACATTTCATTTGATGTATGTATATGAGACGGACATTCAAGGATTGAGACATATTTTCGATTGTATTATGCATGTTGTAAGAATGCTGGGGGGACACGTGCTCAGAAGTGTCCATTTTGAGTTTAAGATCTAAATGTTGGGGGGACACATGCCCAAAAGTGTCAATTTTAAATTTATAAATGTGAATACTGGGGGGACATGTGTCTAAAAGTGTCCAATTTAAATTTAAAGTATGAATGACGCATCAGGATTTGATTTATTCAAGTGGGTGATGCCCAATTTTCTTGAAAATAATGAAAAATTTAGATTATATGATTAGGTGATGGTTATATCGTGAGGGTGATCTCACAGAGCTCACACACCAGTTCTTGGGACTCGGGAGTCGGGACATGACAATCATTAAGAGGCTTGTAATTAATAACAAGTCTCAGAACTCCTCTTTCTTGTTTAGCATGCTTATTGATATAGAAAGCAGTGCAACTCCATGGGGAGTAACTTTCTTGTATCAAATTATTCTCCAGTAAATTGTTGATTTCTTTGGCACATAGTGTCAAATAGTCACTCTTCATTTGACTGGGACGAGCTTTAGTGGGAATAATCTTTTCATTGAAAGATGATTCATATGGTAAAGAAACAACATGTTTCTTTCTGTTCCAAATGGCATTGGGAATCTCACTGCAAATTTCAGCTTGAAATTCTTTAATAATGCCAGAAACCTTTTCTTTAAAAGGTTGAGAGTTGACAATATCCTCTATTTTAATAAAAAAAATTTCTTCTGAAGGAGATTAAGTTGGGATTATTTTATTTTTAGAGGACTCATCATCTGATGAAATATTTCTCAACTGGCCTGGAGATAAATGGAAATGAAATTTCTCTGCCATGGAGAAAAGTATGAATGCCTGAGGGATCAATTCTGGAAATAGGCATAAGCTTATTTAGGAATAGTGTTCCCAGAATAACTGGCTGTACCATATTTCTGAGAAGAAGAAATGTTATGGGAAAACAAAGACCTTGATTGCAAATATTTACATAGTTGAGCTTGTACTATATTTGCATCTTGTCTCCACTGGCATTAGCAATACCTTCTGTAGTCTTCTCAAAATACTGTGTTGGTATAAGTCCTTCTTGTATACAATTGAGGTCTGCTCTATTATCAATAAGAGCAACTTGGTTCTTAAGAACAAATTCCTCGTTGATGACAATGGTAACTTCAATATACCATCTTTGAAAAGTAACCTTGTTCAAGGAGTTGACTAAATAGTTAGAATCCTTAAGAGGTTCAATACCAGAGTCTTCCTTAGGTGAGGAGGAAAGGTTAGTGGCTATCTGTTCTAAATACTGATGGAGATGGATAAGCTTTAAATCAGTTTGATTCTGTTGGGATTTGAAATTACTGATCTCGGTTTTAAGAGAATTAACCTCAGCTTTCAAATCCTAAAAGGTTGTAGGTCTAGATTGAACTGTATTTTCAAGACAATTAAGAACATCTTTCATACTACAGTAAGTAATAGAAAAGTTCTTTGGTCTTTCTGTAGATGAAGTTGGAGAAAAACAAACTTCAATTAATTTGATCTTCATTTGAGGATCCTGAATCTGATCAATTAAGTCCAGAAGATTTTATTGTTGACTGGTCAATACATTAAGACCATTCATCTCAACAATGGCTTTCTAGTAGTTTTCGGAGAAGCTAGAGGAACAATTGCAAGAGGGGTCAAACAACTATTTATCTTTTTCTTTAGAGGAAGTGGAAGATTGGAGATTGAAAAGAATCTGATCATCTTCTAATTCTTCATAAGAAGAGTCATTAGAATAACTTGAATTTAGAAAAAGCTTTGAAAGCTTGGCTCTTAGATCTTCTTTAATTTGAAGAGAGTCAATTTTTTTACTAACTTTGCATTTGTTGGCATAATGACCAAATTTACCGCATTTAAAACATTTGACCTCTTTTTTATCAGTTGGGTCTTTAAATCTTTTCTTGGGCTTAGATCTAAAGGTCCTTTTGGGAGGAGTGTTTGAGGAATATAATTCTTTCTTTTTCTAAATTTAGAAAAACCCTTTTTCCTGTGGGTCTTTCTCTGAGGTGGATAAGAGATTGGGGTTTGGTAGGCAAATTGATCACAAAATTTTCCTACTTCCTGCTATCTAGTAAGGCGTTGGGCCTTAAGTTGCTGTTTGAGCTTAATGTCATTACATAAGGCCAGGACTTCTTGAACGACTATCCCAATTAGACTTCCATAAGTATAATTGGAATAAGTAATGGAAAGCTCATTATTCATGTCTCTAAGCTTCTTCCTTATTCTTTCAGCAAAAAAGGTTGGAAACCCATTCACAAATTTAGCTTTCCAGTGCTCACTATTTGTATCAGATCTTTGAAGAACTTTTTCAAGGAAGACGTTCTTGTACCATCTAAAATGGGTAAGGGTAGGACATCTAAGATTCTGAAGAAGTTCCCTACTTCTTTCGCTGTTAACTCCTTCACTCCCAACAAAGTGCCGTATAATTATGAGAATAAGTGTATAAACCGCATCAGGTTGTTGTTCATCCTGCTAGGATTGCTCATTCTAAACAATCTTCTGGGCTCCAAGAATTTCTTCCTTTTGAAGAATTGTGAGAACATTATCCCACCATCCTTTGAGCATTCTTGTGAATCCATAAACCACAAACTTTGCTATCTCTGGATCTGAATTACCATTTTGTTTACAAACTGTGCTATACATCAAGATCTCATGTATAACTTCATAAACCTGGTATTCAGAAAGTCCATTGATGTTCCATTCATAAATGGTTCGGCCATGGAAAGATTTCTGTGTCCTCAGATAATCTTCTTCATAAAGAATATCTTGGGGAGTAGGTCTAGGACAATAATTCCTAGTTGGAGGAAGGTAGGCTTACCTCATGCTATCTTTTTTGAAAGAGATTTTTTCCAAACGATTGGTAGTATCTTGGAAAGAAGATTGAATCTCATTAACCTTAGAAGGAGAAACCTGGTTTGCTTCCTTCTCCTGTTTTGAAAGAACATTAATGTTTAGGCCTTTTAGCTGGAGGGCTAGTTGGTCTAAAAATTCTATGTTATTAGCCTTATTTGAGAGCTTAAAGCCTGAAACTTCTAAAGGAGGCTTTAACTAGAGCCCTTTGGAGAGAAGAATATTCCTTTTTAGAAATACTGGTGCTAGGTTGATTCCTTTCTGGAAGAATTGACTTGGATGATACAGTCTCAAGGATCTTTTGAGCTATTTGTTCTAAACGAATCAAATATTTATCAACATTGTTGAGGTGGAGGTTGGTAAAATTATTTTATTTAAGAAGATGACTAAGATCATTTGTGCTTAAAGGGACATTGTTAGCTGGGTTTGGCTTAGCAAAAGCTACAGCTTCTATTGAGGGTCCTTCTTTTTTAGCAACATTAAGAGCTACTGTTGGTGGATAAATAGATTTAATAATTTTATTATCTGTCGTAGTCCATGTTTTCTTATATTTTTCTAAAACATTCAGCTGGCTGAGTCCTGGATAATTATGAAAAACATTGAACCAAGTAATAAATGACAGATGATTCTTTGCATGGTCCAGATAATGATAATAAGCCACTTTAAAGTCTTGCAACTGCTTTTGGTTGAAGGCTTTAAAATACCATTTCCTAAAGGAATCATTATGGGGCTTATTAAATTCCTATGATACGGCAATTTTATCAATGAGTTTAGTCATCATAAAAGTTCATCTCAGAGTTGGACGGGGAGGTCCTATTCTGTCTTTGATATACTCCATGTGGAATATTCCTTTCTGACACTCTGATTCCTTCAAGAGATATGTTCTCTGGAATTTCAATAGTACTGTGTCAATTTGCTAGATCAGCTAAGGGATCTTCTGAAATCGAATGTCTAGTGGATGGAGGGAAAGAAACCCTATAAGGAAGATGAGAAGACCTCATGGATAATGATCTGGACATCATAAGAGGTTTCTTGAAATTCAAAACAACCTCTCCATTAGGAGACTGAACTATTTGTTTAAGATCCCTATTCATTATAGGTTGAAGTGGTACTGCTTTTGGTAAAGTCCAAGATTTAGGAAATTCTATCTCATCCCAAGCTACTTGCCTAGGAGTAGCAATATTGGATGTTGCTAGATTTGTGTCTATTAACACAGTTTTCCTGGAGGACTAATGATTTTGGCTTGAGAACATAAGGTATAGAGGACCTTGTAATAAATTTTGTAATTGACAGAAATGGGTTCTGAACCTGGGAGGTAATTATAACCCTTTGTTTGAACTCTTAATGACAAAGATTCAAACAAATTTCTATCTGTCAAAGATAGGCTTAAGTTAGGATAAATGTTGAAGTAAACTGGTCCATGGCATAGACTAGTTTCAACAGCACCCATAAGAGATGCTATATAATCCATACATCTTTTATCTTTTAATGTTGCTTGAAGAAAAGCATTCATTCCTAACAAAGTAAGAGGTTTAAAAGCAATCTGAACCAGACCTATATGAAGGAATTTATAATCCTTCATATATTTCTGTAAATCTCTAATTTCCAAAAGTCTTAGAATTTCATCTTGATGCTCAAGAGTGATAGACTGTTCAACAGTCTTGACTGCCATTCTACTGGCTAAGGTAAACAATCCTTTGCTGTAGATAGCAGTAGGTTTAACAGGTGGAATTGTCTACTTGTTTAATTGGAGTTGGGTTTCAGCAAACTCCACTAATTCTATATTTTTTATGGAATTATTAACTCCATAGGATGAAGAAGCAATATCTTCCATATTAACCAGAAATAAATTTATTAATACTTTTATACAGGAAATATAATATATTTAAAACAAATTCATTAAAATAAATCTGCATGAATAGTTCTATGAGCAAAAGAACAATGTTTACTCATCAATCAACGTCTTACAAAAACAACAACGCCATCCTCGGCAAATAGCTTAAACTGCTGATTCGTGTGTGAGTGTGACTCAAAAAGTATACCAATTAAAAATTTCCTCACTTCGCAATAGAACGAATTCCTTGCAGAATAGGGCTATCGAAAGGAATGGGTATCGTACCTCAGGGATTATGGTCTGACGAGTTGGATTACGGAATTAATTCTAATTAAATTTATAAGAAAAGAATTCTGATTTTTAAACTAAACTAATTAAAAAGTAAAGTAAAATAAATCAAAGTAAACAAGATAGTGAAGATAATAGGAGAGAAATCTAGGGTGTTTGACTTCACCATTAACTCCACAATCAATGGTCAATTGAATCAACTATAGGGGAATTACATCATGCATAAGTGGTGTCGGTGGCTACAAGCTCACCTTCATCCGTCAAGAAGATAACATATGATTAAGGCTAAGCCATGGACTATCTTCAATTGGCATGGGCCATCTACCTAATTACTCTAATCTAGGGTGCAGTATGGTTCATCTTCTCTAGGCATAATCCATCAAAGCTCATAACAATATATTCAGTGATTACCATTGTGTAATAATCTCTCTCATGATCACAGAAAACAAGAGGGATTGAGTTCAATAACAACAACTAAATATCTAAGACAAGATAAGAAATCATTGAGATTGAATTTACAAGACTTTTATTGCTCAATTCCTTAATAAGAATCCTCACAATTACACAATCTATGCATGTATATAAAGGTCCCCAATAATTAAAACAATCAAACCATTGATACTTTATTAGGGCTACATCAAAACCCTAGTGGATGAACTAGCCGCTCATGGTAGAAGAAGAAGCTTCAACTGTTGAGGAAGAAGACATCATCTTTCTGAATTACGCGTATGACTTCGTTCTCCAATGGCTCTGCAATATGTTTCTGTTCTCTTCAGCCCTCTCAGACTTTCTCTGTGTTCTCTCCAATCCCCCTCAACTCAGCCTCCAAGTCTCACTTTATTCCCCAAGAGAATACACCAAAGTCCTAATCCAATTAGGAATAAATTAGGGTTTCCCGCAGCACTAATCAGGTGGGTTTTTCCTACTGACTTCGGCCTGACTTTTGACCCACTAGAAGTCCGTTTTACGGAATTTTTGTGAAATATAAAAGTGTGCAGAATCAAATTTCGTTCAACCTTTCGTGGAAATAATGTCAATTTGAGGCTTGGAAATAAGACTTCTGGTCCGTTTTCCAAAACGGGATTAAGACTGCATTATGCGCAGATTTGGGCTTCAGGCCCGAAACCTTCTTAAGCAGCTATAATTCTCTTGGACCTCTTTCTTGGGCTGATTTGAGTTGAAATAAATGGTTGAGTGAATCTCCTTGATGTAGGCTTCATCTCACCATCTTGGATGTCTTCTTTAAAAACCCAAAAGCACGGTTTTAACTGAAATAATCATTAAGGCCCTGAAAATACAGAAAACACTAAAACAAAGTAAAATCACAAAATAATCTATCACTAAGAGAATAAAATACATAAGTTAAGAGGCTAGAATGCGTAACATTCAACGCCTATCACACCCTCAAACTTACATATTGCTAGTCCCTTAGCAATAGAATAAAACAAAACTAAAACAAAGAAACTACTAAACACTAACTAAACTACCCAACTCCACTTTCGTGGGAGAAACGATTGCATTTAGCATATGCAACAAGCCTTTAAACCCCTAGGTTCCCCCTAGTGGACAAGTATAGTCTCGTGAGGGTTTCCAGAAATGTTACCCACAAACATTCAAAATTCTGTTTCAACATTAATTCAAGAAGAAGATCACAATACATAGTTACAAACTTGCATTCAAGAATAATTTCAAACTTTCAAATTCTATAATTCAAATCAATGGTCCTCATGCATAATTCACATCAACATATCTCAAAATAATTAACTCTAGTTCCCTCGTGTAAAGTGAACTAGCAGTCATCTCATGTGGCATAACCAAGCTCTGAATATATTAAGGCACATACCCCTTCTACTCACTAGCTCCCCTTATTGAACTTATACTTCCAAACATGAATACTTGACTTTTCATTTTTTTTTTTCATCATTCCTTTTTTTTTTCATTGCTTTATTGGTTGTGCAATGTCTTGATTTATTAAGCTTTCTAAAAGATCCATGTAGCAAGCTTTCAGTCAGTGACTCCCAAACCAGATGGCTTTAGGGCACTAGGCTTTAAGATACCCTGAAGACCTAATTACTCGAATCAGTCAGGCTACAAATCAAGACAACCAATGCTCATCTTTTCTCACCCTTTCACTTTTGACGCGAACACTCCGTGCTTCCTGAGGCATAGAGGCCCGGTTACTCATGAAAAGGATCAAATTGATTGCTTATTCATCATTTTTTTCTTTCTCTTTTTTTTCTTTTTTTCATTGAAGTCAAGTATAACACATCATCGGTACTCATTCTCAAGAGATACTAATTAATATCAAGCATATGTAACTCAATAACTCAAAACCAAAGTTTATACCCCATAAGATTATGCTAGTGTGTTTGTGCATGTAAGGAAACTAAAATCAATCACTTCAAAACATGTTATTGCAAACCATGATTAAAACCACTTAATTTAAATCACAGTTTCCAAAGATTTAAAACCTATTCAAAAATTGTAAGTTAAGCACCTACATAAGGTATTAATCTCTTGAATGATGTCAAAACATTCTATCTAAAAATAAAACAAAATAAAATAAAGAAACAAACTAAGAAAATAAAATAAAATAAAATCCTAATACAAAAAGAATTTCACACAAATTTTCTCCCATATTGCAATAAAGCACACAAATAGGCATCGCCTCACCCCCAAACTTAAACTGTACATTGTCCTCAATGTACTATCAATCAAAGCAAAGAGAAGAGTAAGAACGATATTACCGGGATCATGGAGTAGTGGAAAGAAAATAGAGTACATCACGAGTACGAAGGCAATGCAAGCACACCCCTAAACTTGGATGTTAAAACCTGTCAAAACAAACCACTATACCCCAAAGATCAAGTGAAAATAGTATGGGTGAAAATAAATATGAAAGAGAAAAATCCGAAAATAAAATATTTTTTTTCATTTTTCCATTTTTTTTTCTAATAATAAAAATCTAACTACAAAAAGAAAAATAAAGAGAAAAATAAAAGCTAAAAATAAAATAAAATACAAAAGATAGTTACCTTCCTGTCAAGGATGTGGTGGTGACTGAGCATCTGGATCCAAGTTTGCTTGGCGTATCAGTGCACGCATCATCCTCCTCATCTCTAGTTGCTCTTGGCGAGTGTCACGAAAGTGATCCGCCATCTCTGCTCTCATTGCACCAAACTGTGTGGAGACCTCTGTCTGTAAGGTGCCAAACTAGGCTGTCAACCCAGCAATCTGCCCTTCTAAATATTAATAATCATGGCCACCAGCCTGTGCATGCACTTCCTCTTCCTCTGCCTCCATCTCTTCTGGACCGTCCACCGGTGGTGGTATATCTACATGCTCTCCTCCTTGGGCCAACCGAGATACCTCACCAGGCGCCGCTATGACTCTCTGATGCATATGAGATCGACTCAAGTTCCAGTCATGCGTGCCATAATGAAGGTCATGTGGAAAGGCAAGCTCGTCCTCATGGACTGCATACCCCTGTGCTACAAGCAACTGGTGAATAATAGTAGGGAATGGAAACTCCCAGTCACTTGCACTGTCTAGTACCTTGGCCACAACTTTGGAATAGAATTTCTCTATCTGGCCCCAGACAATCTGTGGGAATGACAGCCAATGCCCAAAATGTATAGCATATAAGGCTCTGAGGAACTCTTGACGTCTTTCGGTTTTATGTCCAATTGGACATACATTCTTGAGTAGCACAGCGTCAAGGAACCATAAATGATTTGGCATTGAAGACTTTGAAGCTGCATTCCTTTTCGGCCCAGAAAATTGGTTGGCACACAATCGTGCAACCACATTGCCCACCGATAACTCGTCGGGTAAAGGAGTATAGATATGAGATAAATCAGCTGGGCATTCATGAGGACAACCCATGGCAATGGCAATGGATGACATGTCCACTCGAACTATTGTTCCACTACGGAAGAAGTAAGCACATCCCGCTCATTAGGTTTCAGCATTAAGTTCTGATAAAATACCTTGACAAACCTCGGGTAAATGGTAGATGAGAGTGGAACAAAAATGGATGCCGACCGACGACGACGGATGTCGAAAATCCCCCACCGTGTCTCAGGAAACATCCCATAAAGTTCGGCTATGTCAAACGTTGTTTCATAATTCAATGCCCTTGGATGCCATCTCTCTTGAATACCGTCTCGGCGAGATCGTGAAGAACCTGTGGTCGGATCATGCCTCGCTCGGCGAGGATTACGGGAACTTGAAGCACCTTGGTGACTTGCTCTCTTTGGTGCCATAGAAGTAGAAAAAGTGTGGTTGAGGAATTAAATCGAACACTTGGTGTGCACAATTCTTTTGTAACCTTCAACCTCCTTTTCTCGGTAATTTTTCCACCCAAATCGAACAAATGAATGCACCAAATTGATCCCCCAAACTTGGTCTTCAAAAGCCCTCAAAAAGATTTGAACAATTTCTTCAAAGAAAAACTTCACTTACTTTGATGTTGAACTTGAAAAAGTGAGAGCTTCCTTTGAGAACTAGTGATTTTTGATCCAATTTAATGTTGAAGTTGATGATGATCAATGTTGAATTCTTGTATAATAATCACTAATTGAAGAAATTAGTTTTCCGGATGATGTAGGACTTGAATTGGAGTTCAAAGAGGCTTAGGATGCAAGTAGTAGCAACATAGGAGGATAAGGAGTCCATTTATAGCATACACTTTCGGCCAGCCCACCCATGGGCTTGGGCGATCGATCCCCCCTAGGGTGGGCGATCGATCGCCCACCTTCTGGTGGGGAACTTCTAAAAAACACATGGGGCGATCGATCCCCCTTGATTGGGGCGATCGATCCCCCTCCTGGATGCTTGTTGGACCCTCCATCGCCCAAGGTCGACCGAACCTTGATAATTTTGAGTCTCCATCGCCCAAGGTCGACCGAGAGCACGATTTTTCACCCGTCTTGAGTCCAAATACCTCGGTACACCTCTTGGCATCCTCCGGAAGCAACTTATACATCAAAAACTCAAAGAAAAAACATTAAAACGCAACTAGAATTGAAGAAAAACCTAAGAAAACTAAAACTAAAAATTAAAATTTAAGAAAACTAAGGGAAATAAAGTATAGAAATACATACAAAACCTACAATTTAACGTCCGTAGGAGATGATTGACTCTCCGAAGGGATTAAGTCAGATAGACGGGATCCGTCAAGTCAACGGACTCCACGTCTCTTCTTGGCACACATCCTTCCACACAATGTTTCAACCTTTGGCCATTAACCTTCATCAAAGTATTATCTCGAAAGCTTCGAATTTTCACGGCACCATGAGGAAAAACCGAAATCACTTGGAATGGTCCATCCCACCTTGAACACAATTTTTCGGGAAACAACCGAAGCTTGGAATTGAAGAGCCATACTTTATCACCTGGAGAGAAGGACTTTCGTGAGATATGTCGATCATGAAATGCTTTCGTCCTCTCTTTGTAAATTCGTGAACTTTCATAAGCATCACGTCTAAACTCTTCTAATTCATTCAATTGCAACCTCCTTTCTTCCCCAGCTCTTTTTGCATCGAAATTGAATTTTCGAATTGCCCAAAGTGCCTTGTGCTCAATCTCTACTGGAAGATGACATGCTTTCCCATACACCAACCGATATGGTGACATACCGATAGGGGTCTTATAAGCAGTCCGATACGCCCATAGTGCTTCGCTCAGTTGCAATGACCAATCTCTTCTATCCGGTCTCACTGTCTTCTCGAGAACATGCTTAATTTCTCGATTGGACAGCTCTACTTTCCCACTTGTCTGAGGATGGTAAGGCGTCGCCACCTTATGTGTCACTGAATATTTAGCAAGCAAACCTCTCAAGAATTTATTGCAAAAGTGAGTACCACCATCACTGATCAAGGCTCGAGGAATTCCAAATCGACTCAGAATATTCTCATGCATGAATTTGATTACCACCTTGTGATCATTGGTTCGAGTTGCAATGGCCTCCACCCACTTGGAGACATAATCCACTCCAACCAGAATATATTCGTAGCCAAAAGAAGGTGGAAAGGGTCCCATAAAATCAATTCCCCAAACATCAAATATCTCCACCACCACAATGGGGCTCATTGGCATCATATCACGCCTCGACATTGAACCCAATCTTTGACATCGATCACAAGTCTTACAGAAAACATATGCATCGTGAAACAGAGAAGGCCAAAAGAATCCACATTGAAGTACCTTTGCTGCTGTCTTTCTTGCACTGAAGTGGCCTCCACATGCCAATGAATGGCAGAACTTGAGAATATCTTAAAACGCATGGTTTGGGACACATCGCCGAATAATCTGATCTGGACAATATTTAAATAACTCTGGATCCTCCCAAAAGTAATGATGAACTTTAGAGAAGAATCGATCACGTTCTCGCTTGGTCCAGTCTCTTGGCACTTTTCCCGTGACTAAATAGTTCACAATATTTGCATACCATGGTGTGGAGTTGTCGGACACTCCAAACAATTGCTCCCTCTGAAGTGTTTTGGAAAGTGTAGTGCATACAGAAGTTATCACCATGGTAGAAATTTGATCTTCAAACACCTTCTTCTCCTTCTGTTTTTCTTGCACCCTTATTTCATCTGTAGATTCAATCACATCTTCAGATTCCATGAAGAAAACATCAGTCTGATCTGGAGGATTCTCAACAGCATTGAAAATATTAAGTTTAACCTTCATGTTGCCAAAGGAAATATCCATGATCCCCGAACTACAATTTATGCAAGCATCAGCAGTAGCTAAGAAAGGTCGACCAAGGATCACAGGAATGTGCCTCTTCGGATTGTGAACCGGCTCAGTGTCAAGTACAATGAAATCAACAGGAAAGTAGAACTTGTCCACTTTAATGAGCACATCTTCTATGATTCCTCGGGGTTGCTTTGTTGATCTGTCTGCAAATTGTAATACCACCGAGGTAGGCTTCAATTCTCCCAAGCCCAATTGTAAGTAAACTGAATAGGGTAGCAAATTCACACTTGCACCCAAATCAAGAAGAGCTTTATCCACATGGTGCTCCTCAATAATGCATGAGATAGTTGGAGCACCAGGATCTTTGTACTTGGGGGGAGTACATTGCTGAATTATTGAACTTACTTGTTGTGGCAGCATTACTTTCTTTGGCACATGGCTTTTAGAACGTCTTTTCTGAGTGCACAAGTCCTTCAAAAATTTTGCATAAGGAGGAATTTGCTTGATGGCATCAAGGAGTGGCAAATTAATCTTCACTTGGCGAAATACCTCCATCATGTCATGCAGCTTGTCCCCTTGGTTCCCCAATTTAGATGCTTCAAGAAAACGTTGTGGGAAAGGAGCCTTGGGCTCATAAGGAATTTCAGCACTTGGACTTGTGGTCACTTTTTCTCCTTCTTTCTTTTCGTCCACCTTATTGTCAATTATTTTCCCACTTCTCAAAGTGGTAATGGTTTGAACTTGCTCATGGTGTGGGTTGCTTGTGGAAGCTTGCATCTCTCTTGGATTAGCAATTGGTTGACTAGGGAGCTTCCCTTCTTCTCTTCTACTCAATGAAGTAGCAAGCTGTCCAAACTGAGATTCCAGTTTGGCAATGGATTGAGAATGCGAGTGCACTAGCTGAACTGTAGATTGTACTGTTGCTGCAGTAGCTTGCACTGTCTCTATGAGAGAATCAAGCTTGTCAAATTTAGACAAGGTAAGAGTCAGCTTGTCTTCAATAGCAAAAATTCTTTGGGCCATAGGACTTTGTGTTTGATATTGCTATTGAGGCACAAAAGTCCTAGGTTGATATGATGGTTGCATTGCTGCCCCTTGGTTACTATAAGAAAAACCAGGATGATTCCTCCATGTGGGATTGTAAGTATTACCTCGTGGAGGGTTCATTGGTCCAGTGAAAGCAGCTTGAACTTGCTCATGTTGAATATCAGAAAATTGCCCTATTGAAGGACAATTGCTCACGTTATGCATAGGACTAGAGCAAAATTCACAAGGGCCTAGCAATGTAGAATTTGAAGCAGAAGGAGTTTGATTGGCAACCATAATTGCTGCTACCCTTTGTGCAATTAAATCAATATCAGTTGGCATAGCTTCTGAAGCACCAACCTCAAAAATTCCATCAGTCTTCCTTGTAGTGGCAGGTCTGCTAGAACGAGTAGAGGACACATGTTGTAGAGAGTTGTCACTAAGATTTTCAAATAAGGTCCATGCCTCTTCTTCACTCTTCAACATGAAAGTACCTCCACATGACGCATCAACCATCTGTCTGTTGGCTTCTGTGAGCCCTTCATGAAAACTCTGCACTAGTTGCCACTTAGGAACTTGATGATGGGGACATTTCCTAAGAAGGTCCTTGAATCCTTCCCATGTCTCAAAAAATTGTTCCCCCTCATGTTGGGAGAAACCAGTGATAGCACGTCTGAACTGATTGGTCTTCCCTATCGGAAAATACTTCTTGAGAAACTCATGTTGCATCTGAGTCCAAGTCGTGATAGAACCAGCCGGTAGGGAGTTGAACCAATACTTTGCTTTGTCTTTCAGAGAGAATGGAAAAAGTCTCATTCTGAAAGCATCTTCAGAGAAGTTGTGAATTTTTGTAGTTGAGCACACTTCAATGAAGTCATCTAGATGCTTGTAAGGGTCTTCTTGAGTCAGCCCAAAATAAGATGGTAGCATCTGAATAATGCTGGACTTGATCTCATAATTCTGTGCTGTGACATTGGGCAGTTGAAAACCTGCTGGCGAGGTATATGTCTCAGGAACATAGTAGTCCCTCAGCAATCTAGCTCTTTCTCCATCAGCATTAGGAACAAGGTTGTTATTTCTTTCTTCCGCCATGTCTTCAATTAATTCTTCCTCTTGCACAATTGTATCAACAGGGTTGTTCCTCTGTTGTCTAAGAGTACGTTCAGGTTCAGGATCAAGAGGTATCAAAGGATCAGCCACAGAACGACGACCTTGCATATATTTGTCAAAAGCACCTGAAAAGAAAACAAAAACAAAATTAAAAATAAAATATAAAAATTTCCTAAACTAAAAATTCAATTAAAACTAATTCTGTAAAATCCAATCAATCAAATAGATAATCCCCGGCAACGGCGCCAAAAATTGATTCGTGTGTGAGTGTGAGTCAAAAAGTATACCAATTAAAAATTTCCACACTTCGCAGTAGAACGAATTCCTTGCAGAATAGGGCTATCGAAAGGAATGGGTATCGTACCTCAGGGATTATGGTCTGACGAGTTGGATTACGGAATTAATTCTAATTAAATTTATAAGAAAAAAATTCTGATTTTTAAACTAAACTAATTAAAAAGTAAAATAAAATAAATCAAAGTAAACAAGATAGTGAAGATAATAGGAGAGAAATCTAGGGTGTTTGACTTCACCACTAACTCCACAATCAATGGTCAATTGAATCAACTATAGGGGAATTACATCATGCATAAGTGGTGTCGGTGGCTACAAGCTCACCTTCATCCGTCAAGAAGATAACATATGATTAAGGCTAAGCCATGGACTATCTTCGATTGGCATGGGCCATCTGCCTAATTACTCTAATCTAGGGTGCAGTATGGTTCATCTTCTCTAGGCATAATCCATCAAAGCTCATAACAATATATTCAGTGATTACCATTGTGTAATAATCTCTCTCATGATCACAGAAAACAAGAGGGATTGAGTTCAATAACAACAACTAAATATCTAAGACAAGATAAGAAATCATTGAGATTGAATTTACAAGACTTTTATTGCTCAATTCCTTAATAAGAATCCTCACAATTACACAATCTATGCATGTATATAAAGGTCCCCAATAATTAAAACAATCAAACCATTGATGCTTTGTTAGGGCTACATCAAAACCCTAGTGAATGAACTAGCCGCTCATGGTAGAAGAAGAAGCTTCAACTGTTGAGGAAGAAGACATCATCTTTCTGAATTACGCGTATGACTTCGTTCTCCAATGGCTCTGCAATATGTTTCTGTTCTCTTCAGCCCTCTCAGACTTTCTCTGTGTTCTCTCCAATCCCCCTCAACTCAGCCTCCAAGTCTTCACTTTATTCCTCAAGAGAATACACCAAAGTCCTAATCCAATTAGGAATAAATTAGGGTTTCCCGCAGCACTAATCAGGTGGGTTTTTCCTGCTGACTTCGGCCCGACTTTTGACCCACTAGAAGTCCGTTTTACGGAATTTTTGTGAAATATAAAAGTGTGCAGAATCAAATTTCGTTTAACCTTTCGTGAAAATAATGTCAATTTGAGGCTTGGAAATAAGACTTCTGGTCCGTTTTCCAAAACGGGATTAAGACTGCATTATGCGCAGATTTGGGCTTCAGGCCCGAAACCTTCTTAAGCAGCTATAATTCTTTTGGACCTCTTTCTTGGGCTGATTTGAGTTGAAATAAATGGTTGAGTGAATCTCCTTGATGTAGGCTTCATCTCACCATCTTGGATGTCTTCTTTAAAAACCCAAAAGCACGGTTTTAACTGAAATAATCATTAAGGCCCTGAAAATACAGAAAACACTAAAACAAAGTAAAATCACAAAATAATCTATCATTAAGAGAATAAAATACATAAGTTAAGAGGCTAGAATGCGTAACATTCAACGCCTATTAACTGCGCGACTAGGATCTGTAAACAGAACTATGAGACATTGAAGTATTCATAAAGATTTAAAATAATTGATAAATTTTAAATCAATTATATGAACTATATAAAAATATTAATAAAATATTTAAGCTAGCATGGCTCTGATACCAAATATATATATGCAGATGTTAATGAAAGATACAACACAATATTAACAAAAGTATATAAAGGATTGATAAACTTGGATACTTACTGAAAAACCTCAAACTTATATAATGTTGGATGAAATGTTTACATCCTAAATGCTTCCATTTTTTTAGAAATATTTTGGAACCCAACTAGCCCAGATGTTGAGATTAGAGTAAAGCAGAAAGTAGAAGCTCTCTAAAGTACTCATGAATACTGGGAGTTATTTATATAAAATAATTTACATATTTTAAGGTAGAAGATAAAGTGTGAATTATTTTGTATAAAATCTGCAACACGCTCTCGCTATCATTTATAGAGTTACAAGAATAACTAACTTTATCTAATGTTGCAAGGATAAACATTCATAATTATCCTAATCTACAACACTTATATTTTTAAACTCATGTTATCTTAGCATTTGATATTCAAACTCAAGTACGTTATCTCATTATTTGAATTCTTCAGCTCTAGATTATCTAACTTTTTCTTGCATCCATAACAAATTCTTCTACTCTCCCCCTCAAACTAGGTTGAGGAGCTTGCCAAAGGCCGAGTTTGGTACTCAAGTCATAAAATGAACGCCGAGGTAATGGTTTGGTAAGGAAATAGGCAATTTAATTCCAAGGGCCACCTTTTCTCGAACAAAATGGTAATAAATTTCAATGTGTTTCGTTCTGGCGTGGAAAAAAGGATTGATTGTCATGTGAAGGGCGCAAAACAACACATGAGGTTCTTTTAGATAGACATCAATGTCCTGCAAGAGGAATGTAATTCAAGTTAATTCAGTAATAGTGAAAGCAAGAGCTTGATACTCTACTTCAGCACTAGATTAGGCAACTATGGGTTGTTTTTTTGCACTCCAAAAGATGCAATTGCTACAAAAAATGTGCAATAATCGGTAGTAGATCATCGAGTAATGGGGCATCTAGCCCAATCCGCATAAGAGAACCCATATAGCACCATTGGATTATTAGATAACAATTGTAGTATCCGTTTATCAAGTTAAAAATGAAAGTTTGTTAGGCTTCGCATGTGTTGGTAGACATAGTTAACACTATAGCATATATCAGGCCCAGTGAATGTAAGATATTATAAGCTACCCACAATGTTACGATAAAATTAAGGATTAGGATAAGGATCATCTTTTGATGCCGCCTATATTTTAGCAACCATAGGAGTAGATATATTCTTACAATATTTCATTTGTGCTCAGACTAACGGATCATATGCATATTTGGCTTGACTAAGGAACAATCCATCTTGAAACTTTTGTACCTCAACTCCATTAAAATAATGTATGTAGCCAATATATTTCATAGAGAACTATGTGCTGAGTTGGTGAATGAATCGATTCAAGAAATTGGGATTGTCGCCCATAAGAATAATATCATCAACGTACAACAGTAAGATCAAAGTACCTTGTTCACTATGACAAATGAAGAGAGAGGAATCTGCAATGCTACAAAAGAATCCCATTCCGAGGAAAAATGTGCTAAACTGATCAAACCATGCTTGTGGTGCTTGACGAATGCCATACAATGCCTTTTTCAGCTTTCATAAATGATTTGGTTTGTCTGGGTCTTTAAGTCCTAGAGGTTGGTCCATAAAAATTGAATCATTGATATGGCCATGAGGGAATGCATTTTTAACATCCAATTGTCGGATGTCCCATTTGTAGGTTAAGGCGACAATGATGACAACTCGGATAGTCATAGGCTTTATAATGGGAGAGAATGTTTCAAGAAAATCTATCTCTGGAACTTGTGTGAAGCCTTTGGTGACAAGACGTACTTTTAGGCATTCAAGAGAGCCATTATAATGCAATTTGGTTTTAAAGACCCATTTGCAACCAACAACATTCATGTTTGTGGATTGAGGAACTAAGTCCCATGTGTCATTGTGATGCAAAGCTTGAATTTCTTCTTTCATGGTAGTCAACCAACCAGAGTGCTTTAAGGCAGATTTCACAGTCGTTGATTATAGAGGAACAACATTGGTGGCCAACAAAAATTTCAGATTTGGCTTCACTGTTCCTTGTTTAAGCCTCATAACCGTGGTATGATTAGAGCTAGTTTCCTGAACCATTGAAGAAGAATTGGTAGAATTTTTTGAGATGCTTTGGAGAGATTGTGATGCCTCATGAGTCAAAATGGGTTGTTCAGGTGGTTAATGCATGCCAAAAGTAGATGGTGCATCTACTTCATTTAATTCATCAATTGTAGAACGTGGCCCTTCAAAAAGAGGAGAACCATTTTGTGAAGTTGCCATAGAATCTTTAATAAACCTGGAAACCAATCATTGAAACAATCAAGTCAACAATGAAATTTAAATTTGAAAATAGGCTATGAGGATCACGAAATGGAAAGGTGGTCTCAACAAAGATGACATGTCATGAAATATAAATACACCTAGTAGGTGGACATAAGCATCGATATCCCTTGTATTGATGACAGTACCCTAGTAAAACACATGGGAGTGATGTCGGATCAAACTTTGTTTTTGCATAATCTCTTAAATACGGAAAACATCGTGATCCGAACACACGTAAAGACCCGCAATATGGTTTTTTCTTGAATAATTTTTCATAGGACGATTTCATGTTTAACACATGAGTAGGAATCCAATTTATCAACCAAACTACAGTGCTAAAAGTTTCAAAAAGGTCTAGGTACATTGCCATGAAACATCATAGTTAACCCAAGTTCAGTTATATTATGATGCTGTCTTTCTACCACACCATTTTGTTTCGGTGAACCTGAACACGACATATAATGTGTGATAGCGTTACTAGTCAAATAAGACAAAAACTCTTTTTTAATGAATTCACCCCCACCATCTGATTGGAAAATTTGAATCCTTTTGGCAAACAAGGTTTGAATTAACTTATGAAAGTTAATGAAACACTAAGCAAAATCAGATTTATGCTTTAAAGAAAAAAAAACCCAGGTGAATCGTGTGTACTCATCAATAAACACCACATAATAGCTGAATATTTTAATTGACAAGACAGGAGATGGTTCTCATAAATTATAATGAATTTTAGCAAACATCTTAGTAGCATAATTATCCGAATTCAAAAAGGTAAACAACATGCTTTTGTGACGTATATTTTTGTAATTGACAATCTTTAGTGTCAAAACTAGGCATGATCAAGTTATAATATTTTATTTATATTCTTGTAATTAATCATATAATTAAAGTCTCAGAGTGAGCATGAAGTTCTACACTAACATGCAAATGTTCTTCAAAGGTATGAAGTTTGAATCTTCGAAAGAAGGCATCAATGATCTAAACAAAGATTTGATCGATTGAAGTTTCTGGATGGTTCCAATTGTATGAGGATATCGTTGATCAAGTATGAGAGTCACATAGTCCAGGTAAAGTGGTGAGAACACATATATTTCAAATCAGGTGGTTTCAACCTTGCAAAATAAAGTTTTTGAGATATTTTTCAAAAATTACAAGGTTGGACCGGCCAAGGTTTAATTGGACTGGTCCATAAGGTCTCGGTATTTTAAACAAAGAACTTTGCAAGGCTGGACCAGTCCAAGTGAAGGCTAGACCGGTCCAAGCCTTCTAGTCTCGCGCTTTTGCCTTCGTTAATCCTGTCTTGACTCTGAAATTTTCTTAAACTTTGGAACTTGTTTCCTCTTGATTTTTAACTTTTGTTTTAAGAAAAATTAGGATTTTTAACATCTATAAAAATCTCATATGATTTCTCTCTGAGTGTGTTTTCACAAAACTTTCAATACACATCAAACTGAGTATCTTTAGAGAGAGAAAATATTATGTTGTGGCCCGAATTTTGGCTTAGCCCAGGTTGCGTTGCGAACCAGTTTTGACCCAAAACATGGGCTTTTTATGACTTTTTTTTTCTATTGTAGGTTTTGGACCAGAATTAGGACTCTCTTATAGCCTGATATATATATATATATATATATATATATATATATATATATATAAGGGTTTGGAGTGAAAAATGAGAGAAAATACTAAAAATGCAGAAAGAGAGAGAGTACGAGAACTAGGGTTTGGAGTTGAAACTCGTAATCTCCTAATTTTTGTATAGTGAAAACTTTCGCTGGATGTTCATCGTAGACGTAGGCATATCGCTGAACCACGTAAATTCTTGTATTTTGTATGTTGTGTTTATTTTGTGATTGTGCTTAGTTTATAGCTATTTTTTTTCATAATAAACTGGTATCAGAGCTTTCAGTTCTAAGTTGGGATAAAAACCAAGTTTATAGAAATTGAGAAGTTTAACAACATGAACGACTTCAACCTATGGTGGTTAGGATGTAGGCCCTATTGATTCAACAAAAGATATCCAAGGCACTGAAGGGAAATGATGCACTGCTAGAAAAGTTGAAGGACGATTAGAAAGATGAGGCTATGGAGAAGGCACACAGTGTGATTCTATTATGTTTGAATAACGAGATTTTGCGAGAAGTTTTTGGAGAGACTATGACAGATAGGCTGTGGAGCAAGTTAAAATCTCGTTATATGACAAAGTCTCTTACAAATCACTTGTACCTAAAGAAGTGGTTGTTCACTCTTCAGATGTAGGAAGGTTCATCTCTGAAAGACCACATTGGCAAGGTTAATGTTGTCATCATAGATTTGAAGAATATTGATGTCAAAATAGAGGATGTGGATCTGGCTATTATTCTGTTGTGTTCTCTATCACTCTCGTACAAGAACTTTGTCAATACGATGATGTATAACAGAACTAATTTATCCATGGAAGACATGAAGGCATCTTTGAATTCTAAGGAGTTTACAGAGAAGGACATTTGAGGGCAATACAGAAAGTTCAGTAGAGGGCTTCGTTGTTGGTGGGAGAATGAATTAGAAGGGAGGGTCTAACAAAAGAGGTTGTTCTAAGTCTAAGAACAAATCGAAGGTGCTGAAATGCTTCACCTGTCACAAACAAGAGCACTTTGGGAAAGACTGTCAAGAGTGTGAGAAGGGAAAGAAAAAAATCCTCCGAAGCTACTGGGGTGGCTGTTGCATAGGGTAGTGATTCAGATGGTGGTTGCGTTCTCATAATTTATGCCCGTGGCTCTAGGGATGAGTAGATACTTGATTCGGGTTGCTCGTATCATATTTTTTCTAACAGGGATTAGTTTACCTCTTATCGTTCCATTGATAGAGGGAAAGTTCTGATGGGAAAATAATGTGTTGTGTAAGGTTGAAGGTATTGGTATAGTTTGAATTAAGATTTTTACGGTATAGTGAGAACATTGACTGATATTAGGCATATTTTAGAACTAAAGAAGAATTTGATTTCCCTAGGTACATCGGATTCCATTGGCTGTAGTTATAAGGCTGAAGGTGGAGTTATTAGGGTTTCAAAGGGTGCTCTTGTGGTGATGAAAGGACTAAAGCAACATGGTTTGTATGCTCTGTAGGGTAGCATAGTTATTTGTTTTGCTGGAGTATCGTCCTCAAATTCGAATTTTGATACTACCAAGTTGTGGCATATATGGTTGGGGCATATGAGTGAGAGGGGGATGGATGTTTTGAGTAAACAGGGTCTGCTTGGTGGTTAAAAAATTGGAAAGATAGATTTGTGAGCAATGTGTCTCGAAAATAGTATAGAGTGAAGTTTAGTTCAGGAATTCATAGGACTAAGGGCACTGTGGATTATATTCATTTTGATATTTGGGGTCCTTCTCAGGTTAATTTACATGGTAGTGGTAGATATATGATGACATTGATTGATGATTTTTCTTAAAAAGTTTGGGTTTACATTCTGAAACATAAGAATGAGGCCTTTGTCATGTTTACGTAGTGGAAAACCTTGATTGAAAAGCAAATTGAAAAACAGGTTAAACACTTGAGGACAGACAACGGTTTAGATTTCTGTGATGGAAAATTTAATGAGTTCTACAAGACTCACGGGATTGTGAGACACCGCATAGTAAGAAAAACTCCGCAATAGAATGGAGTTACAGAATAGATGAATAGAACACTATTGGATAGAGCACGGAGTATGTTATCCAATGCTGAGTTAGACAAAGTGTTCTGGGCTGAAGCTGTTTCTACAGCTTGTTCTTGGTGAACCGGTCTCCATTGACTGCTATCAATTGTAAGACTCGAGATAAGGTATGGTCTGGTTCTCCTGCTAGTTACAGTAATATGAGAATATTTGGGTATCTTGTGTATATTTATGTCAATGAGGGGAAGCTTAAACCGAGGGCTAAGAAGTGTATATTTCTTGGTTATGAGCCCGGGGTCAAGGGATATAGATTGTGGTGCCCAAATGCTTCGGGAAAGAAATTACTTGTTAGCAGAAATGTGACCTTTCATGAGTCTGCAATGTTTACCCCGTAGAAGGAGGTAGTTGATTCAGCTAAAACTTATGGTGTCAGTGAGTAAGTGGAGCTATCAAAGGTTTAGTTAGAGAGTGTTCCTAATCAGTCGAATGATGAGCATGTGTAGTTTCAGGTTGAAGAAGAAGATGCACAATTGTAATGGTACAACGTAGCTAGAGACAAACTGAGGAGTGAGATTAAACCACCTCAAAAGTATGACTTTTCATATGCTGATTTGGTTGTTTATGCACTTAGTGTGGCAGAGAGTATTGATCAGCAGGTACCGTGTACTTATCATAAAGCCATCATGGGTGGAGAGTCAGCACATTGGTCAATTGCCATAAGTGAGGAGATTGAGTCTTTTCATAAGAACCAGACTTGGGAGCTAGTCAAGAAGCCTAAGGGCCAGATGTGAGGTTCAAGGCACGCTTGGTGGCGAAGGGCTATACACAGAGGGAAGGGGTGGACTTCAATGAAGTTTTCGCTCTTGTGACACATAGCTCAATCCAAGTGTTACTTGCTATGGTTCTCTGTATGACTTGAAGCTTGAGCAGCTTGATGCCAAGACTGCATTTTTGTATGGAGAGTTGGAAGAGCAGATTTATATGTATCAGCCCGAGGGGTTTGAGATTCTAGGAAGGAAGACCATGTTTACCTACTAAAGAGTCATTGCATAGGCTAAAACAGTCTCTTAGACAATGGTACAAGTGATTTGACACCTTTATGGTTGAGAGTGGCTACTATAAGAGTGAGTTTGACAGTTGTGTGTATCATAAAAGGCTCTCAAATAGTTTGTATTTGTACTTGCTGCTCTATGTTGATGACATGTTGATAGATTACAGAAACATGTTAGAAATTAACATGTTGAAAGCTCAACTTAGTGGTGAAATTGAGATAATAGATCTCGGTGCCGCGAAGAGAATTTTGGGTATGGAGATTTATAGGGAAAAAGGAGCGAGCAGATTGTATTTGTCATAGAAGAAATACATTGAGAAGGTGCTGGAATGCTTTGGTATGCAAGCATCAAGGCCTGTGAGTACTCCATTAGCAGCCCACTTCAGACTTTCAGCAGAATTGTCACCATAGACCGAGGAGGAAGATGAGCACATATTTTATGTTCCTTATGCTAGTGTAGTGGTTAGCATCATGTATGTTATGGTGTGTACTAAACCAGACATTTCACATTCAGTTAGTGTAGTGAGCAGATACATGGATAAACCTGGGAATGTCCACTGGCAGGCTGTGAAATGGATATTACGGTACTTGAAATGAACTACAGATGTTGGATTAGCCTATGACAGAGGCATCGACATGTCTGGGAGTGTTGTTGGATATGTTGATTCAAATTTTGTTGGAGATCTTGATAAGATGAGGTCCTTGACCGGGTATGTCTTTACTCCTTATGGGAGTATGATCAGTTGGAAGGCGACTTTGCAGTCTACAGTTGCATTGTCTACTATAGAGGCTGAGTATATGGCATCCACAAAGGCAGTGAAGGAAACTATATGGCTTAGAGGCTTGGTTAGTGATCTAGGATTGCATCAGGATGATTTAACTGTGTTTTGTGATAGCCAGAGTGTTATACATCTGACTAAAAATCATATGTTCCATGAGAGGACAAAACATATTAATGTCAAGTTACATTTCATCAAAGATGTGATTGCACAGGGTGCTATTGTAGTGAGGAAGATTGGGACAACAGAGAATTCGATGGATATGATTACTAAGGTCATTACTACTATCAAGTTCATACACTGTTTGGGCTTAATTGGTGTTTGCAGTTACTGAGGCCCATAGGGGCATGCAGAGGAAGCGAAAGGAGTAGCTGAGATTACGGAGCTTGGTGAAATATGAGCTAAAGTGGAGATTTGTTATGTTGTGTCTCAAATTTTGTCTCGGCCTTGGTCGCATTGCGACTCAGATTTGATTGCCCTTAGGAAAAATTTTGACTCATTTTTCACTTGCGGGTTTTAGACCCGGTTTAAGACTCTCTTATAGCTCGATATATAAGGGCATCTAAGGATTTGGAGTGAAAAACGAGAAAAAATACTGAAAACATAGAAAGAGAGTGAGAGAGCGAGAACTAAGGTTTGTGATTGAAACTTGTAATCTCTTAATTTTCGCATAGTAAAAACTTTCACCGGATCTTCGTTGTGGACGTAGGCACATCGCCGAACCACGTAAATTATTGTGTTATGTGTATTGTGCTTGTTTTGTTTTGTGTTATGTTTTATGATTGTGTTTGGTTCATGGCTATTTTTCACAATTGAAATCATAGAGATATTTTTCTAACAGAGAATTCTTCATTAATTCTTTGTTTATATTTATTTGAGTGATTTAGGTTGTGTCTTTCTATTCTCTTGATCAATCATTCGAAGAATGCTTTAGAGATTTCTTATTCATCAAGCTACTGGATTGTTTGGTTTCTTCTACAACTGTTCGTTGGTGAGGAAGGAGAAAAAGATTGCACTACGAAGGGAACATAATACTTGCTGAGTGTTCGTATTCTTCCAATTACCCTTCTACAAGGATTATGATGGTAACCGGAAGTCTGCATCAATTAGACAAGGGAGTCACAAGAGTAAGCCTAAGGCGTTTTGCATCAAGTTATTGACAGAGTGGAGTGGGTGTGAGTGTGGGACATAGTCTGTTATATTTTGCTTCAACGATAATGGATTTGGTTCTCCGGGACTACAAGTCTCACCTGCGGTTTTTTTCCTATATGGGTTTTCCACATATATCTAGTGCATTTTTTACTTTATTGCACTTTATTTTATTTACTTGTTTTGTGGGATTACTTCAATTTTTAATTGGACTTAAAATTGGGATAATCTAAAAACTTAAACAATTGAGCAAGTAAACCTATTCACCCCCTCTAGGTTTTAATCAAACTTTTGCAGCCACTTTTGTATTGCGCAACCCACAACTTTAGCCATCTGACAACTAGAATATATGGCTTTATTTTCCTAGCTATAATTTGCATTTGAGGATGTCCTAGACGTTGATGCCAAATGTCACCACTTACAGCTCGAAATTGACTGGAGAAGAGTGCCATTTTGTCTTTCGAATTTAGTACATACAAGTCACTGCTTCT
This sequence comes from Cornus controversa, assembly GCA_026545225.1. Classification (NCBI taxonomy): domain Eukaryota; kingdom Viridiplantae; phylum Streptophyta; class Magnoliopsida; order Cornales; family Cornaceae; genus Cornus; species Cornus controversa. The sequence continues at coordinate 9,208,181 of CM048848.1, read as the reverse complement.
CTACCCTGTTGCTACTATTGACTTTGTTTCCCTGTGTTTTATGACAAATCCACTCGATGAGAACTCAAAAATATATGGTAGATTAGATGTTAGTTAACTGATAGAAATTAAATTTCACTTAATTTTAGGAACAATCAGAACATTATCCAAGTTCAAATGGTTATTATTAGTGATAAGAGATGTAGAACTAACATGAGTAATGTTCAAAGTCTCACCATTTCCAACCATTATTTTTTTCGGCCCATGATATGGAATCAGGGAATGAAGCTTCCTAGGATCGTTGATTATGTCTGCAGTTGTACCAGTATCCGAAAACCATGCATTTTCCTGATTGTATGAGGTGGATAGTGCTGCCAATGCTTGTGGAACATCATCTGGCTGGTAGGTTTGGTTGAACCTATGCCAACAACGAAGAGCAGTATGGTTACGTTTATGATAGATTTGGCAAATAGCTTCTTGCGGCTTCAAGGATCTAACTTCTCATTTTTGTAGCCATGTTGAGCTCTGGAACCTTCATTTCTATTTGGTGTGAAACTGATTTGAGCAAAACCACACTTTCTAGATGTGAAGGAGCCTTGTTGTTGAACTTTTCTTTGAAAGGATTTATTTCCACCATGTCGCTGACCAATAAAGGTGACATTATGATTGGTGATTCCATAACCTTCACTAGCATAGAGACTTTTTATGGTCTCATGACTTTGCAGCAGTGGGACAATTTCACTATATGATGGTGTTGGTGGTTTTAACATAGTCATTACAAATGACTCATAACCAGGTCCAAGCTCCGTAAACAATGAAAATACCTTAGTTTTGTCACTTATGGGCTTGTCGATTGTAGCAAGGGCATCGCAAATCCCTTTAAAAATTCGAACATAGTCATTCATAGTAGAGGTACCTTTACTGTGCATGCGCAATTGTTGTTGTAAACAGAATTCCCGTTCTTTAGAGTCTTGGGCAAAACAATCAAGAAATGTCTTCCAAACTTGACTAGCAATGTCAAGTCTGACTACCGCCGTTAGCACTTCTTCTGACAGTGTGCCAGTAATCCATCCATAGAGCAGACAATCAGATTTCCTCCATGCTAGATATTATGGCTTATCTCATTAGAGATTTAGGCTTCTGGTATGGTAATGCTTCCATCTATGAATCCAAGCATGTCTTGTGATTCAATAAGACCCATTATTTGGGTTTTCCATATCAAAAAATTGGAATGTGTTAATTTGATTGACACAAAATTTGCCACATTTAGAGATGCAGGATATGGATATAGCTGTAGTTTTTGTTGCCATTATAATTTTAGAAAAACAGAGGTGTTATGAAAGGCCAAAGAGAGGACAATGGAGAGGCAGACAGTCTAACAAAACCTAACTAGAAGCTCTGATACCATATAAAGAATTTATAGATTCTAAGGAATCTGTAAACACGCTCTCAGTTTGAGAGCTTTTCTATGAGTTATAAGAATAACTAACCTTAATAGATGTTAAAAGGATAAACATTTATAATTATCCTAATCTACAACACTTCTATTTTTCAAACTCAAGTTATCTTAGCATTTGCTATTCAAACTCATGTTATCTCATTATTTGAATTCTTTAGCTCTGGATTATCTAACTTCATATTGCCATCCACAACATCTTCTACAATTCAGGGTCAAAATGAACACAACAGTGACAACCAACTTTGTGCGGAGAGGAATTGTGTATATACTATTGTCTTGATTTGTACAAACGACTGAACAGTTCGAGACTCTATATCACTGGTTAACCAAACAAATCTGATAGTATTACACTAGAAAATATTTAAGGCCAAAAGCTATCTATTCCGATGCAATAACTTTCCAACTATACTCTCTTTCGTGTCTGCATTGTTATTTGCAATTAGCAGCCAATTTCTATTCATGTGGGAGATTGTTAAAAACTAGTTTTGAAACTAGTGTGTTCAAGCAAACTTTGGGCCAAAATTAAAGTGGATCCACTGTAATTTTGAAGTGGGTCCAGATTGGAATGTATTCCTCTCCTAGAGTAGATAAGCATGGTATATTTACTTGCTCAAAACTATTTCCGGGTGAATGAAAAATTGGTTCCAAAGTGATGTGCTTGAAAGAAGTGAAAATGGATTTGTGGGAATGCTTGTCCCACATAGGTTAATGGTAGAAAACTCGGTGAGTTGTTGGGCTTCAGTTTGTGTGGGTACTTAAACTTGGGTCCAGAGTTAATTAAAATCTTCCAAACAAACCCAAGCCATCTGAATATATATAAATGCTGGAGCGGTTATGGGCTGAAGGGACACACCCATTAGATGTTTAGACCAAACCAGTGTGTCCAGTGGCTGTTGGGCTAAACAATCAGTGTCATACCCGTCCGAAAAGTCACCAATTCTTCTAAAAATACCCCTCGGCTGCCATTTGCATTTTCATCCTTTTAGACTTCATATCTCTAGCTCCCTTTCTACATCAGACTTGAACCCAATTTTAGTGGGTTCAAGCCACATGGTTGAAATTGAATTAATTCCATTGTAGTTAGTTTTATAAATTCATTTAATGTCCCAGTCAAGTAAAGAGAGAGTAATGGTTTGCTAGTTCAGTCGGTTTGAAGTGCTGCTATCAGTTGAAGTAAAAATTGTTGTATCTTTAACACTAGTGAGACACTAATTTTTTTAAGGACATAGAGTTAAACTCTAGCCTCAGCTTACAAGTTTTTCGTATCTCATTTATTTTATTTTATTATATAAAATTATATGTTAATATAATTTATGTGAGTTATCATGTTAGTATATTTGTTACTACATGTTAAATAATATGATATACACATATGTTCTCTATCAAATCTATAATTAAGATAAACATTATTTTAGCTGATTTTTTTTTTTTTGCCTTATTATTGTTTAGAGTCACCCGAATGAAACAAATTTTTGACTCCTGTCTCTCTCCACACCTTTTACATCCCTCTTTAGTTTCCAAACACTGTAAGAGGTATACAATATCCTCCTCTTCAATTTTTTTTTTTCCTTTTTCACTCCCTTAACTAATTTTATTCTCTATTTTCCTTTTCCTTTTCCTTTTCCTCCTACTTATATCTAAATGCACCGTTAAATGTTGGATTTGTGAAATCGATATTGCAACGCTTCTCATTTTCCTCCTACATTTATCTAAAGATGCTAACTATATATGCATTAACAAAGATAGAATTATGCGATATTTGTCAATTTGATAAGTTTGTCGCATTATATAAGAAATATTATCTCTTAATCAATCCACTAAAAAATTAATTTTGGTTGGAACAATTAGTTAAATGCGCTCCTAAATGTTGAATTTGCATAAATTTTGCAAAATTCATAGTTTGAACTTTGAATGATGTATATACTTTCCTGATGTTTTTGAGTGCTAAATGTGCATGTATGTGATTGGGACACTGAAAGTTAATTAGTGGTTGGTGATACATGACTTCCTTTTATATTTCAATTTGTATTCTCATATAATCAACTAGTCCAATTCTTATCCACTGAGTGATAGGGTGAGTTTGGTCCTGTCCTTGTTTTTTTGTTTTTTACTGAATATATATGGTCCTGTCCTTGTACAAGTAGTTGGGGTATATTTTTCCCTACCATTCCACTAAACTATTCCCATGTCAACTTTTTCATGACCTAGTCATCCATATATAACCCTTAGTTATATATTAGGTAGGGCAAACTTTCAAATATTATTTTATATTTTCAAAAGAGTAATTTGTTAATTTAATAAAAGTGATGAATCCATCCCAAAGCTTAATTAGTCGCAAAGCTTGTTTGTTGAACACTACCAATCATATATTAGTTCACTTGAAAACGAATCAAGTCGGAAATGAAAGGTCACTTCTGAAAAATTATTAAATATCATGAAAATTTTGTGTATTGAAAAATTTCACAACTAGTAAGACTTCATTTTTTATGATCTCCTATTAAAATAAAAAATGATATTTTATCAATGATGTGATTCCTACCTTTAAGAAATTCCCGAAGTATTGTAAAACTACTCGTCACTTTGGACTTAATGCTATAATGGTAATTTTTAAAGATGAGCTCAAATCCAATTTAAAATATAAGAAAATTATAATAATGGGTTTGAACATATAAGATGAGCGGATGCAAGAGCGTGAAATCGATAAATTCTTTGTCGTATAAAGTGATAGAGTGAGAGTGCGGATGAAGCAAAAACTCGCACTGAGCACGAGAGCGAGAGTGTGCATGAAGCGAAATGTTCGATTGTCAAACAGTCAATATTCAAAAATGTAATACTAAAAATTAGGTCCGCTGTGAAATCAGTATGGAGTAAGGCGAAATGGTACGTGCTTCCCTTGCCATACAACCAGGTTATTATAATGAGTGGTTATTTTTGCATTAAAAATTACACTTTGATGTCTATGGCTCTCAATTATATTAGTAACACGCAACCACTCGTTCGGGTATGATTGATATTACGAAATGAAGTTGCACATAAACATGTGTGTGTACCTTATAAATATATATGTGTTCTAATTAAGACATGATTTAGTAAAGACTATTTGAATGACAAACTTTTAATATTCTTAGGTTAGGGAAAGCATATAGATATAAATTCAAGTTATCCACCAAGGCTTGTCCTCTAGAAATTTCTCCTCACATTTCAAAGAAGGTAGATAGATGATTTGAGTCTTCTAAAGAGTATGGTGAGTTGCCAGAAATCCAAAAAAATAAAAAACTACCCGATCACAAATAATTCCAAAATTATGTTTCCACACTCTCCATGGCTATTTTTTTAACTCTGCCAATTATTTATACAACTATACATAGTGTGAGGTTAAAATAATGAGAAATCCTTCTATCCTCAACTCTCCTAGGAGACTATTTTTCACTGTCACAAGACTCAACTTATAGTCTAGGTATTTATTAATAGCGTTTAAACCCGAAAGTTTTTTTTTTTTTTTGGGTATAAAGGATTTAAACCCAAAGTATTCTTAAAAGCAAGAATTATAATTGCTTAGTACCTAATTATTTTCTAACACAAACTTGTCTCAATAAAATGTAACCCTAAAATAAAATCTAATAAAATTAGGAACTTGAGATATAATTTTTAACAATCCACCATAACTCAGAGGATAAATTTATTTTTGACTGGTTATGGAGTCAAAATTTAAAATATGTCAAATATTAAAAAGTATTAGATGAAATGTAAAGTAATTACTAATTAATAAGGAAAAATGTACTTTTTTTATCCAAAATGCTCCGGCACCTTTAAAAATGCTTCAAAATATCAACAAAACTTTAATATAGCCCCACCATGCCCCTACCAAATACTCAAATAAACTAACCTTTAAGAAGTTTGTCTCAGCTTCGAATATTTCTGTTCTAGGGTTACCAACCATTACTTGACCGAACTTTCTTCGTTGGAGAACTATTTCTAAACACCCTTACACTAATACTCAACAACTTAAGGGGTTCATGAACAAGGATTATGAATTCACAATATACAAGCTATATTTAATTCTGTTGTTCCATCTGAATTTTCTAGAATCTCTACTTATTTCACTTCAAAAGAAACATGAGATATTTTATAGGTAACTCATGAAAGTACTACCAAGGTAAGGAAGTCAAAGTTACAAATGTTAGCAACTAGGTTTGAAACAATTAGGATAGATGAATATGAGATTTTTCTGATTTTTATTATAAACTTAATGATATTGTTCAAAGTTGTGCAAACCTTGGTGAACGAATTTCATATTTTTAGGTAGTCAGAAAAATTATGAAGTCGTTTCTTGAAAGATTTCAAGCTAAGTTGGAAGTCTTAGATGACAATAGAGATATTGATACAATGGATGTGGCAGAATTAGTTGGATCTATTTAAACTTTTGAGATGAAATATCCAAAACTTTATAAATAAAGAAAATTTACCTTTAAAATCTTCAAAGACTCCTAAGTTTTCAAGTTTGTCAAATATTTTAAATTCTTAAAAAATTGAAGTTGAAAAAGTTGAATGTTTTGAATATGTTTCAGATAATGATGTTGCACTCCTGGCTAGAAATTTTAGGAAGATCTTTCAATATGAAAAGGATAGAAATCTTAAGAAATGAAATCCTTCTAAATTTTGTAGTTAAGGCTGTGAGATATATAATTGTAATTGAAAAATTTTGGTGTCAAAACTTGTTGATCAAGTTGTAATTTTTGTTTGATCTTGTGTTGCAATCTCCGGAGCTGAATGAAAGGTGTCTTGATCCTGTGAATTTGATGAGTACATCACTTAGTATAAGTATGTGAGTGAGGACACTATATTTTGAAGTTTGGTGGGCTTAGGATTTAGAAAAATGTTTTAAACTTGAAAAAGGAAAATCTTAGAAGTCCCACCGGGCTCGAATTTTTAGAACCGATTCAACTTCTCTCGGGACTTTTGATTTTTAGCATGTTTGAAAAGTCCCACCGATCCCAAAATATCAGGACTGGTCTGACTTTTCTCAGAACTTTGGAATTTCTACGAGTCTCCAAAAGTCTCATCGGTCCCCAAATATTAGGACTGGTCCAACTTAGTTGATGCACGCGAAAATTTCCTTTTTGATCCTAATTGGTTTCTTAGTCAGCCCAGACTTCTCTAAAAACTTTCCTTAAATGTTTTAAACTTATTTTCTTTAGAGACTCAATGATTTAATTGTTAGAGAGAATTATATTTTTTGAGCTAAAAAAGAGATTTATGAGAGAAAGTCTTTATTAATTTTATTTTTAAGAGTACACACGCACGGAGTGTTTAAGTTTTGATACTCTTTTCAATTTGATCAACGGATTCTTCAAGACATCATTAGTCTGCATAGTTTAATTAGAGCAGCAGAGGTGGTTCCTTGAAACTACAAATTTTTATCTAAATAGGATAAGAAACGATCACTACGAAGGAAAAAAATACTTACGGAATATTTTTGTTCTTTTAGGTACCCTTCTGGAAGAATCGTGACATTAGTTGGGAGTCTGCAACAATTGGACCAAGAGTTACAAAAGTAAGCTTGAGGCGTTCCAAATCAAGTTCTTATCAGAGTGGAGTGGGTGTGAGTCTGGGACAGAGTATGTTGTACATTGCTTCAAGATAATGGATTGGTTTTTCTGGAGTCTTCTGCCTCACTCTCGTAGTTTTTCCCTTCCTAGGGATTCTATGTAAAATTCTTAGTGTCATCTCTAACTTTTCTTACTTGCTTTATTTATTTGATGTTTGATTTGGATGCTTAATTAATATTCATTGTGGGAAATTAATTAATTGTAAAAATTGAGCAAGAAGACCTATTCACCCCTCTAGGTCTAAGGAATAAGATCTCACTCTAAATTAACCGAACCATTTCCGTACCATGTAACTCACATTTGGTATCAGAGCGGGTTGCTCAATTCTGAGTTAGATTTTGTTTGGTTGATTTAGTTGCGAATTCTAGGATATCTTATATTGTGTTTTCTAATGATGAAATTGTTTTACCTCAATTTTTTTATTATATAACTGGTATGCATCTTGAGTGGTCTAAGCTAAAAAGGAATTATGAAAATTTGTTGGAGAAATTGAAACTTGCTGCACTTGATAGAAATATTTATAAATTGGAAGTTTCTGTCACCAATAAAAATTTAGAGGAACTTGACATGATAAGATGAATCTTCTTGGTAAAGTTGAATTTATGAAATAGGAAGTTAAACAAATTAATTGATTTAATAATTCCCTTGAGTATAAGATTAATAACTTGAATTGTAAACTTGTTAAATCTAATCAGTATTTCCAGAAATTTAACTCTAACACTTGCAAATTTGGTAAGGTAGATTTTTTTAAAAACTTGAATAATAAAGAAGAATTGATTTCAATTTCAAGGGATGTGTCACTTCTAAAATCAAAAGATATTTTTGTAAAAGTTAAGACTAGGCCTTCTGTTATTACTCATGCTCCAAAACTTGTTCCAACATACTATTTTTGTGGAGAAAAAAGTCACATCAAGTATAAGTGTCAGAAAAGAAAAATTGAACTAAATAATCCCAAGACCTTAGACAGATTAAGAGTTTTTGCTTGATGAGAAGAAAGAACTTGAAAAGAAGCAACCGGAATTGAAAGAAAATTTTGATAAATTGACTTACTTTAATTATGTTCTATATTTTCATAAAGAAAAAAAGAAGATCAAGAAGAAGATAATTCTGATTTTAGAATAGTTAGGAAATCATTTGATCATAAATCTAAAACTGTTTGGGTGAAAAATGATAGTCTAAAATGTTTTGTCATGCACGCTGCACTTAGTGCACTTGGTCCTATAGGTTGGTACTTTGATAGTGGTTGCTCTAGGCATATGAATGGAGATAGAACATTGTTTACCACTTTTAATGATTATACTGGTGGGTCTGTTAACTTTGGTGATGTCAATGCATCTAAAGTGAGTGGTAAAGGTAAAATTGATTTTTTTGCTTTTGGTGAATTGAAAAATGTTCTATATGTTAAAAATTTAGCTACAAACTTGTTGAGTATTAGTCAGATATGTGATAATGGTTTTCAAGTTAATTTTACTTAACATGGATATTTTGTAACTAATGAGCAGGGTGATTATGTTCTGAAAGGATCTAGAACTTATGATAATTGTTATGTGATATTTTCAGATTCTTCACATATTTGTTTTTCTACAGTTACTAATAAATTTATTTTGTGGCATAGGAGACTTGGTCATATGAATTACAATGATTTGGTAAGTCTGTCTAATCATGAACGAGTTCGAGGTTTGCCTAAGTTGAAAAGGCCAATAGATAAGGTATGTGGACTATATTAATTAAGTAACCAAACTAAAGTATCACATAAGAGACTAAAGTATCAAGTCACTTCTAAACCCTTAAAATTGATTCATATGGATATGATGGGTCCAATAAGAAATCAAAGCATAAGTGGTAAAAGTATATGCTTGTTATGGTTGATGATTTTTTGAGACTTAGTTTTATTGCTTTATTGAGGAAAAAGTCTAATACTTTTGTTTTCTTTAAATCAATTTATCAAAGGATCCAGAATGAGAAAGGATATGCAATGACTCGTGTTAGGAGTGATAGAGGAGGTGAATTTGAACCTAAACCTTACATCGAGTATTGTGATAGTCTAGGCATAAATCATAAATTTTTTGCACCCAAAATATAGCAGAATGGTGTAGTTGAAAGGAAGAATATTACAATTGCAAAGATGACACATACTATGCTTCATTGGAGTAAGTTAGCTAAACATTTTTGAGCTGAAGATGTTAATACTACTTGTCATGTTTTGAATATGGTGTACCTTAGTTCTGGAATTGAAAAGACTTCGTATGAACTGTGGTATGGAAAGACGCCCAACATTAAACACTGTCGAGTGTTTGAAAGTAAATGTTATATCCTTAGAGATAGGAAAAATTTTAGAAATTTTGACTCTAGAAGTGATGAAGGATATTTTTTGAAATATTCATTGAATAGTCAGGCTTATAGAGTTTATAATCATTGCACTAAATTTGTAATGGCTGGAGTCAATTAATATTATGATTGAAGATTCAAGGCCTAAGGAGATACATGATCAACCTAGGAAAGAGGAAGGAATTATTGCCTTAGGGTTACTTAAGAGTATACCTAGTGAGAGAGAGGTTGAGAAAGAAAGTGAGGAAGAGACTGATGATGTAGGTGGTGATGAAATTATGGAAGTCATTGATAATGCACATGCAACTATAAAAAATCCTGCACCACAAGTAGAAGTCCTAATTTCTGGCACTTCTAAGGTTCGAAATAGTCATCCATTGACTAATGTGATAGGGTCATGAGAGGAAAAAAATACTAGGAGTAAATTCTGAGATAGTATAGGACATGCATGTCATATGACTCAGTTTAAACCTAAGAATATTGATGAAGCTTTTCAAAGTTATGATTGGCTTGTAATTATGCAAGAAGAGTTGAATCAATTTGTAAAAAATGATGTTTGAGAGTTAGTGCTTCAACCTAGGAATGTAAACATTATAGGAACTAGATAGATTTTTAAAAATAAACTTGATGAGAATGGTCTTGTAATGAGAAATAAAGTCAAGTTAGTTGCTCAAGGATATACTCAAGTTGAAGGAATTGATTTTGATAAAACTTTTGCACCGGTTGCTAGACTTGAGTCCATTCTTCTTCTTCTTGATCTTTCATGTCACTTTAAATTTAAATTATTTCAAATGGATGTTAAAAGTGTTTTTCTAAATGGTATTTTATAAGAGAAAGTGTATGTAGCTCAACTAAAAGATTTTGTTGATCCATGTAATCCTGATCATGATTTTCATTTAAAAAATGTTTTCTCTAGTTTGAAACAAGCTCCTAGAGCATAGTATGAATATTTAACTTCTTATGTGTTGCATAAGGACTTTAGGAGAGACGGAGTTGATAAAACTGTGTTTATAATGAGGAAAGAAAATAATTTGTGTTACTCAAATTTATGTGGATGATAGTGTTTTGTTCTACTTCTAATAACCATGTTCATGAATTTGCTAAAAATATGAGTAATACTTTTGAGATCAGCATGGTTGGTGAAGTAACATTTTTTCTTGGACTCCAGGTGAAGTTTGATGATAGGATTTTCATATCTCAAACTAAGTATGCAAATGAGCTAATCAAGAAGTTTGGTTTGGAAGGTTCCAAGCATGTGCAAACTCCTATGAATACTTCTTCCAAGTTAGAAAGGAACTCCAATTCTAATAAAGTTGATCTTTTATTGTATATGAGTATGATATGCAGCTTGTTGTATTTGACAACTAATAGGCCTGACATTGCATTTAGTGTAGAAGTATGTGCTAGGTATTAAGCAGATCATAGAAAACAACATTTCATTGCAATCAAACGCATTATTCGTTATTTCAATAGCACGTTGAATTATGGATTGCATTTTTCTATAGAGTCTAACTCTCATATTGCAGGTTACACTGATGTTGATGGGGCTGGTAACAAGGATGATAGGAAGAGTTCAGGTGATTGTTTCTATGTTGGTACTAATCTTGTTTTATGGTACATTAAGAAGCAAAATTGTGTTTCTTTATCATCTTGTGAAACTGAATATATTGCTGCTGGAAGTTGTTGCACACAACTACTTTAGATGAAGCAGATACTACTGGATTATGGAATTGAACAAGGTACAATGTTTATTTTTTGTGATAACAATAGTACAGTTAATATCTCAAAGAATTCAGTTTTACATTCTAGAACAAAACACATTGACATTCGACATCATTTTATTCGGGAATTAGTTTAACAAAATATCGTGTCTTTGGAGAAAATGCATACTGATCATAATCTGTTTGATATTCTCACAAAGCCTCAAGATGCTTCTAGGTTTCATCGCCTTAGAAAATCTACATGCATTTATTGTCTTGATTAGATTGCATAGCATTGACATAATCTAGAAAGGAACTTCATATTTATCTTGTGAGTCTAGATTATGCATTTAACTTTGTAGTTTTTGGTTTTATTTTTGACAAAGTCAAGCAAACCATGTTAGGATGAGTATATTGAATACGAGAAAATTAATGACACAAATTACATGTGTATGATATACTATGGCTAAGAGTTGAAAAGTTTGATTTTTCTTACTTATTTCGTTTAGTAGATGAATCATGATGAGTAGATTTACTAGATTATTTTTATGTCATTATTTTGGTCAAGGATAATTTTGATGTGATAAAGCATTATCTTGGGAATTGAATTTTTAATATTGTGCTAAATAACAAAAAGAGTGATGAGTGAAAAAAATCAACCGCTAGAAAAGAAAAGAAAAGAAAAAATATATGAAAAAATTGTTATTGAGCATATTCTTATAGAAAAAACTACCTTTGGGATTTGTTCGAAGCTACTACTACAACATAAATCTCTAATGAGATATCTTTTCAAAAGAAGTTATTTTGAGGAAATAGCTGGTTACCCTTAAGAGTGAAAGCCACTAAATATATATGTGCGAGGAAAATAAAAAGAAAAATTTGAAAGTCTGTGTATATGATTGCATGTTTCATTTTTCAGTGAGTGTAATATCATTGAAATATTGTCTAAAAATTTGAACGATTGACAAAAGAAATATTTTGTCAAGAAATATTTTGTCTTATGGAAATTTATGATGATTTTACTACACTTACTAAGTGTGTGAAACTAATTAATTAATCTTTGATTTTGGTTTGTTGTGTTCATATAGTTATGTGGAGTCAATATTTTTTATTATTTATATATATAAGTTGTATATGCTTGCTTGCTTCCACCTTTATTTTTTTTCTTCTTCAGTCCCTTGTCAATTTCTGACAAAAAGGGGGAGAAATTTGGGAGTGTTACTGGAAAGGTTTTATAACTTTTGTGACTTTCACGGAGAGTTGTCTAGTCATTTATCCATCATGAAGGGGAAGACGAGTTTGGATATTTGAGGGAGAGTATTACATAAGTATTATGCATTACATATGTATTACATGATTAGTTTTATTGGTGCTTAAGGTTATTTGTCTTTATTAAGCTTTTATGGAGGTATTTTTGAGTGTTGTTTTGTAGACATTCGAGGTTCATCATATTTGCTGAATATTTGTGTTCTTTATATTTACCACAAGCTCAAGATTAGAGTGACTGTTTGGTTTGGCTCTGCTGTGTGTTTTTATTTTGGATAACATTGTAATTTATTTTTTCTACTGCAAGGTAGATTACATATTGTCGAGGTTGGTTTTGTCATGAAATTGTCAAAGGGGGAGATTGTGAGATATATAATTGTAATTGGTAAATTTTAATTTCAAAACTTGTTAATTGAGTTGTAATTTTTGTTTGATCTTGTGTTACGATCTTCAAAACTGAACGGAAACTGTCTCAATACCATGAATTTGATGAGTTCATTTAGTACAGGTATGTGAGTGAGGACTGATAAATGTTCAATGTTGCGCATTTAAACCTTCTTAATTGCATATGTTGATTCCGTATTTATGTTACCTAGGTATTTTTATATTATTTTTGTGTTTTTGTTGAATTTTAGGTTTTGTCCCAAAAAGACCGATATTTTTGACCAATGCAGTGGAAGTGAAGAAATCAAGAAATTGGAGAAGGCATTTCGGACAATCAAAATTGTGATTTCGCATGATCGAAATCTCGATTGTGAGAAACCTCAATTTTGCACAATTGAGATTTTGCAGACTGCAAGTTGGCACTTGTCCACTTGTCTTGCTACTTGCCTCCAAGAATGACCTTTGCACGTCCTTTTGGAGGATTTTTTGACTTCAAAGAGACATGTGAAGGGAACATATATATATTAGGTCAATTTTATAGATATATAGGCATGGTGGGACCCAAGGACACTTGGTGATAGACATATATGCATGTTTTGAGTAAGAGACCAATATACCAATTTTGGGACAGGGAGAGAGGAGCTGAACCATACCCTTTGGAGCTTCACATCTCTATCCATGGAGGATTGCAAGTCTCCTATATTCAACTAACTTTCCATCTAGGGTGTGGGTGAAACCCCTAGCCATGTAACATGTTCATTTTATCACATTTATATGTTGATTACTTAGCCTAGTATTTTGTATAACATTTGTGAACCTCTTATATATATTCATTTGATGCCATTTCTTCCTCTTGTCTTAGAGTAGAAGTACTTCATTTTAAATGCTCAACATTTACAACTTTCACAAAAAGTTGTAAATGATGGCTTTGTAATGATTTTTAATGGAATGTGATGTTTCTTGCTTATATAGCCCATGCCTAAATAGGGTAGTTCGGATACACTTAGGTACATTTAGAAAGTAGGATAAGTGGATAGGTTGAAGGACTATGCTTATTGAAGATGAGCTATGTTTAGTTGAAAATCATGTTTATCTTTTGATATGTCATTATAGGTTACAAGTCTAATGACATTGTGTTGCATATAATTCTAGAAATTCCCATTTGCTACATACTTGGACATGTTAAATGGTTAGAGGTGGAAACCACCCCTAGCTCTCTCAATTTTACAAACTCTTTATTTTCTTTTATTTTTTTTTTACATTGTATGAAATAGTTTTAAATCTAAACCAAAGACTCTGTTTTTAGGATTAAATTAGAAGTACTCTCTCAATGTTGCAATTAACCTACGTAGTCCTAATGGGATTGATACCCTCTATAGAGAACCATATCTACAAAGATTCGTTCTCTTGCAAGTGGTTTAAATTATATTTTGATAGGCAAAAGTAAGCTACAAAAGAAAAATAATTTTGGCCACGTCAAAATTTTGGCGCCGTTGCCGGGGATTACGGTGTAATTGTCTCCATTGAGAGATTGAGTCTAATTTGATTCTTAGTCTAGAATTTCTTTTATACTTTTTGTATATATTCTGTTCTTATCTCTCAATTTGCTTAATTTTAGGTATACCACACACCGTGCATCTCAAGACTCAAGCTTGGACCTTTTGTGAGTATATTGCCTAAAATTCTTGCATTTGATTGAATTTTCTTTGTTTTTGCATATATAATTTTTTTTTTTTACTATTAATGCATACTAGGTAGATAGTCATTGTCACTTCCTTTGCTTCCGTGTAATATTGAACTTGAACGGACACTTAGACAACGTAGAGGAACCTCTAGGTACCCTATTTTGCCTAGGACTGAGAACATGGATCCAAACAATGTACAACCCCCCGGTCTACCACCGTATAATCCTCCTCGAGGGAAAGTTCTTAGGGACTTTTACCTTCCTACTACATATGCTTCGCCATCATGCATTCAATTTTCAAATATTGTAGCGAATCATTTTGAAATAAAATCCTCCACCATCAATCTTCTTAATTATTTTCATGGACTTCCAAATGAAGATCCATACAAGCATATAGATGACTTCCTTGAAGTTTGTTCAACCCTCCGGTTGCAAAATTTCTCAGAAGATGACTTGAGGCTTCGTTTGTTTTCATTTTCTCTTAAGGATAAGGCCAAATATTGGTTCAACTCCTTAGAGCCCAATTCCATCCGCTCATGGAGGGAAATGCACCATGAATTCCTAAAAAAATACTTTCCAATGGGAAAGACAAGTGACATTCGGTGAGCAATCACTGGATTCACTCAAATTGACCAAGAACAATTTCATGAGACATGGGAGAGATTGAAAGAGCTTTTGAGGTCATGTCCGCACCATGTTGTCCCAAAGTGGCAGCTAGTGCAAAGCTTCTATGATGGGTTGAGTGATTAACATAGACAACTGGTAGATTCCTTTTATGGAGGGACATTCCTTTTTAAGAGCCCGGATGAGGCATGGAGACTTTTTGAAAGCCTAAATGAAAACTCATCTCAACGCTCTTCCTCTCGAAAAGGTAAAAACACCCAATCTAGTAAAGGAGTGTTTGAACTATCAAGGTCAGATGAGGTCGCCATGCAAGTAGAGGCCCTTACTCAAAAAATTGACCAACTCATGAAGAGTGGGCTGCCTACTTCTAGCCAACCTGTTCTAAACCAGGATGGGTGTTCGTTTTGCTATAGCACCTCACATTACTTACAGGATTGTCCTATGGCTGTCAATCTCCCGATTATGCTCAAGAGCAAGCAAATGTTGTGTACTCTAAACCAATAAATGATCTATATTCAAATACATACAATCCTGGTTACAAGAATCATCTGGCATTCTCTTGGAAATCTCAGGAACCAAGTTCATCTTATCAAGGACAAAATTCCTATAATTTCCAATCTCAACAGCCTCAATATAGGCCAAATTCTCAACCGTATCACCAGAAATCCAATTACTAAATTCCACCACCACCTCCTCTGAGAAGCCAAGGCTTTGAAGAAAGAGTGCTAAGCAATCTTGAGGCTAACACCCACTTATTGCAGTCCCACTCTCAATCAATTTCTAAGCTTGAAGCCAATGCTCAATCTATAGCTGAGCTAGAAGCTCAAATAGGGCAGCTAGCTAATGCCTTGAACAGAAGAGAGGAAGGAAAGTTGCCAAGTCAATCGGTGGCAAATCCTAAGGGTGTTCACGTGATTGATGATCCTTCATCTTCATCTTATAATGCCCCTTCAAAGCAGGTTCAATCAATCACCACCTTAAGGAGTGGTAAAGTCATAAACTCTAAAGTTGAGCAAGAGAAAAAGGAAACCCATAAGCATCCTAAAAATCCAAAAGACTCCCTTATAAATCCAATTGTGTCCCCCTTAAATCCAAATGTAAACAAAATCTCACAAAATCAAAAGGAAAAATCAACTGAAGTTGTGTCATCACCTACCCCCAACCGTGACACATCATTTGAACCTCCAATCCCTTTTTCTCACAGATTGAAAGAACCCTCTCATTTCGAGAAGCAAGGAGAGAAAATTCAGGACATGATGGACATTTTTCAAATAAGTGAAAATCAATCTCTCTCTCCTTGATGCTATAAGAAAAACTCCCTCCTATGCTAAATACTTGAAGGACTTATACACTCAAAAGCGTCAATCCAGGAACAATGTTCCTAGGAAAGTCCTTTTAACCAAGTAAGTGAGTTCCATTTTTCAACACCAAGCCCCTCCGAAATTCCAAGATCTGGGTGCCCCAACTATCTCTTGTACCATCGGTAACCAAGAATTTGTAAAGGCACTTCTTGATCTAGGGGCTAGTGTCAACTTGCTTCCCTTCTCAGTTTACAAGCAATTAGGTTTGGGGGAACTTAAGCCTACCATAATGGTGTTGCAACTCGCGGACCAATCTGTGAAATAACCCCATGGCATCATTGAAGATATGATCATTCAAGCAGACAAGTTTTATTTTTTGGTGGACTTCATAGTCCATGACACGGAACCTGTCCAAAATCCCAATAGACATATTCCAATCATTCTAGGTCGTCCATTTCTGGCTATGGCAAATGCTTGTGTTAATTGTCGCACCAGATTATTGGACATCTCTTTCGGGAATATGAAAGTTTGATTGAACATCTTCAATGCTTCTCACCACACATCCAATTACGAAAGTGAATGCTTTTGCGTTGATGTAATGGAAGATCTTGTCCAAGAAGCACTTCCCTCCATTCTTTCTAAAGATCCTCTCGAGATGTGCCTAAGCCACTTCAACTATGATGACTATGACATTGAGCAATCTATAAGTGAAGTCAATTCACTGCTTGATGTCACGACTGTCATGAATTTACCTAAATGGAAAGCACCGAGAGAACCTTTGCCCCCTTTGTCAAATGCTTCCTAAACCCCTTCTCTCATATCTCCGCCACAACTTGAGCTTAAGCCTTTATCAGCTACTCTCAAGTATGTTTTCTTAGCCTCCAATGAAATCCTCCCGGTCATCATTGCTTTCGATCTAACCAATGACCAAAAAAGGGAACTCCTCAAGGTGTTGAAAGACCATAAGGAAGCAATAGGATTGAGTGTTACTAATCTAGTGATTCGTGTGCGAGTGTGACTCAATAAGTGTATCAATTAAAAATTACCACACTTTGCAATAGAACGAATTCCTTGCAGAATAGGGCTATCGAAAGGGGTGTCGAACCTCAGGGATTATGGTCTGATGAGTTGGAATACGGAATTAATTCTAATTAAATTTATAAATAGAAGAAATCTGATTTTTAAACTAATTAAAAAGTAAAATAAAATAAAACAAAGTAAATAGAAAGTGAAGATAATATGAGAGAAATCTAGGGTATTTGACTTCACCACTAACTCCACAATCAATGGTCAACTGAATCAACTATAGGGAATTATATCATGCATAAGTGGTGTCGGTGGCTACAAGCTCACCTTCATCCATCAAGAAGATAACATATGATTAAGGATAAGTCATGGACTATCTTCGATTGGTATGGGCCATCTGCCTAACTACTCTAATCTAGGGTGCAGTATGGTTCATCTTCTCTAGGCATAATCCATCAAAGCTTTTAATGATATATTCAGTGATTACCATTGTGTAATAATCGCTCTCATGATCACAGAAAATAAGAGAGATTGAGTTCAATAACAACAACTAAATATCTAAGGCAAGATAAGAAATTATTGAGATTGAATTTATAAGACTTTTATTACTCAATTCTATAATAAGAATCCTCTAAATTACACAATCTATGCATGTATATAAAGGTCCCCAATAATTAAAAAAATCAAACCATTGATGCTTTGTTAGGGCTACATCAAAACCCTAGTGGATGAACTAGCCGATCATGGTAGAAGAAGAAACTTCGACTGTTGAGGAAGAAGGCATCATCTTCATGAATTATGCGTATGACTTTGTTCTCCAATGGCTCTGCAAAGTATGTCTTCTGTTCTGACCACAGCTCTCTCAGACTCTCCAATCTCTGTAATCACTGTAATCACCCCCAACTCAGCCTCCAATTCTTCACTCTATGCCCCAAGAGAATACACCAAAGTCCTAATCCAATTAGGAATTAATTATGTTTTCCCGCAGCACTAATCAGGTGGGTTTTTTCTGCTGACGTTTGGCCCAACTTTTGACACACTAGAGGTCCAATTCACAGAATTTTTGTGAAATACAAAAGTGTGCAGAATCAAATTTTGTTCAACTTATTTAAAAATTAAGTTGATTTGAGGCTCAAAAATAACACTTCTGGTCCGTTTTCTAAAATGGGATTAAGACTGTATTAAGTGTAGAATTGGGCTTCAGGGCCGAAACCTTCTTAAGCAACTGTAATTCTCTAGGATCTCTTCCTTGGGCTGATTTGAGTTGAAATAAATAGTTGAATGAATCTCCTTGAAGTAGGCTTCATCTAACCATCTTGGATGTCTTCTTTAAAAGCCCAAAATCATGGTTTTAACAGAAATAATCATTAAGGCCCTGAAAATACAGAAAATACTAAAACGAAATAAAATAACAAAATAATATATCACTAAGAGAATAAATACATAAGTTAAGAGGTTAGAATGTGTAACATTCAACGCCTATCACACCCCAAAACTTACATATTGCTAGTCCCTTAGCAATAGAATAAAACAAAACTAAAACAAAAGAAACTAACAAATACTATCTAAACTACCCAACTCCACTTTCGTGGGAGAAACGATTGCATTTAGCATATGCAACAGGCTTTTCAACCCCTAGGTGGGACTAGTGGACGAGTATAGTCTCGTGAGGATTTTTAGAAATGTTACCCACAAACATTAAAAATTTTGTTTCAACATTAATCCAAGAAGAAGATTACAATACATAGTTACAAACTTGCATTCAAGAAAAATTTCAAACTTTTAAATTCTATAATTCAAAGCAATTGTCCCCATGCATAATTCACATCAACACATCTCAAAATAACCAACTCTAGTTTCCTCGTGAAAAGTGAACTAGCAGTCATCTCATGTAGCATAACTCAGCTCTGAATATATTAAGGCGCATACCCCTTCAACTTACTAGCTCTCCTTATTGAAATCATACTTTCAAACATGATTACATGACTTTTTTATTTTTTTCATCTTTTTTTTTCATTGCTTTATTGGTTGTGCAATGTCTTCATCTATTAAGCTTTTTGAAAGATCCATTTAACAAGCTTTCAGTCAGTGACTCCCAAACCAGATGGCTTTAGGCCACTAGGCTTTAAGATACCCTGAAGAACCTAATTACTCGAATCAGTCAAGCTACAAATTAAGACAACCAATGCTCATCTTTTCTCACCCTTTCACATTTGACACGAACACTCCGTGCTTCCTGAAGCATAGAGGCCCGGTTACTCATGAAAAGGATCAAATTAATTTTCTTATTCATCACATATTTTTTTCTTCCTTTTTTTTTCTTCTTTTTTTTTTCTTTTACATTGAAGTCAAGTAAAACACATCATCGGTACTCATTCTCAAGAGATACTAATTACTATCAAGCATATGTAACTTAATAACTCAAAACCAAAGTTTATACCCCATAAGACTATGCTAGTGTGTCTGTGCATGTAAGGAAACTAAAATTAATTACTCCAAAGCATATCAATGCAAACCATGATTACTCCAAACCATGATTGCAAGTTACACACCTACATAAGGTATTGATCCCTTGAATAATGTAAAAACATTCTATCTAAAATCAAAACAAAATAAAATAAAATAAAATAAATAAACTAAGAAAATAAAATAAACAAAAATCCTAACAAGAAGAATTTCGCAAAAACTTCCCCCATATGCAATAAGCACAAAAATAGGCATCGCCTCACCCCCAAACTTAAACTGTATACTGTCCTCAATGTACACCCAATAAAAGCATAGAGAAGAGTAAGAACGATATTACCAGAAACCTGAAGTAGTGGAAAGAAAATAGAGCACACCAATAGAAGGAAGGGAATGCAAGCATACCCCCAAACTTGGATGATACAACCTGTCAAAACAAACCACTATACCCCAAAGATCAAGTGAAATAGTACGGGTGAAAATAAATATGAAAGAGAAAAATCCTAAAAGAATTTTTTTTTTTTTAATAACAACATCTAACTACAGAAAGAAAAATAAAAATAAAAACTAAGAGTAAAATAAAATACAAAAGATAGTTACCTTCCTGTCAAGGATGTGATGGTGACTGAGCATCCGGATCCAAGTTCGTTTGGCGCATCAGTGCACGCAGCATCCTTCTCATCTCTAGTTGATCCTAGCGAGTCTCACGAAAGTGATCCACCATCTCAGTCCTCATTGCTCCAAACTGTGTGGATACCTCTGTCTGTAGGGTGCCAAACTGAGCGGTCAACCCAGCAATCTATCCCTCTAAATAATGATAATTATGGCCACCGGCTTGTGCATGTACCTCCTCTTCTTCTGTTTCCATCTCCTCTGGATCTTCCACCGGTAGTGGTATATCTACAGGTTCTCCTCCCTAGGCCAATCGAGATACCTCACCTGGCGCAGCTATGACTCTCTGGTGCATATGAGATAGGCTCAAATTTCAGTCATATGTGCCATAATGAATATCATGTGAAAAGGCAAGCTCGTCCTCATGGACTACATACCCCTGTGAATAAGCAACTGATGAATGATAGTAGGGAATGGAAACTCCCAGTCACTTGCATTGTCCGGTGCCTTGTCACAATCTTGGAATAGAACTTTTCTATCTAGCCCTAGACAATCTGTGGGAATGACAGCCAATGCCCAAAATGGATGGCATATAAAGCTCTAAGGAACTCTTGACGTCTCTCAGTTTTATGTCCAATGGGACATATATTCTTGAGCAAAACAGCATCAAGGAACCATAAATGATTTGGCATAGAAGACTTGGAAGCTGCATTCCTTTTTGGCCCAAAAAATTGGTTCGCACAAAAATGTACAACCAAATAACCCACTGACAAATCATCGGGTAGAGGAGTATAGATATTAGTCAAATTATCTGGGCACTCATGAGGATAACCCATGGCAATAACAATGGATGACATATCCACCTGAACTACGGTTCCATCTATTGAAGAAATAAGCACATCCCGCTCATCAGGTTTCGGCATTAAGTTCTGATAAAATACCTTGACAAGCCTCGGGTAGATAGTAGTAGAAAGTGGAATAAAAATTGATGCCCCCCAATGATGACAGATGTCAGAAATCCCCTATCATGTCTCAGGAAACATACCATAGAGTTCGGCGATGTCAAACGTTGTTTCAAAATTCAAGGCCCTTGGATGACATCTCTCATGAATACCATCTCGGCGAGATCTTGAACAACCGAGTGTTGGATCATGCCCTGCTTGGCGAGGATTGCATGAGCTTAAAGCACCCTGGTGATTTGCTCTCATTGGTGCCATAGAAATAGAAAAAGTTTGGATGAGGAATTAAATCAAATACTTGGCGTGCACAATAAAAGTTTATCCTTCAACCTCTTCTTTTCAGCAATTTTTTCACCCAAATTGAACAATTGAATCCACCAATTATATCCCCCAAACTTGGTCTTCGAAAGCCCTCAAAAAGATTTACACAATTTTGCCAAAGAAAAACTTCACTTACTTTGATGTAGAACTTGAAAAAATGAGAGTTTCCTTGAGAACTAGTGATGATCAATCCGGTTTTGATGTTGATGTTGATGATGATCAATGATAATTACTTGTGTAAGAATCACCAATTGAAGAAAATAAATTCTCGGTTGAAGTAGGACTTAAATTGGAGCTCAAAGAGGTCAAGGAAGCAAGTAGTAGCATTATAGTTGGAGAGGGTGGCTTTAAATAGCAAAAATTTTCGGGCATCCCACATTTTTGACTTGGGCGATCGATCCCCCCAGCCATGGGTGATCGATCGCCCACCTGCTGGTGGGTTTCCCTTTGAAAAATCATGAGGCGATTGATGCCCCTCCGATGGGGCGATCGATCCCCCTTCTGTTGGCCTGTTTGACCCTCCATCGCCCAAGATCAATCGAGACATGTATTTTTGGAGTCTCCATCACCCAAGGTCGACCGAGAGCTCATTTTTTAACCCGTCTTGAGTCCAAATACCTTGGTACACCTCTTGACATCCTCCAGAAGCAACTTATACATCAAAAACTCAAAGAAAAAATATTAAAACGCAACTAGAATTGAAAGAAAACTTTAAGAAAACTAAAATTAAAAATCAAAATCAAAGAAAACTAATTAAATTAAAGGATAGAAATACATACAAAACCTACAATTTAACGTCTGTAGGGGACTATCAACTCTCCAAAGGGATTAAGTCGGATAGATGGGATCCGTCAAGTCAACGGACTCTACGTCACTTCTTGGCACAAATCCTTCTACACAATGCTTCAACCTTTTTCCATTAACTTTCATCAAAGTATTATCTCAAAAGTTTTGAATTTCCACAGCACCGTGAGGAAAAACTAAAATCATCTAGAATGGTCCATCCCATCTTGAAATCAATTTTATGGGAAACAACCGAAGCTTTGAATTAAAGAGCCACACTTTATCACCTGGAGAGAAAGACTTTCGTGAGATATGTCGATCATGAAATGCCTTCGTCCTCTCTTTATAAATTCATGAACTTTCATAAGCATCACGTCTAAACTCTTCTAATTCATTCAATTGCAACTTTCTCTCTTCTCCAGCTCTTTTTGCATTGAAATTGAATTTTTGGATTGCCCAAAGTGCCTTGTGCTCAATCTCTACTGGAAGATGACATACTTTCCCATACACCAACCGATATGATGACATACCAATAGGAGTCTTGTACGCAGTCCGATATGCCCATAATGTCTCACTTAGTCGTAATGACCAATCTCTTCTATCCGGTCTCACTGTCTTTTTGAGAACATGCTTAATTTCTCGATTGGACAGCTCTACTTGCCCACTTGTCTGAGGATGATAAGGTGTTGCCACCTTATGTGTCATTGAATATTTAGCAACCAAACCTCTCAAGAATTTATTACAAAATTGAGAACCACCATCACTGATCAAGGCTCGAAGAATTCCGAATCGACTAAGAATATTCTCATGCATGAACTTGATTACCACCTTGTAATCATTGGTTCAAGTTGCAATGGCCTCCACCCATTTGGAGACATAATCCACACCAACTAGAATGTACTCGTAGCCAAAAGAAGGTGGAAAGGGTCCCATGAAATCAATTCCTCACACATAAAAAATTTCAACCACCAGAATGGGGCTCATTGGCATCATATCGCGCCTCGACATTGAACCCAATCTTTGACAGCGATCACAAGTTTTACAGAAAACATATGCATCATGAAATAGAGAAGGCAAAAGAATCCACATTGAAGTACCTTTGTTGCTGTCTTCCTTGCACTAAAGTGGCCTCCATATGCTAATGAGTGGCAGAACTTGAAAATATCTTGAAACTCATGGTTTGGAACACACCGCCGAATAATCTGATCTGGACAATATTTAAATAGCTCCGGATCCTCCCAAAAGTAATGATAAACTTTAGAGAAGAATCTATCACGTTCTCGCTTAGTCCAGTCTCATGGCACTTTTCCCATGGCTAAATAATTTACAATATCTGCATACCATGGTGTGGAGTTATCGGACACTCGAAACAATTGCTCATCCCTAAGTGATTTAGATGGTGTAGTGGATACAGAATTTACCACAATGCTAGAAATGTGATCTTCGAACACCTTCTTTTCCTTCTATTTTTCTTGCACCTTTATTTCATCTGTAGATTCAGACATATCCGTAGAATCCATGAAGAAAACATCTGTCTGATCTGGAGGATTCTCAATAGCATTGAAAATATTAAGCTTAACCTTCATGTTGCCAAATGAAATATCCATGATCCCCGACCTACAATTAATGCAAGCATCAGCAGTAGCTAAGAAAGGTCGCCCAAGGATCATTGGAATGTGCCTCTTCAGATTATAAACTGGCTCAGTGTCAAGTACAATGAAATCAACAGGAAAGTAGAACTTGTCCACTTTAATGAGCACATCTTCAATGATTCCTCGGGTTGCTTTGTTGATCTGTCTACAAATTGTAATACCACCGAGGTAGGCTTCAATTCTCCCAAGCCCAATTGTAAGTATACTGAATAGGGTAGCAAATTCACACTTGCACCCAAATCAAGAAGAGCTTTATCAACATGGTGCTCCCCAATGATGCATAAGATAGTTGGAGCACCAGGATATTTGTACTTGGGAGGAGTGCACTGCTAAATTATAGAACTTACTTGTTATGGCAGCATCACTTTCTTTGGCACATGGCTTTTAGAATGCCTTTTCTGAGTGCACAAGTCCTTCAAAAATTTAGCATAAGGAGGAATTTGCTTGATGGCATCAAGGAGTGGCAAATTAATCTTCACTTGTCGAAACACCTCCATCATGTCATGCAGCTTATCCCCTTACTTCCCCAATTTAGATGCTTCAAGAAAACGTTGTGGGAAAGGAGCCTTGGGCTCATAAGAAATTTCAGCACTTGAACTTGTAGTCACTTTTTCTTCTTCTTTCTTCTCACCCACCTTATTATCAATTATTTTCCCACTCCTCAAAGTGGTAATAGCTTGAACTTTTTCATGGTGTGGGTTGCTTGTGGAAGCTTGCATCCCTCTTGGATTAGCAATTGGTTGACTAGGAGCTTCCCTTCTTCTCTTCTACTCAATGAAGTAGCAAGCTGTCCAAACTGAGATTCCAGTTTAGCAATGGATTAAGAATGAGAGTGCACTAGATGAACTATAGATTGTACTGTTGCTGCAGTAGCTTGCACTATCTCTATTAGAGAATCAAACTTGTCAAATTTGGACAAGGTAAGTTTTAGCTTGTCTTCAATAGTAGAAATTATTTGTACCATAGGACTTTGTGTTTGATATTGCTGTTGAGGCACAACAGTCCTAGGTTGATATGATGGTTGCATTACTGCCCCTTGGTTACTGTAAGAAAAACTAGGATGATTCCTCCATGTGGGATTGTAAGTATTACCTCGTGGAGGATTCATTGGTCCAGTGAATATAGCTTCGACTTGCTCATGTTGAACATTAGAAAATTGCCCCATTGAAGGACAATTGCTCACATTATGCATAGGACTAGAGCAAAATTCACAAGGGCCTAGTAATGAAGGATTTGAAGCAGAAGGGGATTGATTGGCAGCCATAATTGCTGCTACCTTCTGTGCAATTAGATCGATGTCAGTTGGCATAGCTTCTGAAGCACCAACCTCATAAATCCCATCAGTCTTCCTTGTAGTGGCAGGTCTACTAGAACGAGTAGAGGATACATGTTGTAGAAAGTTATCACTAAGATTTTCAAATAAGGTCCATGCCTCTTCTTCAACATAAAGGTACCTCCACAAGACGCATTAACCATCTGTCTATTCTCTTCTGTTAGCCCTTCATGAAAACTATGCACTAGTTGCCACTTAGGAACTTGATGATGGGGACACTTCCTAAGAAGGTCCTTGAATCTTTCCCATGTCTCATAAAATTGTTCCCCCTCATGTTGGGTGAAACCAGTGATAGCACGTCTGAATTGATTGGTCTTCCCAATCAAAAAATACTTCTTGAAAAACTTATGTTACATCTGAGTCCAAGTCGTGATAGAACCGGCCAGTAGAGAATTGAACCAATACTTTGCTTTCTCTTTCAGGGAGAGTGAAAAAAGTCTCATTCTGAAAGCATCTTCAGAGAAGTTGTGGATTTTGGTAGTTGAGCACACTTCAATGAAGTCATCCAGATGCTTGTAAGGGTCTTCTTGAGTCAGCCCAAAATAAAATGGTAGCATCTGAATAATGCTGGATGATAAGTGTTGAATTCTATTTGCATTTGAACCCTCTTTATTGCATATGTTAGTCCCGTTTCTACGTTTATCGAGATATGTTTATGGTATTTTTGTGTTTTTAATGTATTGCAGGTCTTGTAGTAAAAGGAGCAAAGTTTGAGGCCATTTGCAGCTGAAGGGCAAAGTTCAGAATTAAAGCTAAGGCATCTCGATCAATTGAGATGTTGATCTTGATCAATCGAGATCTCGATTGATCGAGACTTGATTTCAATTGATCAAAATCTCGATCAATCGAGATTCCAATCTCGATTGATCGAGATTCTGCAGAGCCACTTGCCCACTTGCTCACCTGCTCTCCCACTTGCAACAAAATCTCCCTTTTTACACGACTTAGAGGGATTGTCTGACTTGAACAAGACCTTTGGGGACCTTCTTGATATAGTTGGTATATATATTGATATATATATATTTATGGTGGGCCCCAAGGTTGAAAAGGAGGCCATAAAGCACACAAAGAGACCATTTTCTCTCATATCTCTCATACACATTAGAATATACAGAGAGAGACATTCAGGAGAGGGAAAGAAAGAGCTGAACCAGACCAAGAAGCTTCATTTTCTCCATCAATGGAAGAGTGCAAGGTAGCCATGAGCAACTAACTTCTCTACTAGGGTGTGGGTGAAGCCCCTAGTCATGTAAACTTGTTCATTTTTGTAGCATTTTGGGATTTGTAATTAAATGTTGATTATCTAGTCTAGTGACAATGTACACTTATACATTTCTTATATATATATTCATTTGATGTGGAGTTTATTCTTGTCTTAGAGTAGATTTTATCATATGAATGCACAACATTTACATATTTAACAAGAAATGCAAATGATGGCTAGGTAATGGTACTTTAAATAAATGTGTAGTGCTTGCTTGTATAAACCATGCCAAGATAAGGTAGTTTGGATGCATGTAGGTTCACTTAGAGAGTAGGGTAATTAGGTAGTTAGTTAGGTTGAAGAGCTATGCTTGTTTAAGATGGATTATGATAGGTTTGCACACACATTAATCTTTTGATATGTCATTGAGGTCACAAGCCTAATGACATTGTTAGGCATTTAATTTATGAATCTCAAGCTTGCTACACTTATGAACATGTGAATGGCTAGTGGTGGAAACCACCCCTAGTTCTCTCTCCCAACTTTTAAACTTTTTACATTTATTGTTTTTACATTCATGCAATAGTTTTATAAACAAAACTCAAAACCTTGTTTTTAGGATTAAAGTGGAATTAATCTTTCTTTAAGACAATTACGACTAGTCCTCGTGGGATCGATACCCTCTATATAGAACCGTATCTACAAAGATTCGTGCTCTTGTGAGTAGTTAAATTATATTTTGAAAAAGGGCAAAAATAAGCTTACCATTTAATTCAAGTTTAGCCACATCAAAATTTTGGCGCCGTTGCTGGGAACTATGGTTTAATTGTCGCCACTGAAAGATTAAATCTGGTTT
This sequence comes from Cornus controversa, assembly GCA_026545225.1. Lineage (NCBI taxonomy): Eukaryota > Viridiplantae > Streptophyta > Magnoliopsida > Cornales > Cornaceae > Cornus > Cornus controversa. Next base: position 9,180,638 of record CM048848.1, on the reverse strand, counting down.
AATTCTTAGGCTAAAAATTCTTCCATTCTTTTTTGTATATATCTTGTCTTATTTCTCAAATTTCTTGATTTTAGGTATAACACATTGATAAGTGTTGAATTCTATGCATTTGAACCCTCTTTATTGCATATGTTAGTTCCGTTTTCGCGTTTACCGAGATAAGTTTACGGTATTTTTGTGTTTTTGATGTTTTACAGGTATTGGAGCAAATGGAGCAAAGTTGGAAGCTTTCTGCAGTCAAGAGAAGAAATCAGAAAATGCAGCCCAAAGCATCTCGATCAATCGAGATGTTGATCTCGATTAATCGAAATCTCGATTGATCGAGATCTCATTTCGATTGATCGAAATCTCGATCAATCGAGATCCAATCTCGATCAATCGAGATTCTGCAAAGCCCACTTGGCCACTTGCTCACCTGCTCTCCCACTTGCAACAAAATCCCCCTTTTTGCACGATTTAGGGGGATTGTCTGACTTGAACAAAACTTTTGGGGGCCTTCTTGATACAAGAGATATATATAATAATATATATATATATATGGTGGGCCCCAAGGTGGGAAAGAACCCCAAAAAGCACCAAAAGCCACATATATCTCATATCTCTCAACACACATCAGAGATTACTTGAAGAGAGACCTTCGGGAGAGGAAGAGAAGAAGCTGAACTAGACCAAGAAGCTTCGCTTTCTTCATCAATGGAAGGGTGCAAGGCAACCATGAGCAACTAACTCTTCTACTAGGGTGTTGGTTTCAACCCCTAGCTATGTAAACTTGTTCATCTTTGTAGCTCTTGGGATTTGTAATTAAATGTTGATTATTTAGCCTAGTGATTATGTACACAAATACATCTCTTATATATATTCATTTGATTTGGAATTTATTCTTGTCTTAGAGTAGATTTTGTCACTTGAATGCACAACATTTGCATATTCCACAAGAAGTGCAAATGATGGCTAGATAATGGTGTTTAAATGAATGTGTGATGTTAATTTGTATAGACCATGCCAAGACAAGGTAGTTTGGATGCATGTAGTGTTCACTTAGAGAGTAGAGTAATTAGGTAGTTAGTTAGGTTGAAGAGCTATGTTTGTTGAAGATGGATTATGATAGGTTAGCACACACATTGACCTTTTGATATGTTATTGAGGTCACAAGCCTAATGACATTGTTAGGCATTTAATTAATGAATCCCATGCTTGCTACACTTATGAACATGTGAATGGCTAGTGGTGGAAACCAACCCTAGTTCTCTCTTCCAACTTTAAACTCTTTACTTTTCTTGTCATTTCATTCATGCAATAGTTTTTAAACACAAATTCAAAAATCTATTTTTTCGAATTAAAGTAGAATTAATCTTCCTTTTAGACAATTGCGACTAGTCCTCGTGGGATCGATACCCTCTATATAGAACCTTATCTACAAAGATTCGTGCTCTTGCGAGTGGTTAAATTATATTTTGATAAAAAGGAAAAATTAAGCTTACAATATAATTTAGTTCCGACCACATCAAAATTTTGGCGCAGTTGCCGGGGACTACTGTTTTATTGTCGCCATTGGAAGATTAAATCTGGTTTAATTCTTAGGCTAGAAATTCTTTTATTCTTTTCGTATATATTTTGTTCTTAATTCTCAAACTTCTTGATTTTAGGTATACCACATAGCGGGCATCGAAGAGAAGTAAACTTGGAACCCTTTGTGAGTATAACGCCTAAAATTAGTGGTTTGGATTCATTTATTCTTTTTGTAAAGATTATTGTTACTTTGTGTATTGAGGTGTTGTTCGATTGTTAATGCATGCTAGGTAGACGGTCCTTGTCACTTCCTTTGTTTCCGTGTAACATTGAACTTGAACGAACACTTAGACAACGTAGAGGAACCTCTAGGGACCCTATATTGCCTAGGACTGAAAACATGGATCCAAATGAGAGACAACCTCCCGGACTACCTCCTTTTAATCATGAACAGCCACCTCCACCACCGCCTCCTCAAGGAGAGTTGCTTATGGACTTTTACCTTCCGACTACATTTGAAGTACCTTCATGTTTCCAATTTTCGGATGTAGCGGCAACTCAATTCGAAATAAAGTCCTCCACCATCAATCTTCTTAATAGCTTCCACGGTCTCCCTAATGAGGATCCGTACCGGCACTTAGAATACTTCCTTTCCGTGTGTTCCACTATTCGTGTACCACACTTTACGGAGGATGATCTAAAGTTGCGTATGTTCCCCTTCTCCCTAAAAGATAAAGCTAGAAGTTGGTTCAACTCCTTAGAACCTAACTCAATCCATTCTTGGGCGGAGATACAAATAGAGTTCTTGAAAAAATACTTCCCAATGGGTAAGACAAGTGATATTCGGCGAGCAATCACCGGATTCACCCAAATTGACCAAGAAAAATTCTATGAGACGTGGGAGAGGTTAAAGGATCTTTTAAAATCTTGTCCGCATCATGCTGTCCCAAAATGGCAGCTAGTGCAAAGTTTTTATGATGGGGTGAGTGAGCAACACAGACAAATGATAGACTCCGCGTGTGGGGGTGGATATCTTTCGAAAAGCCCCGATGAGGCATGGAAACTTTTTCAAACCCTAAGCAACAATTTAGCTCAACGCTCCTCCACTAGGAAAGGGAAGGCCACCCAACCTTGTAGAGGAATGCATGAAATATCACGGGTAGATGAGGTTGCCATGCAAGTAGAAGCCCTATCCCAAAAAATGGATTTAATCATGAAAAATGGGCTGCCTACTCCAAACCAATCTGTCCAAAATCAGGAAGGTTGTTCGTTTTGCTATAGTACTTCACATTTCGTACGAGATTGTCCTATTGCCGGGCAATCTCCCGATTATGCTCAAGAGCAAGCGAATGCCCTGTACTCTAAACAAATGAATGATCCATATTCAAACACGTACAATCCTGGTTACAAGAACCATCTGGCTTTCTCATGGAAACCTCAAGAATCAAGTCCCTCTTTCCAAGGGCAAAACTCTTTTAATTCCCCTTCTCAACAGCCGCATTATAGGCCAAACCCTCAACCTTACAATCAAAGACCTAATTACCAACAACCACCACCTCCTCCGAGAAGCCAAAGCTTTGAAGAAAGAGTGATAAGCAATCTTGAGGCCAATACCCGCTTATTGCAAACTCACTCTCAATCAATCTCTAAGCTTGAAGCCAACGCTCAATCTATGGCTAGGTTAGAAGCTCAAATAAGCCAACTAGCTAATGCCTTAAATAGAAGGGAGGAAGGTAAGTTGCCGAGTCAACCGGTGGCGAACCCCAAAGGTGTCCATATGATTGAAGATCCATCATCTTCAACTTGTAATGCTCCTCCGGAGCAAGTTCAATCAATCACAACCTTGAGGAGTGGTAAAATCATTAACTCCAAGGTAGGGGAGGAAGAGGGAAAGGAATTCCAAGAGCAATCTAAAAATCCAAAAGAATCCCAATTAAATCCAAAATTGTTTCCGTTAAATCCAAATTTGCAAAATACCCCTTCAAATCCAAAAGGAAAGGCAAGTGAAGCTGTGTCGTCATCGATTCCAAATCTTGACACCTCTTATGAACCCCCGGTTCCTTTTTCCCAAAGATTGAAGGAACCTTCTCATTTCGGGAAGCAAGGAGAGAAAATCCAAGACATGATGGAGATCTTCAAACAAGTAAAGATCAATCTCCCTCTCCTTGATGCTATTCAACAAATTCCCTCCTATGCGAAATTCTTGAAGGACTTGTGCACTCAAAAGCGCAAATCTAGGAATAATGTTCCTAAGAAAGTCCTCTTAACTGAGCACATAAGCTCTATTTTCCAACACCATGCCCCTCCTAAATTCAAAGATCCGGGTGCTCCGACCATTTCGTGCACCATCGGAAATCAATCTTTTGAAAGAGCACTTCTTGATCTAGGGGCTAGTGTTAATTTGCTTCCATTCTCAATTTACCAACAACTAGGTTTGGGGAAACTCAAGCATACCACGGTTGTGTTGCAACTTGCCGACCGTTCGTGAAGTAACCACGTGGCATCATTGAGGATGTCATCATTTAAGTGGACAAATTCTATTTTCCGGTGGACTTCATAGTCCTTGACACGGAACCGGTCCAAAATCCAAATTGTCATATTCCTATCATTCTAGGTACTCCATTCTTGGCCACGGCAAACGCTTGCGTTAATTGCCGTACCGAAGTGATGGACATCTCTTTTGGAAATATGAAAGTCCGCTTGAACATCTTCAATGCTTCCCACCACACATCCGATGATGAAAGTGAGTGCTTTTGTGTCGATGTTGTGGAAGACCTTGTTCAAGAAGCACTTCCTTCTATTCTTTCCAAGGATCCTTTAGAGGCATGCCTGAATCACTTCAACTATGATGATTTTGACATTGAGCAAGCCATATGTGAAGTCAATTCCATGCTCGATGTTAATACTGTCATGGATTTGCCTAAATGGAGAGTTCCGAGAGAACCCTTGCCCCCTTTGTCCAAAACTTCCCAAACTCCTTCTTTAATTTCCCCACCACAACTTGAGCTTAAGCCCCTACCGGCTACACTCAAGTATGTTTTCTTGGGCGCAAATGAGACCCTTCCAGTCCTTATCGCTTCCAATCTCACAAATGACCAAGAGTTGGAACTCATAAAGGTGCTCAAAGAGCACAAAGAAGCAATAGGCTGGAGTGTGGCAGATCTCAAGGGAATAGATCCTTCTATTTGTATGCACCGCATACACTTGGAAGAGGATGCTAAGACCTCAAGGGAGGCACAACGTCGATTAAATCCAAATATGAAGGACGTTGTCATGAAGGAGGTGGTGAAGTTACTAGATGCGGGAATCATATACCCCATCTCTGATAGCAAGTGGGTTAGTCCCACTCAAGTGGTTCCAAAGAAGTCAGGTATTACGGTGCAACCAAATGACAAGGGTGAATTAGTTCCCCAACGCACCACCACGGGTTGGAGAGTGTGCATAGACTATAGGAAATTAAATTCAGCCACTCGAAAAGATCACTTCCCCCTCCCATTCATTGATCAGATATTGGAGAGATTAGCCAGGCAAAGTTTTTATTGCTTTTTGGATGGATATTTCGGCTATAATCAGGTTGCTATAGACCCGAGGGACCAAGAGAAAACCACCTATACATGTCCCTTCGGCACATTTGCTTATAGACGCATGCCCTTTGGGTTGTGCAATGCACCGGCGACTTTTCAACGGTGTATGATGTCTATCTTCTCGGACATGGTGGAAAAATTCTTGGAAGTGTTCATGGATGATTTTTCCATTTTTGGACCTTCGTTTGAATCATGCCTCCAAAATCTAGCTTGTGTTCTCAAACGATGTCAAGAGACCAACCTAATTCTTAGTTGGGAAAAGAGCCATTTTATGGTTCAAGAGGGTATTGTCCTAGGGCACATTGTGTCTAAGAGAGGAATAGAGGTTGATAAAGCCAAGGTTGAACTCATTTCCAAACTTCCTCCACCATCAACGGTGAGGGAGATTCGTTCATTCCTTGGGCATGCGGCTTTTATCACCGTTTCATCAAAGACTTTAGCAAGATCTCTCGGCCTTTGTGTCGCCTTCTTGAAAAAGAGTCTTGCTTTACCTTTGATGAAGGGTGCCTTAACGCTTTTAAAAAACTCCGCACCATGCTTACAACCGCTACAATTCTAATCTCTCCGAATTGGGCTCTCCCATTTGAGATTATGTGTGATGCATCCGATTATGCCAGGGGTGCAGTCTTAGGGCAACGAGTAGACAAACTGCCATATGTCATCTACTACGCAAGTAAAACCCTTTCCGAGGTTCAAATCAATTATACCACAACGGAAAATGAATTGCTTGCTGTGGTATTCGCATTAGACAAATTTCGAGCTTATTTATTAGGTTCAAAGGTCATTGTCTATTCGGACCATGCTACCCTCCGGCATCTTTTGGCCAAAAAGGACACCAAGCCTAGGTTGATCCGATGGATACTCTTATTGCAAGAGTTCAATTTTGAGATTAGAGACAAAAGGGGAACTGAAAATGTGGTGGCTGACCACCTGTCTAGAATTCTTGTTGAATCGCTCCATAATTCCATTCCAGTTTGTGAATCCTTCCCGGATGAACAACTCTTTGTCATCTCTCAAGAGAGTATCCCTTGGTATGCAGATGTGGTTAATTACTTGACAACCGGTAAAATACCATCTTCTTGGACCAAGCAAGAGAATGATCGTTTTCTCTCCCAATCACGATCATATTATTGGGACGATCCTCAATTGTTCAAATATTGCCCCGATCAAATAATTCGAAGGTGTGTGCCCAACAGTGAATTCCAAAGCATTCTCAAGTTTTGTCATACACTCGCTTGTGGGGGGCACTTTAGTGCTAAGAAAACCGTAGCAAAAATTCTCCAATGCGGATTTTTCTGGCCGACACTTCATCGGGATGCATATTCATTCTGCCGCTCTTGTGAGCGATGTCAGCGCCTTGGCGCGATGTCTCGGAAGGACATGATGCCTCTTAACCCTATTCTTATCATTGAAATATTTGATGTGTGGGGCATTGACTTCATGGGACCATTTCCACCCTCTACTGGTCATGAGTACATACTTGTGGTGGTGGACTACGTATCTAAGTGGATAGAGGCCGTTACTACCAAAACCAATGATCACGCAGTCGTGGTTAAATTCATTCAAGCTAACATTTTTAGCCAGTTTGGTACGCCTCGGGCCATCATCAGTGACGGAGGTAAACATTTCTGTAACCGGTTCCTTCGAACCTTGCTTCTCAAATACTCTGTCACACACAAAGTAGCCACCCCATACCATCCTCAAACCAGTGGCCAAGTAGAAGTATCCAATAGGGAGATTAAGAACATTCTTCAGAAAACTGTTCGGCCCGACCGGAAAGATTGGTCATTGCGGCTAAATGATGCATTATGGGCATACCGAACCGCATATAAAACTCCCATTGGAATGTCACCTTATCGGTTGGTTTATGGCAAGGCGTGCCATCTTCCGGTTGAATTGGAGCATAAAGCTATGTGGGCCACCAAGACTTTCAATTTTGACATGCAAAAGGCCGGCTCCAATCGAAAGCTTCAATTAAATGAATTGGAAGAATTGCGACATGACGCATATGAGAATGTGAAAATCTATAAGGCAAGGTCCAAAGCCTTTCATGATAGTAATATTCGAGTCAAAACATTTTCGCCGGGCCAAAAAGTATGGTTGTACAACTCACGCCTCCACTTGTTTCCCGGAAAACTTCGCTCCTGTTGGGATGGTCCATTTTTGGTTAATTCCGTCGCTCCCCACGGCGCGGTGTAATTGAAGGACTTGAAAGACGGCTCGTTGTTCAAAGTAAACGGGCAGAGCTTAAAAGTGTGCGTGGATGACCAAGTCACCACCGAATACGTGGATGTCGTCACCTTGACGGATCCCGTGCATTTTGACTCGTGAGCCGATCCGGACGTCGCGCCATAGACGTGTAAGGTGGCGAAGCCATGGTAGCTATCATGCCTCCATGATGTCCCTTTAATCCAAAGTAGGTTTGTATCTAAGCAATGTAGTATCTAATTCCCAAGTATCCAAGTCCCTGAAGCATAACTCAAGCTGTCTATTTTTGAGCATCTCGATTGACCGAAACCAGGATCTCGATCAATCGAGATTTTGATTGATCGAGATCTCAATCTCGATTGATCGAAAAATTACAGAGATTTGCCAAGTCCAAAGTCCCGAGAGGTAGTATTCTTCGATTGCACTTCGATAGGTCTTCGATCGATCGAAAATTTTGATTGATCGAAATGGGATTTCGATTGATCGAAATAAAAGTTTGATTGAATGAATTAAATGTTCAATTGATCGAAGTAAAAAGGTGATTCAGTGGAGGAATTTTCGATTGATCGAAGAGACAATCTCGATCGATCGAAGCTGATTTCGATTGATCGAAGAGAGATCTCGATCAATCGAAATCTCGAATGATCGAAATGCACATCTTGATCAATCGAGATGCACGCGAGGCCTGCACGTGAGCCAAAAATCTATTTAAACCGTTGGGCTTCCCTCCCATTTTAAAAGACCATCCGAATTCTTCTATTCCTCAGCGCGATCCAAGCCTTCTCCAAGCACTCCCGAGCACTCGATCTACCATTCCCGATCATCCGCTACCATTCGACGCAGTCCGAAGCCGCCGCTAGCACTTGCGCGATCTTCTCTTCGCGGCTGCGAGTGGACTTTTCTTCTGTTGAGCCGTTCATCTTCTTCCTCTTGAGGTAAGTGATGCATGGCTACTTTTTGTATACTCTCTCGCTATTTTTGATAATTTTACGGCGTAATAAACATAGTTAGATAATGTTGGGGTGGATGGGTGCGATTACGATATCTGTAACGAGATTTTGTGGGTTTCGGGGGGTAGGAATTCATGTAGGAGTGAGATTTGGCATTCTCTTCATTTCAAACGCTTAGTGTACGGTGTGTAACCGCTGCACCTTCGTTTCGGTTGCATCCGTTCACATTGCCTCTTCGAGAGCGACTTTTTGCATTCTTGTCAGTACCATGGACTAGGACTTTATTTTTATTTTTATTCATTTAGTTTATTCGTAGTTTAGCTTTCTTCTTATTCATCTTTTATTTACGTAATTTTTGGAATCAAGTGCAGACTGTTCCGAGGCTATGGTGAGGGTGAAGAACACCGCCGGTTCTGTTCGCGACGTGCCCGGGCAAGCCTTTCGGTCTCGGAAGTTCCACCTGGAGCAGGTTTTTGACTTAGCCGAGTTCGAGAGGCGTCCCGACACCGCATGGACGGTTGCCGAGCTCAGGAGGTGTCGCCTCGATCGGCTATGTGTGCCTCCCACCGACGTGGCACACGAGCGCCTAGTGCAGGTCTTTTACGATCATATGACCTACTCCTGCACCGCGCCAGATACACTCGAGACTGTCGTGGCCACTGTCACGATCACGATTACGCCGAGCCGGATTGCTCATATGCTCGGCATCCCTCACCAGCAGCCGCTGGACATAGTTGGCCCGGACGGTCAGCCACTTTACAGTGCCGCACTCCCAGCAGACACTACGCTCTTCTCGATAGTGATGGACATGTGTGGCGGGGCGTTCACCATGCCCAGTCACAACTGCACGTCCAAATCGATGTGCCCGAGCAGATATTGGTTCCTGGACACCGTTCTCCTCAAGAACGCGTGTCCGCTGCAGCACGTGGCAGAGTGCAAGGGCGACCTCCTCCGTTGCCTCTATGCTTTCCATACGGGCGCTTGGTTTTCTGTCCCATCGCTGATCTGGGGGCAGATGTACAAAGTCTGGGACGGCCTCGTCAACAAGAGGATGAGGCGAGCAGCTAGTTGGCGGCTTCCCTTCCCTTTCCTGATCGCCGCTTTTCTCAGCAGTGCCAGTATACCGGTCAGTCGGACTGACATCCAGTTGGCACCGCCCACCCGCTTCACATCTACTCAGTGGGAGCGGGTGAGGCGACACTTAGAGCGACAGGACCATCAGGGTGATCCACCAGACGATGTAGATATGGATGCCCCGGTGGAGACGGATGAGGGAGAGCCTGCAGGGGCTGAGTCAGAGGACGAGGAGATGGAGGAGGAGGAGATGGATGTCGCTGCAGAGCGGCATGATATCTTAGCGATGGGCTATTCCTGCCTGGCGGCTGACGTAGAGCGGCTCCAGTGATGAGCACGTCCAGGTGATGTAGAGTCAGCTGGCAGGCATTCGGACGGACATTTCTTCTCTGGCACAGGGTCAGAGAGCGATCTTAGACGAATTCCGAGCCTTCCGGCAGGACCTGCAGTTCCTGTTCGCTGGTCGAGCCTCCACCTCCACTTCTACTCCCACCGAGCCTCCACCACCACCACCCGCCCTCGAGTAGTTGCATTTTATTCATCTTTTCTGCTTTATTTTCCGTATTTTTCTTTCTTTATTTTTCATAGGCCATGTTGGCCATGTTTAGTTTCTTTCTGAGTATTCCACCTACATGTACACTTTGTACTCAAACTCATTCTCATCTATATGGAATACATTTATATTTTCTTTTTTACCATGTGTTATCTTTACTGTCTTTATTTTTGCTTTCTGTCAATTTATCTGTTCTCTATACTTTGACTATGTATGTAGTACCACTTGTCTAATTGTTATATGCGATTCAGTTGATGATTTCCGTTTATTACCGCCTGGTTTCAATTCCCAATACTGTTGAGATTGCTTCAACACAGTATGGCGGTAATAAAGAAAGGCAGCCCCTTTGCATGCTATACGTTAGCGTGCCTGGATAGTCAATATCTTGTCGCATAGACCTCTTAGACAATTGGGAAACACCAGTTCACACCCTTAGATATACAGTGATATTGGCATTGTCAGTTTGTACATAATTATTTCATTATGTTCCATTTATCTACTTTTTGTTCCTTTTAATGCTCGTGGTATCCCGTGGGTGTTCTGTGCAGTTTTTCCTTATTTCCAAGATGATCGCTGCTGTGGAATACCATTTTTCTCGCATTCTGCCATCCCGGTAACTTCTTTCCTTGCTCTTCTTGTCCAAACATTGAGGACAATGTTGCATATAAGTTTGGGGGTGCGGTATGCTATACCACTTGCATACGCATGCAATGTTCAGTCATTATTTTGAGTATCATTGTAGAGCAGTTTTTCTTCTTGATATTTTTGCATGCTTGCCATGATGTCTAGCTTTTTAAAGGAAGTCATTCGAATAAATGTCCGGGGTAAATGCAGCAGGTAGTTAAGAACTTTATCATTGTAAATACCCGCACTTTTGCAAGCTTTATAGTAGGCTAGAACGGTCTACATTGTTGTCTAAACTCGAGCACGTACAATTCTTGCCCTAAATTTGTCCTTAACCGCACAAATTCGCACACATGCATTTTAAATTGTGGGGTATAAGTCTGAGGGAGAATTTTTTAAAAATTCTGTTTTTATCTGAACAACTTAAAGAATAAGTTCTCCCGGTTGTTGTAAAAAAAAAAAAAAAAAAAAAGAGAAATAAAAAGAGAAAAATATGCAATAAGCCTTCTCGATCAATAAACCGGATTTTTATGCCTCAAAGCAGGGAATATTCGTGTAAAAGTGTGTAAGGTTGAGCAATAATAAGCGGGTGGCTTGCTTACGCTCATCGCCTTGTAAGCTCGGTCATTAAGTCTGAGGGGTGCTTCTTCACCTAATGCCCTAAAATCAATTGGTTTGGGAGTCATTGGCCCAACGCCGCTACATGGGCTTGCAAGAAAGCAAAAAGAGCTAAGCATTGCACGGTCATCCGCACATGAGCAATCATGAATGTTTTGTGATAATGAACAGCCGTGTCGAGCATTCTCAATGAGCTTTTCTCTTAAAAATAGATTTATTCGTTTTCTTCTCCAAATATGACAAAAGCCACACGTTGGAATGCATGTTCACTTTTCAAAGAGGATTTTGGGGTTAGAATTGTTATTCATTCATTTATAACAATGTGGGCACTGTCATTCATTTATAGCTTGTGAAAGTCCATTTTTGCTAATGACCACATAGTTCTGTAATACTCGTTGCATTTGCCAAATGTGAAATGAACGGATGATCGCCCTTTATCTAGTTGATGACTGAGCATGATTAAACTTTTGTATAAGATAGTTGATTTCATTTTTGTAATATTGTATTGCTAAGGGACTAGCAATATGTAAGTTTGGGGGTGTGATAAGTGTTCAATTCTATGCATTTGAACCCTCTTTATTGCATATGTTAGTTCCGTTTTCGCGTTTACCGAGATAAGTTTACGGTATTTTTGTGTTTTTGATGTTTTGCAGGTATTGGAGCAAATGGAGCAAAGTTGGAAGCTTTCTGCAGTCAAGAGAAGAAATCAGAAAATGCAGCCCAAAGCATCTCGATCAATCGAGATGTTGATCTCGATTAATCGAAATCTCGATTGATCGAGATCTCATTTCGATTGATCGAAATCTCGATCAATCGAGATCCAATCTCGATCAATCAAGATTCTGCAAAGCCCACTTGGCCACTTGCTCACCTGCTCTCCCACTTGCAACAAAATCCCCCTTTTTGCACGACTTAGGGGGATTGTCTGACTTGAACAAGACTTTTGGGGGCCTTCTTGATACAAGAGATATATATAATGATATATATATATATATGGTGGGCCCCAAGGTGGGAAAAGAAGCCCAAAAAGCACCAAAAGCCACATATATCTCATATCTCTCAACACACATCAGAGATTACTTGAAGAGAGACCTTCGGGAGAGGAAGAGAAGAAGCTGAACCAGACCAAGAAGCTTCACTTTCTTCATCAATAGAAGGGTGCAAGGCAACCATGAGCAACTAACTCTTCTACTAGGGTGTTGGTTTCAACCCCTAGCCATGTAAACTTGTTCATCTTCGTAGCTCTTGGGATTTGTAATTAAATGTTGATTATTTAGCCTAGTGATTATGTACACAAATACATCTCTTATATATATTCATTTGATTTGGAATTTATTCTTGTCTTAGAGTAGATTTTGTCACTTGAATGCACAACATTTGCATATTCCACAAGAAGTGCAAATGATGGCTAGATAATGGTGTTTAAATGAATGTGTGATGTTAATTTGTATAGACCATGCCAAGACAAGGTAGTTTGGATGCATGTAGTGTTCACTTAGAGAGTAGAGTAATTAGGTAGTTAGTTAGGTTGAAGAGCTATGCTTGTTGAAGATGGATTATGATAGGTTAGCACACACATTGACCTTTTGATATGTTATTGAGGTCACAAGCCTAATGACATTGTTAGGCATTTAATTAATGAATCCCATGCTTGCTACACTTATGAACATGTGAATGGCTAGTGGTGGAAACCAACCCTAGTTCTCTCTTCCAACTTTAAACTCTTTACTTTTCTTGTCATTTCATTCATGCAATAGTTATTAAACACAAATTCAAAAATCTGTTTTTTCGAATTAAAGTAGAATTAATCTTCCTTTAAGACAATTGCGACTAGTCCTCGTGGGATCGATACCCTCTATATAGAACCTTATCTACAAAGATTCGTGCTCTTGCGAGTGGTTAAATTATATTTTGATAAAAAGGAAAAATTAAGCTTACAATATAATTTAGTTCCGGCCACATCACACATAGCGGGCATCTAAAAGGATTAAAGTTGGAACCCTTTGTGAGTATAAAGTCTAAAATTAGTGGGTTTGAGTTCATTCATTTTTTGTATATATTATTGTTTATTTTGCGTATTGAGGTGTTGTTCTACTATTAATGCATGCTAGGTAGATGGTCCTTGTCACTTCCGTTGCTTCCGTGTAATATTGAACTTGAAAGAACACTTAGACAACGTAGAGGAACCTCTAGGGACCCTATATTGCCTAGGACTGAAAACATGGACCCAAATGAGAGACAACCTCCCGGTCTACCTCCTTTTAATCATGAACAACAACCTCCACCTCCTCCTCCTCAAGGAGAGTTGCTTATGGACTTTTATCTTTCGACTACATTTGAAGTACCTTCATGTATTCAATTTTCGGATGTAGCGGCAAATCAATTCGAAATAAAGTCCTCCACCATCAATCTTCTTAATAACTTCCATGGTCTCCCTAATGAGGATCCATACTGGCATTTAGATTACTTCCTTTCTGTGTGTTCCACCATTAGGGTACCACACTTTACCGAAGATGATCTAAAGTTGCATATGTTTCCATTCTCCCTAAAAAATAAAGCAAGAAGTTGGTTCAATTCCCTAGAACCTAACTCAATCCATTCTTGGACGGAGATGCAAATAAAGTTCTTAAAAAAAATACTTCCCAATGGGAAAGACAAGTGATATTCGGCGAGCAATCACCGGATTCACCCAAATTGATCAAGAACAATTTTATGAGATGTGGGAGAGATTAAAAGATCTTCTTAAATCTTATCCACATCATGCTGTCCCAAAATGGCAGCTAGTACAAAGTGTTTATGATGGGGTGAGTGAGCAACATAGGCAAATGATAGACTCCACTTGTGGAGGAGGATACCTTTTGAAAAGCCCCGATGAGGCATAGAAACTTTTTCAAACCCTAAGCAATAATTCAGCTCAACGCTCCTCCATTAGAAAAGGGAAATCCACCCAACCTTGTAGAGGAGTGCATGAGATTTCAAGGGTAGATGAGGTTGCCATGCAAGTAGAAGCCTTATCCTGAAAAATGGACCTAATCATGAAAAAAGGGCTGCCTACTCCAAGCCAACCTGTTCAAAATCAGGAAGTGTGTTCGTTTTGCTATAGCACTTCACATTTTGTACGAGATTGTCCTATTGCCGGGCAATCTCCCGATTATGCTCAAGTGCAAGCGAATGTCTTGTACTCTAAACAGATGAATGATTCATATTCAAATACGTACAATCCTGGTTACAAGAATCATTCGACTTTTTCATGGAAACCTCAAGAATCAAGTCCCTCTTTTCAAAGGCAAAATTCCTTTAATTCTCGATCTCAACAGCCTCAATATAGGCCAAATCCTCAACCTTACCATCAAAGATCTAACTACCAATAACCACCACCTCCTCCGAGAAGCCAAGGCTTTGAAGAAAGAGTGATAAGCAATCTTGAGGTTAATACCTGCTTATTGCAAGCTCACTCTCAATCAATCTCTAAGCTTGAAGCTAATGCTCAATCTATGGCTAGGTTAGAAGCTCAAATCGAGCAACTAGCTAATGCCTTGAATAGAAGAGAGGAAGGTAAGTTGCCAAGTCAATCGGTGGCAAACCCTAAGGTTCATGTGATTGAGGAGCCATCATCTTCATCTTGTAATGCTCCTCCAGAGCAAGTTCAATCAATCACCACCTTAAAGAGTGGTAAAATCATAAATTCCAAGGTTGGGGAAGAAAAAGAAAAGGAATTCAATGAGTAATCTAAAAATCCAAAAGAATCCCAATTAAATCCAAAAGTGTTTCTTGTAAATCCAAATATGACCAAAATCCCACAAAATCCAAAAGAGAAGGCAAGTGAAGTTGTGTCGTCATCAAGTCCAAATCTTGACACCTCTTTTGAACCTCCGGTTCCTTTTCCTCAAAGATTGAAGGAACCTTCTCATTTTGGGAAGCAAGGAGAGAAAATTCAAAACATGATGGAGATCTTCAAACAAGTAAAGATCAATCTCCCCCTCCTTGATGCTATCCGGCAAATTCCCTCCTATGCTAAATTCTTGAAGGACTTGTGCACTCAACAGCGCAAATCTAAGAATAATGTTCCTAAGAAAGTCCTCCTAACTGAGCACATAAGCTCCATTTTCCAACACCAAGCCCCTCCTAAATTTAAAGATTCGGGTGCTCCAACCATTTCATGCACCATCAGAAATCAATCTTTTGAAAAGACACTTCTTGATTTAGGGGCTAGTGTTAATTTGCTTCCATTCTCAGCTTACTAACAATTAGGTTTGGGGGAACTTAAACATACCACAGTTGTGTTACAACTTGCCGACCGCTCGGTGAAGCAACCACGTAGCATCATTGAGGATGTAATAATTCAAGTGGACAAATTTTACTTCCCGGTAGACTTCATAGTCCTTGACACGGAACCGGTCCAAAATCCAAATAGACATATTCCTATCATTCTAGGTCGTCCATTTTTGGCCACGGCAAACGCTTGCGTTAATTGCCGTACCGGAGTAATGGACATCTCTTTCGGGAATATGAAAGTCCGCTTGAACATCTTCAATGCTTCCCACCACACATCCGAAGATGAAAGTGAATGCTTTTGTGTTGATGCAGTGGAAGACCTTGTTCAAGAAGCACTTCCTTCTATTCTTTCTAAGGATCCTCTAGAGGCATGCCTAAATCATTTCAACTGTGATGATTTTGACATTGAGCAATCCATTTGTTAAGTCAATTCAATGCTCGATGTCACTACTGTCATGGATTTGCCTAAATGGAGAGTTCTGAGAGAACCCTTGCCTCCTTTGTCCAAAACTTCCCTAACTCCTTCTCTAATTTCCCCACCACAACTTGAGCTCAAGCCTCTGCCGGCTACACTCAAGTATGTTTTCTTTGGCGCTAATGAGACCCTTCTAGTCATTATTGCTTCCAATCTCACCAATGATCAAGAGATGGAACTCTTAAAAGTGCTAAAAGAGCACAAGGAAGCAATAAGATGGAGTGTGGCAGATCTTAAGGGAATAGATCCTTCTATTTGTAAGCACCGCATACACTTGGAAGAAGGTGCAAAGACCTCAAGAGAGGCGCAACGTTGATTAAATCCAAATATGAAGGATGTTGTAATGAAGGAGGTGGTGAAGTTACTAGATGAGGGAATCATTTACCCCATCTCAGATAGTAAGTGGGTTAGTCCCACTCAAGTGGTTCCAAAGAAGTCCAGTATTATGGTGCAACCAAATGATAAGGGTGAATTAGTTCCCCAACGCACCACCACAGGATGGAGAGTGTGCATAAATTATCAAAAATTAAATTCGGCAACTCAGAAAGATCACTTTCCCCTCCCATTTATTGATCAAATCTTGGAGAGATTAGCCGGGCAAAGTTTTTATTACTTCTTAGATGGATATTCCGGCTATAATCAGGTTGCTATAGACCCGAGGGACCAAGAGAAAACCACCTTTACATGTCCTTTCAGCACATATGCTTATAGACGTATGCCCTTTGGGTTGTGCAACGCACCGGCGACTTTTCAACGGTGTATGATGTTTATCTTTTCGAACATGGTGGAAAAATTCTTGGAAGTGTTCATGGATGATTTTTTCGTGTTTGGGCCTTCATTTGAATCATGTCTCCAAAATCTATCCCGTGTTCTCAAACGATGTCAAGAGACCAATTTAATCCTCAGTTGTGAAAAAAGTCATTTTATGGTTCAAGAGGGTATTGTCCTAGGGCACATTGTGTCTAAGAGAGGAATCGAGGTTGACAAAGCCAAGGTTGAACTTATTTCTAAACTTCCTCCACCATCAACGGTGAGAGAGATTCATTCATTCCTTGGGCATGCGGGCTTTTATCGCCGTTTCATCAAAGACTTTAGCAAGATCTCCCGGCCTTTGTGTTGCCTTCTTGAAAAAATATCTTGCTTTACCTTTGATGAAGCGTGCCTTAACGCTTTTGAAAAGCTCTGCACCATGCTTACAACCGCTCCAATTCTCATCCCTCCAAATTGGGCTCTCCCATTTGAGATCATGTGTGATGCATCCGATTATGCCATGGGTGCGGTCTTAGGGCAACGAGTAGACAAATTGTCACACGTCATCTATTATGCAAGTAAAACCCTTTCCGAGGCTTAAATCAATTATACCACAACAGAAAAGGAGTTGCAGTAGTATTTGCCTTGGACAAATTTTGAGCTTATCTATTAGGTTCCAAGGTCATTGTCTATTTGGACCATGCTGCCCTCCAGCATCTTTTGGCCAAAAAGGACACCAAGTCTAGGTTGATCTGATGGATACTCTTGTTGCAAGAGTTTAATTTTAAGATTAGGGACAAAAAGGGAACCGAAAATGTGGTAGCTGACCACCTATCTAGAATCCTTGTTGAATCCCTCCATAACTCCATTCCAGTTTTTGAATCCTTCCCGGATGAACAACTCTTTGTCATTTCTCAAGAGAGTATCCCTTGTTATGTCGACATTGTCAACTATTTGGCAACCGACAAAATACCATCTTCTTGGACCAAGCAAGAATAGGATCGTTTTGTCTCCCAATCACGATCATATTATTGGGACGATCCTCAATTGTTCAAATATTGCCCCAATCAAATAATCCAAAAGTGTGTACCCAACAGTGAATTCCAAAGCATTCTCAAATTTTGTCATACACTCGCTTGTGGGGGACACTTTAGTGCTAAAAAAACCGCAGCCAAAATTCTTCAATGCGGGTTTTTTGGGCCAACTCTTCATCGGGATGCATATTCATTCTGCTGTGAGCGATGTCAGTGCCTTGGCAGAATGTCTCGAAAGGACATGACGCCTCTTAACCCTATTCTTATTATTGAGATATTTGATGTGTGGGGCATTGACTTCATGGGACCCTTTCCACCCTCTACTGGTCATGAGTACAAACTTGTGGCAGTGGACTACGTATCTAAATAGATAGAGGTCGTTGCTACCAAAACCAATGACCACGCAGTCGTGGTTAAATTCATTCAAGCTAATATCTTTAGCCGTTTTGGTACACCTCAGGCCCTCATCAGTGACGGAGGTAAACATTTTTGTAACCGGTTCCTTTGAACCTTGCTTACCAAATACTCGGTCACACACAAAGTAGCCACCCCATACCATCCTCAAATTAGTGGCCAAGTGGAAGTTTCCAATAAGGAGATTAAGAACATTCTCGAGAAAATAGTTCGGCCTGACCGTAAAGATTGGTCATTGCAACTAAATGATGCATTATGGGCTTACCGAATTGCGTATAAGACTCCCATTGGAATGTCACCTTACCGCTTGGTTTATGGCAAAGCGTGCCATCTTTCGGTTGAATTAGAGCACAAAGCTATGTGGGCCACCAAAACTTTCAATTTTGACATACAAATGGTCGGATCTAATCGAAAGCTTCAATTAAATGAATTGGAAGAATTGCGACATGACGCATATGAAAATGCTAAAATCTATAAGGCAAAGTCTAAAGCCTTTCATGACCACGTCATCCAAGTCAAAACATTTTCTCCGGGCTAGAAAGTATGGTTGTACAACTCACGCCTCCATTTATTTCCCAGAAAACTTTGCTCCCGTTGGGATGGTCCATTTTTGGTTAATTTCGTTGCTCCCGATGGGGCGGTGGAATTGAAGGACTTGAAAGATGGATCATTGTTCAAAGTAAACGAACAGCACTTAAAATTGTACGTGGATGACCAAGTTACCACGAAATACGTGGATGTCGTCACTTTGACGAATCCCGTGTATTTTGACTCGTGAGCCAATTCAGACGTCACGCCATAGATGTGTAAGGTGGTGCGGCCATGGTAGCTATCATGCTTCCATGATGTCCCTTTAATCCAAGGTAAATTTTGTATCTAAGCAATTTAGTATCTAAGTCCCATAAGTCCAAGTCCATGAAGTATAACTCAAGCTGACTGTTTTTGAGCATCTCAATTGATCGAAGCAGAGATCTCGATCAATCGAGATTTTGATTGATCGAGATTTTGGTCTCAATTGATCGAAATAATGCAGAGAGTTTGCCAAGTCCAAAGTCCCGAGAGGTAGTATTCTTCGATAGCACTTCGATAGGTCCTCGATCAATTGAAATTTCGATTGATCGAAGTAGGATCTCGATTGATCGAAGTCAAGATTTTGATTGATCAAAATCTCGATTGATCGAGATATACATCTCGATCAATCGAGATTTACACGATTGCACGTGAGCTGATTACTTATTTAAACCGTTGGGCTTCCCTCTCATTTCTACGAATCTTCCCAAGACCATCTAACTCCCTCCTCTTCTCTGAGCGATCCAAAGCTTCCCCGAGCACTGTCCCACCCTTGATCTACCATTCCCAACCCTCCACCATCGTTCATCGTAGTCCGAGCTCTCCGCGTACACGTGCACGCTCATCTCTTTGCACCGATCTTCATCTTCACCTTGAGGTAAGTGATGCATGGCTTTATTTTGCTTACTTTGCTGCCATTTTTGTTAATTTCTCAGTGTAATAAGCATAGACCGATGATGTTGGGTTGGAATGGTGCATTCACTATGTTCATAATGGGATTTTGCGGGTTTCGGGGGTAGGAGTGCATATATGAGAGATTTTGCATAATTTTTTTTTGTATCGAATGCTTGATATACGGTTTGCAACCACGGCTCATTGTTCGGGTGCAACTACTTATGTTGCTTCGTTAAGGGCGAGATGGGAGATATCTTCATATTCATATGGGTTGTTTCTGCTTCCTAGTGTGCCTCATTGAGTCGATTCGAATGTATGTTGGAATACATGTGTCAGCACCATGGACTAGAACCTCCTTTTTAATTTTATTCTTAGTTTTGTATTTACTCTATTTTCTTTTTATTTTCGTAATTTTTGGAATAAGTGCAGACTATTTTGGGTCGATGGCGCGTGTGAAGAACGCCCCCGGTGCTGTTAGAGATGTGCTCGGGCGAGCCTTCCAGGCACAGAAGTTTCACACGGAGCAGATATTTGAGCTGAGAGAGTTTGAGATGCACCCTAACTGCTCATGGGCTGTAGCAGAGCTTAGGAGGCGTTGCCTTGACCGATTGTGTGTGCCGCCCACTAATGTGGCCCACGAGCGCTTGGTACAGGTCTTTTATGAGCGCATGACCTATTCCTGCACCGAGCCGGACACATTGGAGATGATTATAGGCAGCGTGACGATTACTATCACTCCAAGCAGGATCGAACAAATGCTCGGCATTCCTCACCAGCAGCCTCTAGATATGGTTGACTAGGATGGTCGACCGCTTTACAGGCCCGAGTTCCCGGCGGACACGACCTTGTTTTCAATCATGATGGACATGTGTGGCGGGGCGTTTACTACGCCCAGTCACAACTGCATGTCCAAATAGATGTGCCCGAGTAGATTATGGTTCCTAGACACCGTTCTCATCAAGAACGCGTGTCCTTTACAGCATGTGGCAGAGCACAGAGGCGACCTCCTCCGTTGCCTTTATGCTTTCCACATGGGCACGTGGTTTTCTGTCCCGTCGCTGATATAGGGGTAGATGTTCAAGATCTGGAATGGCCTTGTCAACAAGAGGATGAGGCGAGCAACGAGTTGGCGGCTTCCCTTTCCCTTCCTGGTCGCAGCCTTAATTAGCCGTGCCAACATACCGGTCAGTGATACTGACACCCAGCTGGCACCGCTCATCCGCTACACGCCTACTCAGTGGGAGCGGGTGAGGCGACACTTGGAGCGACAGGACCACCAGGGCGATCCACCAAAGGACGTAGACATGGATACCCCAGTGGAGATGGATGAGGGTGTGCCTGCAGAGGGTGACACATCTGATGAGGAGATGGGGGACGAGGATATGGATATCGCCACAGAGCGGCATGACATCCTAGCGACTGGCTACTCCTGTCTGGCAGCTGATGTTGAGCGGCTCCAGTAGGGTTTTGAGGAGCATGTCCAGGTGATGCAGAGTCAGCTGGCAGGCATTCGGACGGACATTACGTCTCTGGCGCAGGGTCAGAGAGCGATTCTAGATGAGTTCCGGGCCTTCCGGCAGGACCTGCAGTTCCTGTTTGCCGGTCGAGCTTCCACCTCCACCTCTACTCCCACCGAGCCACCATCACCACCACCCGCCCTTGAGTAGCTGCTTTTATTTGTCTTTTATGTTTTATTTTTGATTATTTTCTTTCTTTGCTTTTCTATAGGCCATTTTTTCTTTCTTTTTTAGAGTATTCCAGCTGCATGTACACTTTGTACTGAACTCATTTTCATATATATGGAATACAGTTATCTCTTCTTTTATACCATGTGTTATCTTTACTATCTTTATTTTTGCTTTCTGTCAATATATCTGTTCTCCACACTTTGACTATGTATGTAGTACCACGTGCCTACTTGTTATATGTGATTCAGTTGATGATTTTCATTTATTACCGCCTGGTTTCAATTCCTAATACTATTGAGATTGCTTCAACGCAGTATGGCGTTAATAAAGAAAGGCAGCCCCTTTACATATTATACGTTAGCGTGCCTGGATAATCAATATCTTATCGCATAGACCTCTTAGTCAATTGGGAAACACCAGTTCAGAGTCTTGGATGTGCGCTGATCTCGGCATTGTCCGCTTGTACATAATTCTTTTATTATGTTCTTCTTATCTACTTTTTGTTCCATTTAATGCTCGTGGTATCCAGTTGGTGTTCCGTGCAGGTTTTTCTCATTTACAGGATGACCGCCCGTATTAGAATGTCATTTTTGTCGCGTTCTACAATCCCGGTAACTTCTTTCCTTTTCCTTCTTGTCCAAACAATGAGGACAATGTTGTGTCTAAGTTTAGGGGTGCGGTATGCTATACCACTTGCATATGCATGCAATGTCCAGTCTTTGTATTGATTGTCATTGTAGAGCAAGTTTCTTTTCTTGATATTTTTGCATGCTTGCTATGATGTCTTGCTTTTTAAAGAAAGATCATTCGAATAAATGTCTGAGGTAAATGCAGTAGGTAGTTAAGAACTTTAACATTGTAAATACCCGCACTTTTGCAAGCTATGTAATAGGTTAGAACGGTCTACATTTTTGTCTAAAAATGAGCACGTACAGTTCTTGTCCTAAATTTGTCCTTAACCGCACAAATTCGCACACATGCATTTTAAATTGTGGGGTATAAGTCTGATGGAGAATTTTGTAAATTTTTGTTTTTATCTGAACAACTTAAAGATTGAGTTCTTCCGGTTGTTGTAAAAAAATAAAAAATAAATGCAATAAGCCTTCTCACTCAATAAGCCGGATCTCTATGCCGCAAAGCAGGGAGTATTCGCGTATAAGTGTGCAAGGTTGAGCAATAGTAAGCGGGTGGCTTGCTTAAGCTCATCGCCTTGTAAGCTTGGTTATTAAGTCTGAGGGGTGTTTCTTCACCTAATGCCCTAAAACCAATTTGTTTGGGAGTCGTTGGCCCAATGCCGCTACATGGGCTTACAAGAAAGCAAAAAGAGCTAAGCATTGCACGGTCATCTGCACATGAGCATTCAAGTATGTTTTGTAGTAATGAACAGCCGTATCGAACCGTTTCAATGAATTTTTCTTTTAAAAATAGATTTGTTCTTATTTTTCTCCAAATATGACAAAAGCCACGCGTTAGAATGCATGTTTACTTTTCAAAGAGGATTTTGGGGTTGGAATTGGTATGTTTGTTCGGACTGGCCACTATGTGGGGACCGTCATCTATTTGTAGTTTGTGAAAGTCCATTTTTGCTAATGACCGCATAGTTCTGTAATACTTGTTGCATTTGCCATGCGTGACAAGAACGGACAATCACCCTTTATCTAGTTGATGACTGAGCATGATTCAATTTTTGTATAAGATAGTTAATTTCATTTTTGTGATATTGCATTGCTAAGGGACTAGCAATGTGTAAGTTTGGGGGTGTGATAAGTGTTCAATTCTATGCATTTGAACCCTCTTTATTGCATATGTTAGTCCCGTTTCTACGTTCACCGAGATATGTTTATGGTATTTTTGTGTTTTTGATTTATTGCAGGTCTTGTAGTAAAAGGAGCAAAGTTTGAGGCCATTTGCAGCTGAAGAGCAAAGTTCAGAATTAAAGCTAAGGCATCTCGATCAATCGAGATGTTGATCTCGATCAATCGAGATCTCGATTGATCGAGACTTGATTTTGATTGATCGAAATCTCGATCAATCAAGATTCCAATGTCGATTGATCGAGATTCTGCAGAGCCACTTGCCCACTTGCTCACCTGCTCTCCCACTTGCAACAAAATTCCCCTTTTTGCACGACTTAGAGGGATTACCAGACTTGAACAAGACCTTTGGGGACCTTCTTGATATAGTTGGTATATATATTGATATATATATATTTATGGTGGGCCCCAAGGTTGAAAAGGAGGCAATAAAGCACACAAAGAGGTCATTTTCTCTCATATCTCTCATACACATCAGAATACACAGAGAGAGACATTCGGGAGAGGGAAAGAAGGAGCTGAACCAGACCAAGAAGCTTCATTTTCTCCATCAATGGAAGAGTGCAAGGCAGCCATGAGCAACTAACTTCTCTACTAGGGTGTGGGTGAAGCCCCTAGTCATGTAAACTTGTTCATTTTTGTAGCATTTTGGGATTTGTAATTAAATGTTGATTATCTAGTCTAGTGACAATGTACACTTATACATTTCTTATATATATTCATTTGATGTGGAGTTTATTCTTGTCTTAGAGTAGATTTTATCATATGAATGCACAACATTTGCATATTCCACAAGAAATGCAAATGATGGCTAGGTAATGGTACTTTAAATAAATGTGTAGTGCTTACTTGTATAAACCATGCCAAGATAAGGTAGTTTGGATGCATGTAGGTTCACTTAGAGAGTAGGGTAATTAGGTAGTTAGTTAGGTTGAAGAGCTATGCTTGTTGAAGATGAATTATGATAGGTTTGCACACACATTAATCTTTTGATATGACATTGAGGTCACAAGCCTAATGACATTGTTAGGCATTTAATTTATGAATCCCAAGCTTGCTACACTTATAAACATGTGAATGGCTAGTGGTGGAAACCACCCCTAGTTCTCTCTGCCAACTTTTAAACTTTTTACATTTATTATTTTTACATTCATGCAATAGTTTTATAAACAAAACTCAAAACCTTGTTTTTAGGATTAAAGTGGAATTAATCTTTCTTTAAGACAATTACGACTAGTCCTCGTGGGATCGATACCCTCTATATAGAACCGTATCTACAAAGATTCTTGCTCTTGCGAGAGGTTAAATTACATTTTGAAAAAGGGCAAAAATAAGCTTACCATTTAATTCAAGTTTAGCCACATCACTGGACTTGATCTTATAATTCTGTGCTGTGACATTAGGCAGTTGAAAACCTGCTAGTGAGGTATATGTCTCAGGAACATAGTAGTCCCTCAGTAATCTAGCCCTTTCTCCATCAGCATTAGGAACAAGGTTGTTATTCCTCTCTTCTGCCATGTCTTCAATTAATTCTTCCTCTTGCACAATGGTATCAACAGGGATGTTCCTCTATTATCTAAGAGTATGTTCAGGCTTAGGATTAAGAGGTATCAAAGAATCAGCCACAGAACGACGACCTTGCATATATTAGCCAAAAGCACCTGAAAAGAAAACAAAAAAAAAATTAAAAACAAAATATAAAAATTTCCTAAACTAAAAATCTAAATAAAATTAATTCTGTAAAATCTAATCAATCGAATAGATAATCTCCGGCAACGGCGCCAAAAATTGATTCATGTGTGAGTGTGACTCAATAAGTGTATCAATTAAAAATTACTACACTTCGCAATAGAACGAATTCCTTGCAGAATAGGGGCGTCGAACCTCAGGGATTATGGTCTGATGAGTTGGAATATGGAATTAATTCTAATCAAATTTATAAATAGAAGAAATCTGATTTTTAAACTAATTAAAAAGTAAAATAAAATAAAACAAAGTAAATAGAAAGTGAAGATAATATGAGAGAAATCTAAGGTATTTGACTTCACCACTGACTCCATAATCAATGGTCAATTGAATCAACTATGGGGAATTATATCTTGCAAAAGTGGTGTCGGTGGCTACAAGCTCACCTTCATCCATTAAGAAAATAACATATGATTAAGGCTAAGTCATGGACTATCTTCGATTGGTATGGGCCATCTGCCTAACTACTCTAATCTAGGGTGCAGTATGGTTCATCTTCTCTAGGCATAATCCATCAAAACTTTTAATGATATATTCAGTGATTACCCTTGTGTAATAATCACTCTCATGATCACAGAAAATAAAAGAGATTGAGTTCAATAACAACAACTAAATATCTAAGACAAGATAAGAAATCGTTGAGATTGAATTTATAAGACTTTTATTGCTCAATTCTATAATAAGAATCCTCTAAATTACACAATCTATGCATGTATATAAAGGTCCCCAATAATTAAAACAATCAAACCATTGATGCTTTGTTAGAGCTACATCAAAACCCTAGTGGATGAACTAGCCGCTCATGGTAGAAGAAGAAGCTTCAACTGTTGAGGAAGAAGGCATCATCTTCATAAATTATGCGTATGACTTTGTTCTCCAATGGCTCTACAAAGTATATCTTCTGTTCTGTCCACAGCTCTCTCAGACTCTCCAATCTCTGTAATCACTATAATTACCCCCAACTCAGCCTCCAATTCTTCACTCTATTCCCCAAGAGAATACACCAAAGTCCTAATCCAATTAGGAATTAATTAGGTTTTCCCGCAGCACTAATCAGGTGGGTTTTTCCTACTGACGTTCGGCCTAACTTTTGACGCACTAGAGATCCAATTCACAGAATTTTTGTGAAATACAAAAGTGTGCAGAATCAAATTTTATTTAACTTGTTTGAAAATTAAGTTGATTTGAGACTCGAAAATAACACTTCTGGTCCATTTTCCAAAATAGGATTAAGACTGTATTAAGCACAGAATCGGGCTTCAGGCTCGAAACCTTCTTAAGCAACTGTAATTCTCTTGGACCTCTTTCTTGAGTTGAAATAAATAGTTGAAAGAATCTCCTTGAAATAGACTTCATCTAACCATCTTGGATGTCTTATTTAAAAGTCCAAAATCATGGTTTTAACTGAAATAATCATTAAGGCCCTAAAAATACAGAAAACACTAAAACGAAATAAAATAACAAAATAATCAATCACTAAGAGAATAAAATACATAAGTTAAGAGGCTAGAATGCATAACATTCAATGCCTATCATCTAACAAGAATAGATCCTTCCATTTGTATGCACCGCATACATCTGGAAGAAGATGCAAAGACCTTAAGAGAGGCACAACGGTGATTAAATTCAAATATGAAAGATGTTGTAATGAAGGAGGTTGTGAAATTACTAGATGCGGGAATCATTTACCCCATCTCATATAGCAAGTGGGTTAGCCCCACTTAAGTGGTACCCAAGAAATTTGATATCACTGTGCAACCAAATGACAAGGGTGAGTTAGTTCCTCAGCGCACCACCACAGGATGGAGAGTGTGCATAGACTATAGGAAACTCAATTCAGTAACTAGAAAAGATCACTTTCCACTCCCATTCATTGATCAAATCCTAGAGAGGCTAGCGGGTCAAAGTTTCTATTGCTTTTTATACCGATATTTTGGCTATAATCAATTGGCCATAGACCTGCGAGACCAGAAGAAAACCACTTTCACAAGTCCACTCGGTACATTCGCCTATAGACGCATGCCTTTTGGGTTATGCAATGCACTGGTAACTTTTCAATGGTGTATGATGTCTATCTTTTCGGACATGGTGAAAAACTTTTTGGAAGTGTTCATGGATGATTTTTCTGTCTTTGGACCTTCGTTTGAATCTTGTCTCCATAATCTGTCTTGTGTTCTTGCACGATGTCAAGAGACAAATCTAATCCTCAACTGGGAAAAGAGTCATTTTATGGTTCAAGAAGGCATTGTCCTCGGGCATATCGTGTCCAAGAGAGGAATAGAGGTTGATAAAGCTAAGGTTGAACTTATTTCCAAACTTCCTCCACCATCAACGGTGAGAGAAATTCATTCATTCCTTGGGCATGCGGGCTTTCATCATCACTTTATCAAGGATTTTAGCAAGATCTCTCGACCTCTGTGTTGCCTTCTTGAAAAAGAGTCTTGTTTTACCTTTGATGTAGCGTGCCTTAAAAATTTTGAGAAGATACGTACATTACTTACACAAGCTCCAATACTCATTCCTTCAAATTGGGCTCTCCCGTTTGAGGTTATGTGTGACGCATTCAATTATGTTATGGGTGCAGTCTTAGGGTAATGTGTAGACAAGTTGCCACATGCAATTTACTATGCAAGTAAAACCCTTTTCGAAGCTCAAATAAATTATACCACGACGAAAAAGGAGTTGCTTGCTGTGGTGTATGCCTTGGACAAATTTTGAGCTTATATATTAGGTTCCAAGGTCATTGTCTATTCTGACCATGATGCCCTAAGGCATCTTTTAGCCAAGAAGGACACCAAACCCAGACTGATCCGATGGATACTGTTGTTGCAAGAGTTTAATTTTGAGATTAGAGACAAAAAGGGAACAGAAAATGTGGTGGCAGATCA
The DNA here is from genome assembly GCA_026545225.1 of Cornus controversa. NCBI lineage: Eukaryota > Viridiplantae > Streptophyta > Magnoliopsida > Cornales > Cornaceae > Cornus > Cornus controversa. Next base: position 9,152,970 of record CM048848.1, on the reverse strand, counting down.
CCTCTCTAGAATTGTCGTTGAGTCTCTCAATGATTCCTTATCAGTTTGTGAATCCTTTCCGGATGAATAACTTTTTGCAATCTCTCGGGAGAGTATCCCTTGGTATGAGGACATTGTCAATTTTTTGGCAACCGAAAAAATTCCTTCCACTTGGACCAAGCAAGGGAAGGATCGTTTCTTCTCCCAATCTTGATCATATTATTGGGACAATCCTCAACTCTTTAAATATTGTCCCGACCAAATAATTCAATAATGTGTCCCCGACATTGAATTCCAAAGCATTTTAAAATTCTGTCATATATTTGCGTGTAGCGGACATTTTAGTACGAAGAAAATCGCAACAAAAATTCTTCAATGCGGATTTTTCTGGCCAACACTTCATCGAAATACATATTCATTCTACCGCTCTTGTGAGTGATGTCAGCGCCTCGGCGCAATGTCCCACAAAGACATGATGCCTCTTAACCCCATTCTCATTGTTGAGATATTTGATGTTTGGGGCATCGATTTCATGGGACCCTTTGCACCATCTGTTGGTCATGAGTACATACTTGTGGCAGTGGACTAGGTATCTAAATGGATAGAGGCTGTGGCTACCAAGTCCAATGACCACGCAGTCATGGTCAAGTTTATTTAAGCTAATATATTTAGTCGCTTTGGCATGCCACACGCCCTTATCAGTGACGGAGGCAAATATTTCTGTAATCGGTTCCTTCGAACCCTTCTCACCAAATACTCTGTCACCCATAAAGTAGCCACCCCTACCATCCTCAAACAAGTGGACAAGTGGAGGTATCCAATCAGAAAATAGAGAACATACTTGAAAAAATATTCAGCCTGACGGAAAAGATTGGTCATTATGCTTAAACGATGCACTATGGGCCTACCGAACTGTGTATAAAACTTCCATTGGAATGTCGCCTTACCGGTTGGTATATGGTAAGGCATGCCATCTTTCGGTTGAATTAGAGCACAAGGCTATGTGGGCCACCAAAACGTTCAATTTTGACATGAAATTAGTCGGCCCTAATCGAAGGCTTCAAGTGAACAAATTGGAAGAATTGCGACATGACGCATATGAGAATGCTAAAATCTACAAGGCAAAATCTAAGGCATTTCATGATCGCAATATTCAAGTCAAAACATTTTCTCCGGGACAGAAAGTATGGTTGTACAACTCGTGACTTCGTTTGTTTCCCAAAAAACTCCGCTCCTGTTGGGATGGTCCCTTTTTGGTACATTCTGCTGCTCCTCATGGAGCGGTAGAATTAAAAGACCCTAAGGACGTCACATTCTTCAAAGTGAATGGACAACGGTTAAAACCATGTTTGGGTGACCAAACTAAGACAGAGTATGTGGATGTCATCAATTTGACGGATCCCATCTATTTTGACTTGTAAACCAATTCTAACGTCATGCCATAAACGTATAATGTGGCGCGACCATGGTAGCTATCATGCATCCATGAAGTCTCTCTAATCCAAAGCAAATTTGTATCTAAGTGCTGTAAATTTGAGTCAAGTAGGTATCAAATCAAGTTGCATAAAAATTCTACAATCACAATTGAGATTTCAATTGTGTGAACCCTTGATTTCTCACAATTGAAATTTTGAAGAAAAATGCAGAGTTAATGTAGGGTGCAAAGTCCCGAGAGTTGGTTTCCTTCAATACTACTTCGATAGCACTTCAAACAATGACATTTCGATTATACGAAATGACCATTTCGCATGATCGAAACATCGATTGTGCAAAATGTCTATTTCGCACAATCGAGACTGGCACAAGAACTGCACATGCGTCAGCTTATATATTTTGAACATGACCCTTCACCTTCATTTCACTCCCACTCTCGTGACCCATATCTTCATCCATCTCGGCCGAACACCCCAAACCCCCTCATGACCTCCATCATCATAATCCATCATCCACGAAAGAACCACCATCGGGATTCACCTTCTTGCACGGTTCAGAAGTGCCACTTTGGGTAAGTCTAGTTCCATATCTTTCATAGTTTTTCTTTCATTTCCCTTGGGTTCGGTTGATTGCATGGGCATACATATGGAAGGGAAACGTGTGCTTGAGTGGATTAGTGTCATTACAACCTTTGAGGGTAATGTTGGGTACATGTTGCACACATGAGTCTATGGGTGGGGTGTGAACGAATGAACCATTCAGTTGGGGTGCATTGTGATTTGTATATCTATGTGGGTCATGGTAGATTTAGATTTTGCCTTGACCATGAATGGAGTCCACGATTTGAATCGCTTTCATAATTCCTAGTGAACTTTATTGAGTCGCCTTGAGCATATTTTGGAGTACATGTCTTGATGCCATGACCTGGAGCATTCTTTTTTATTTACTTCATTTTTGGAATAATTGCAGACAGTCCTAGGATATGGCTCGAGTGAAGAATCCCAGTATCCATATTCGAGATGTGCCAGGACGAGCTTGGCGTACTCGGGGAATTCACCTCGAGCGTAGATTTGACTTAGCAAAGTTTGAGGCACGTCGTGACACAGCATAGGCCATGGTAGAGCTGTAACAACGCCTACTAGACTACTCCAACCACCATCCAACATCGCATACAGTAGGCTGGTGCAGGTTTTCTACGAGCACATGAAGTACTCTTGCACCATGCCCAATACTTTGGAGACCGTGGTGGGAGGTACTACGAGTACCATCACGGCGAGTCGGATTGCCCAGCTTATAGGCTACCCACACCTACAGCCTCTGGATATGGTTGACCTGGATGGTCACCCACTCTTCAGGGAGTCCCTACCGCCTGACACTACTATGATCTCCATAGTCAAGGATATGTGCAATGGGGAGTTTACCACCCCCAGTCAAAATTGCACGAGCAAATCCATGTGCCCGAGGGACTTATGGATTTTGGATACTATCCTTATCAAGAACGCATGTCCTTTAGGATATGTGGAGGAGTGTCGAGGTGACCTTCTTCGCTGCCTATATGCAGCTCATACCGGCACATGGTTTTCTGTCCCATCACTGATATGGGGACAAATGTATAAAGTATGGGACACTCTTATCCAGAAGACGAACAAAAGAGCTACTACTTGGCAGCTGCCTTTTCCTTACTTGGTCACAGCCTTTCTCGAAGAGGCTAATATCCTTTTTAGTACTACTGACATCCAGATAAGACCGCCTCCCCAATTCCAGCACACTCACTAGGTACGGGTCTGTAGGCATCTAGAGCGCTAGTAGCTCCAGGGGCATGAGCATGAGGATATGGACATAGATGATCCTATAGCACTGGCAGAGGAGGACAAGCCTATAGAGGGTGAGTCGTCAGATGAGGAGGTAGAGGATGATTTGACTGGTCTAAGCCACAAGTAGTTTGATATATTGCCATTGGGTACTTTTGTCTAGCGGCAGATGTAGACAGATTATAGCAGGGCTTTGACGAGCATGTCCAGGTGACTTAGAGTCAGCTGGCAGCTATGAAGGAGGATATTACATCTCTGACCCAAGGTCAGAGGACATTGATTGATGAGTTTTGGACTTTTTGGTAGGACCTCCGGACTATGCTGTATGGCCCAACTCCCACTTCGACCTCTGCTCCACCCACCCAGCCACCTCCACCACCACCCACCCTGGACTAGTTTAGCATTTTCATGTTTCAATTTTAGTTTTAGTTCTTTGTTTATTTTAGGTAGGCCATGTCTTCGAATATTTTTGTGTATTCCATCATTTTACATTGTACTTAAAATGTTTTACACATTTATGGAATGCAATTTTTGTTTCAATTATGATTTATATTTTCTATTTTTCTTTTAAATTCTGCCTCATATCGCTGTCACCAATGCTCTAACTATGTATGTAGTACCAATTCCATAGTTGGTATATGCACGATACAGTTGATGATTTCCGTTTATTAAAGTCTGGTTTCAATTCCCAATACTATTGAGATTACTTCAGCACAATATGGCTTTAATAAAGAAAGGCAGCCCCTTTGCATACTATACGTTAGTGTGCCTGGATAATCAATATCTTATCAAATTGGGAGCCATGAGTTCAGAGTTTAGGATGAAGCGTAATGATGCCAAAACAAAAAAAAAGCAAACAATGTGTTTACATAATGGCTTTGTCTTTTTATTTTTCTTTACTTATTGTTCCCTATAATGCTCGTGGTATGCAGTTGGTGATCCATGCAGGTTTTACTACTAACGTGGCGGTCTACTCGTAATTGACTGTTGTATCTATCAAGAATCATTTTCTCGATAATTTTGTTCCTTTATCTTCTCTTTAAATCATTGAGTACAATGTTTGATTTAAGTTTGGGGGTGCGGTATACCACGTGCATATGCTTGTAACTGTTTAATCTTTTTTTTATTGTCGTTGTAATGCATTTTTGTGCTTTTTTGCCATAATGTCTTGCTTCTTAAGGGAAGACCATCCCAACAAATGTTCAAGATAAATGCAGCAGGTAGTTAGGAGCTTTTGACATTGTAAATACCCGTACTTTGCAAACTATGTATTAGGTTATAATGGTCCACATTTTTGTTCAATTGTGACTATGGTATAGTTCTTACCCTAAATTTGTCCTTAACAGCACAAACTAGCACACATGCATTTTAAGTTGTGGGGTATAAGTCTGATGGAGAATCTTGTAAATTTCTGTTTTTATTTGAACAACTTAGAGAATGAGTTCTTCCAGTTGTTTGCCCAAAAAAAAAAGAGAAAAATTTGTGCAATAAGCCTTCTCACTCAATAAACCGGGTCTCTGTGCCTCATGAAGTAGGAAGTATTCGCGTATAAGTGTGTAAGGTTGAGCAATAATGAAGCGGGTGACTTGTTTAAGCTCATCGGCTTAGAAGCTCGGCTATTAAGTCTTAAGGGTGTCTTTTCACCTAATGCCTTAAAATCGTTCAGTTTGGGAGTCATTGACCCAACACCGCTACATGGACTTGCAAGAAAGCAAAAAGAGCTTAAGCATTACACAGTCATCCGCACACAAGCATTCATGCATGCTCTGCAATAATGAACCACAGTGTCGAGCACTTTCAATAAGTTTTTCTTCTAAAAATATATGTGTTCTTTGTATTCTCCAAATATGATGATAAGCCACACGTTAGAATGAATGTTCACTTTTTAAAGAGGATTTTAGGGTTGGCGTTGATATTTTTGTTCAAACCGACCATTATGTGGGGACTGTCATCTAGCTCTAGTTTGCGAAGGTTCAATTTTGTTAATGTCCTCATAACTCCAAAATACTTGTTGCATTTGTCAAATACGAGATGAATGGGTAATCATCCTTTATCCAGTTAATGACTAAGCAAATGATCCATTTTTGCACAAGTTAGTTTCATTTTATTTTTAATGTTGCATTGCTAAGGGACTAGCAATATATAAGTTTGGGGGTGTGATAAGTGTTCAATGATGCGCATTTAAACCTTCTTAATTGCATATGTTGATTCCGTATTTATGTTTACCTAGGTATTTTTATGCTATTTTTGTGTTTTTGTTGAATTTTAGGTTTTGTCCCAAAAAGGCCGATATTTCTGACCAAATGTAGTGGAAGTGAAGAAATCAAGAAATTGGAGAAGGCATTTTGCACAATCGAGATTGTGATTTCACATAATCGAAATCTCGATTGTGTAAAACATCCATTTCGCATGATCGAAATCTCGATTATGCAAAACCTCAATGTCGCACAATCGAAATTCTGCAGACTACAAGTTGGCCACTTGTCCACTTGCCCACTTCGATAACTATGAAGGGAACAAAATACTTGTAGTGTATTTTTGTTCTTTCAACTACCCTTCTGGAAGAATTGTGACATTAGTTGGAAATCTGCAGCAATTGGACCAAGAGTTGCAAAAGTAAGCCTGAGGCGTTCTGAATCAAGTTCTTATCAAAGTGGAGTGGGTGTGAGTTTAGGACAGAGTCTGTTGTACTTTACTTCAAGATAGTGGATTGGTTTCTCTGAAATTTCTGCATCACCCCTATAGTTTTTCCCTTCCTAGGGTTTCTACGTAAAATTTCTGGTGTCATCTCTAACTTTTCTTACTTGCTTTATTTATTTTATATTTAATTTGGATGCTTAATTTATATTCATAGTGGGAAATTAATCAATCCTAAAAATTGAGCAAGAAGACCTATTCACCCCCCTCTAGGGCTAAGGAATAGTATCTCACTCTAAATTAGCTGAACTATTTTCGCACCACGTAACTTACAAAAACTCGTCATCTAAATGTAAGGATAGGAATGAAAAAGAAGTTGATAACTCTGAGGAATCTGAAATCACTTGTTGGACATGTGGTGGTAAAGGTAGCACATCTACTCAATGTCCAAGTCCTAAGAAGAATAGCTTTAGTGTAAAGAAAAATTCGAAAGATAAAAAGAAAGCCATGAAAGCTATTATTTCTGAGTCTGATTCTTCTAATTTTGATAATGATTCTTCTGTTGAGAATGATACTCTTGTTTTTGTTGCTTTATTGAATGTTGATACTACTAATGATTCTTCTTTTGATGTAGGTGGAACAGAAAAGTACAACTCTAAGTCAAGTTGGGTCTAATGATTCTGAAGATGAAGAAACAGAAGAACCAACCAAGGAAGAATTGTCCGAAGCTTTTGAGGAGTTGTTTATTGAGACTCTTAATGTCAAAAATGCAGAGACTGAACCAAATTTGACCGATTTTTAGTTTTTTCACCATTTTTGCTATAAATGAGTTTTAAATGATGATATGGATGTTTTGAGTGTGAGAAATATGTTTAGGAAGTTGTTTAAAGGTTTTGGAAAGTTTTCAGAACATTTGGATAAGTTTAAGAATTTTAGGTCGATGGGACCAAGACGCGAGTCGGGTGGGTCAGGAAATTTAGAATTTTTTTAAAAAATAATTATTTTTTTTAGACCAAATGAAATGTTTAAAGAGTTAAAAAAGTGATTTTGGAACTGTAGGAGCTTTCGAAATCGAAAACGGAGGTCGGGAGGGTACGTTAAGTGGCCCAAGGACATTTTGGCATTTCGCACCGTAGATATTATAAATATCTAAGGCTGAGAATTCCAACCACAGATACAATCGTTAGTTAAATTCATATGTATATGCAATATGTGTGATATGAGAGCGTATCTAGCTATAATGTGATTTTTATGCATATATGACTTTTGTGTATAAATGTGAGCATATATGTGACTATTTGGGATTTGTGTAGAAGTAATGCACGCTAGACTATATATATAGCAAGTATGTGTATTGAAGAACATGAAAAATACATGTTATGTGATATATTTGCCTAACGAGCACGTATGTGTAATCGGAGTGTTGTTTAAAGTGTAACGTAATATGATATTCAGAGATGTCCAATCATATTACCACATGACCTTCAAACTGGGACCAATCAGAGGTTGTTATCACATGATCGACAGAATGTGACCAGTCATGTGGGAATGTAAAAGGCAAGACCAATAAATTGCCAAGGATGTATGATCTTCAAAGATAACCAATCATGACTATGTATCGGATTATGATTGAAAAGATGTAAATATCGTGTTGCTTATATGTTTAAACTATTAAGCATGATATATGAGCTAAATGCATTTATTCGTGACTTGCATTTGTGTTAACATGACATGAGAACGTGCAATGTGTCATGTAGTGTAGCGACATACATATCATATAGGTTAGTGTCGGGTCGATGCCTAGGTGGGTTGGGGCGTTCCTACTGGGCATAGTTGTATGCTCACCCTTTTTTCCCCAAATATTTTATAGATAAAGTATCGGTGATGGAAGGGACTCGGAAGACTCATATGGAGTGATAGGGAGTATTTTGTTGTTTTGGGATTTTAAATATTAGTATTCGTGCCAGCTTGTGGCATGCTGATAATTTTAAGACAATGTAATTGTAAAGTAGGGAATTTTGACGTTTTATGTACATTCCAAACATCATTTTCTTTTCAAATAATGTATTATGTTATTGTTAATCACATGTATGGAAGGAGGATTGTGTTGGCTTTAATTTGATAGGTCATGAGCCTTGTTTGGATTTAAACTGAGTGAGATATGCCTGTTTTAGTGCAAGAGTGCATAATCTGGTCTATGTCATGGATTTGAGTATAACTCGAGTTTTGGTTGAGAGTTTTAGGTGTTTCAACTTGGGTTGGAAATTAGACATGTTGAAGATGATACATGTCAAATTTCAAGTCAAACGGACTTACAGATTGTGAGATAATTGAATTTTAAAATTAAGTTGAAGGTTTGTTAAGCATGGGTTCAAGTATATATATGTATATTGGACTATGGATGAATGTATGATTTTGTTCGGTATTTGAATTCGACTTAGATTGATGTTTTATAATGTTTCCGTCATTTATACATGTTAAAGATGGTGGTAGATGATTTTTGGGCATCTTTTTTAGGTTTTGGAGCACCAAGACTTCAAATTTGAACCCTAGACCAGTAGAATTTGATATTTTTTATGACATATGTTCAATCCATTGTATATTACGATGGATCGCACTTGCAATTACGATGGATCATAATCACTATTCACAGCATACTCCGAAATACGTTCAAACTTCAATCAAGCATAACTCCTTCGTTGTAAATCAAAATTGAGTATGATTTTTTTTTAAATTGAGTATTTTTGAATCCTCTTTCTAATGGACTAAGTATCATTTTGAAATTTCAAATGTACAAGAAATTGAGTTCTGGAATTGAGTGATTCGTGAGTGTGAACAAGTTGGATTTTTACTATTCACTCCCATTTCCTTCGCTCTTCATTGGGAGTCAAAAATTAGGGCGTTACAGCATGGTATCAAAGTTAGTTATCATGGTGAAATTATTGATTTGAGGTGATGACGTGTGATCTAATCACCCTCAGTTTTCGGGAGTCGAAAATCGGGGATTAACAAAAAGAACATAAAAAAAAAAAAACAATCTAAGCAGTTGGAGATTGTTGAAGTTGATAAAGAATCTTTGATGAAATAAAGTGAGAAGCTCTACAAGAATATTGAAGAGAACAAATCAAAAATTATGAATCTTCAGAGCAAAGTTAAGTTTCTCGAAAGCGAGGTAAGTCAAGTTATTTCTACTAGGAATATTACTCTTGTTGCTAAAATTAATTTTCTTGAACCTGAATTGAAAAAGTCACAAGAGAAATTAATTGCATTTACTTCTGGGCAGATTAAACTTGATAGCATGATCAGTGTTGGTAAGTTTATAAGAGATAAGACTGAATTAGGTTACAATAGGTCATCATCTAAGGGTCAAACTGTCTTTGTAAAACTCAAAAACTTGAATTTGTCTATACCCAATCCTAAGCTTGAAGTTGAGTCTGTCATGCTAGTGTTATGTCAAATATGCTTCATTGTACCTTTTGTAATAAAAATAGACATAGTCAACACTATTGTAATAGGAAAAGAAAACATTCTAGTTCTAATTTCAGTGTGCATAATTCTTTTACTAAGAATATGGTTCATGTTAAAAAGCTAAATAATTGGAATAACCCAAAAATTCTAAAGCTAAAAAGATTACAAATAAGAAAAAGAATGTTTTTGTTTCTCCACAATATTTTTCTGATTAGTTGCATGTTAAAACAATTTGAATGAAAAATGATGATTTGAAAAAGTTTGTGCCTATTGATACTATAAGATTTATTCTTAATAGGTCTTTGGGTGCAAAACCCCCTAATTGAGGTCATTAGGATTTTTATGGTCATGGATTAAACTTATGTTCTTTATCATGTTTCCATTAGACCATATCTTTTAGATTATGTTAGGATTTTATTTTTATGATAATCATGTGAATGTGAAGATCAGATTTTCAATGAAATAATATGAATTCTATATATTTCTGTTTAAGTTCACTTTTTATGAATCAATGATTGGGGACACTTAGTTTATCAATGGATGAAGTACTTGAATTTATGATCTAAGTATTGACAACTAATGTGCTTTATTTATTTTTATTTAGTGATGAATCTTTTAAATCCATACAATTTGTGCACTAATCCAACTCTGAGATAATTGATTGAAAACTAATATGAAGTTTACTGGAGTATATTGTATGAGTAGCTTTAAGAGCTTAAATGATCAATGAAAAGAAAAGATTCTATTTTTATTCAGTAGAAAAGGGAAATGAAAAAAAATGAAAAAAAAACTACTAAAAATCTAAGAAAAAAAGAAAAAAGCTACATTCAGAATTTGTTCGAAACTACCATGATGACAAAATCTCCAATGAGATATCTATTAAAGTTGTTTTGAGAAAATAGTTAGATGCTCGTAAGAATGAAAGCCGCTGTCTTAGACTCAAAAATAGTTGGACCATACATTGTAGTGTAGGTTATGTTCTGTTTATTTTTAGGGATAATCATGAGAATGTGAAAATCATGTTTTTCTATGATATAATACAATTTCTCTATATTTCTTTTAAATTCACTATGATTTGTGAATGTATAATTAGGACATTTAGTTTATCAATGGATCGATAAAGTTCTTGAATTTAAGATATAAGCATTGATAACTAATTTATTCTATTTATTTATATGTAGTGGTGAATCTTTTGAATTCATAGAATTTATGCACTAGTCCAATTTTGAGATAATTGATTGAAAACCAATGTGAAGTTAATTAGATTAGATTACATTGAATGAGTGGCAAATTGAGCATGTACGTGATTGAATATAAAAAGAAAATATTCTATGTTTATTTATTTCATTAGAAAAAGAAAAGAATGAAAAAAAAAACTGCTAAAAATCTAAGACAAAAAGAAAAATGTTACCTTCGGTATTTGTCTGAAGTTATCACTAAGACAAAAAGAAAAATGTTACCTTCGGTATTTGTCTGAAGTTATCACTAAGACAAAATCTCTAATGAGATATCAAATAATGTGTTATTTTGAGGAAAGAGCTAACTGCCCGTAAGAATGAAAGTCGCCGTCTTAGAAATTAAAAAAAAAAATGAATGAATTTCAATGATTAATTTGATCATGTGTTACTCTTAATGTTTTTTATCCAATGTGTTTTAGCCAAATAATAAGAGGGATTTGAATACTTATTAATGATGTTAGATTGCGCACACACACACACACATGAATTTTTAGATGAATTTTTAAATATCTATAAATATTGTGAAATGGGATTTGTGTCATGAGAATGAATTTTATTGGCAAATTATGAGTTTTAAAATTATGTGTTCACGATTGTTTTGAATTTTATGGAAATTTTAAAGCTGATGATTATGCTTGTGAAAAATTGATATAGCATGCTTATCATTTTTATATGTGTTTTTATTTTTCATATATTCAAAATTTTCAAAAATATTTTTCTAATTTTTAGGTTTTTGTAGTTTGATGACTAGTTTTTTTTTTTTTTTTTTTTGACTTTGATGATTCGGACTAGTTCATCTTTTTGCTAGGTTTATGACTTAGTCATGTTAGTATTGAATAGTTATGTTTTGGATATTAGGCTTTGGGACCATCTTATGTTGAATAAAGTTTATGTTATATATTTGGTAGTTATGTTTTGAATGTTATGCTTTGGGGCCACCTCTAAATTTTAAACAATTTTTTACAACCACCTCACCACTCACATAAAATTCTGCTCACTGACTTTATTTGAGGCTTCTTTTTCCTCTGTGTTGGGATTTTTGCTAATAAACTAAACTCCCAATATAATTCTTTAGTTTTGGTACTGCTTGAAGAGTGAAAAGACAAGAGAGATATTCCAAAACCAATACTTGATGGCTTTTCAAGGGGACCATTCAAGCATTACCTTCACAAACCCTAACATTTTTTTTTCCTCACTCAAGTAAGCTTCAAACCATAGTCCAAGTACCTTTCTTTTCTGGACAGTTTGAATACTTAATCCTTCTTAGATAAGGATTATAATTCTTCAGTGCCCAGCTATATAAATATATATATATAACTAGTCTAGGAAGCTACATGTGGACATTGGGATCCATTCATTTTGATAGTTGGCTCTACGCATGTCTCAAGAGTCACAAACCTCTTTTGGTGTTTTATTTTTCATGATCTAGCATGTTACTACTTACAGCTAGTTTGATTGGTGGGTCAAAGTGAAGAAGGAATGCACCCAGCACTGATCAGAATCTTTTAACAAGGCATCAAAAGAAGAGAAGACAAATATAATTTAAGTAATAGCCCATGATTAAAACAAATATATTTAAGCAAAGGCTTTCTCTTGTACGGAAAACAGTTGTTTATCTTGTAAAGTAAAACCCATTTGGTTGGGATTTTCCCCACTAAATTATTGTAAAAGGTATGTTCAAAGGTTCTATCAAGGCTAGGAAGGTGCCCATTTTTAAATTCCTAAGGCACTGTTCCCTTTTCATACTTTCTAGCTGGTCTCTCCATTTTAATGTGCATATATGGATCAAGTGGGTAGGGATCTTCTGCAGTAATAACAGTGAATTGTACAATGTTAGACGACTCTGATTACATTCACATGAGATCACTCGCCCGTGTAAATAATCACTATCATCTCTTATCATACAATATGATGCTGTAACAAGTGTAAATAATTACCGTAATGATGTTGTTATAGCGGAGGATCCGTGCTATTGCGTTTCACCGTTTTATATTTGATATTCGCCGCATACAGTGCAAGATATTGAAATGCTAAAAGAAGTTAACACGCTTGTGGTAAAGAAATATTACTGTTGGATGAAATGGTCTCAGTGGACAGTCTACATGTCACGTTGAGCACCTGCTTATGAATTATAATAGTCTTTGATAACGTACCTATTCTAAAAAGCCATTTTTAATGATATATATCTATATATATATATATATATATATAGTAGGAGAAGGTAATGATTTGGCATTATGTGACCATGCGTAAAACATTATAATTCGTTTTGGTAGAATGGAGTGCTGAAAATATTAAACTACTTCGAAAATATTTATTCATTGAGTTTGCTACTACTCCACAACACTTTGACATACAGTAATGGTATAGATTGATTTTCAATTTTGCGTGTAATAATTCTTGATTGAAACAATTTTTGTCCCCTTCTACATAGATAACGGATATGTAAGATTTTTTTTTTCTTTTTTTTTAAAATAAATAAATAAAAGCAGATTACTCACAAAAAATTCTGTAATTTTTAATGGCAGTGACATTAAAATAAGCAGGAATTTTTGGAAGAGTCATTTTGATGCTTCCAAAAAAAGTAAATGATTGGCAGCATGTTGTTGGATTGTTTTTAAGATGCCCAAAAAGAAAAAAACATGTGGTTACCAAACTGTTTGTCCCCAAATTGCTTGGTCTTGCAGGCTTATGGAGGAGTCAAACGGCAATACTCGAGGCAAAGAAGTACAAAGCCGCTGTGACAGGTTTCAATGCCAGCACCCAAATCTCATCTTCATGGTCTCCATGCCAGCACCGTTCCTTTCAAGACGGGAAATTTCATCCATGTTCGACCTTGCTAGGGCCGACTTTGTCCGATCAACATATGCTCTGTGCTGAATGAGTCAAATTATGAAAAAGAGCACTCAAGTACCCGACACTTAAAAAGACGTTCCAAGTTATCATATCAAGCATTACGTTTCTCTCTCATTCGGCATTATAGTTGGGATGTCCCATCTTTGTCAGTTTTCATCCTCATCATTACGTGAAGTTTTGTCAGCTAACAAAAGATTTTATCTCAATCATTCGCATGTTTGATGATCCAACGATTGACTCAGCTCAGTGTCTACTATAAATACAACTCATTTATGTGTGAGTGAAAGTACTGCACCAACACTTGAATAACATACTTGTCTCCTTTGGGCTCCAAGCCTTCCCCACTTGGTTTCATTCAAGCTTACTTCAATGGTATAGTTTTAGCTTATTTTATTGCACTTAACATGCTTTCATTAGTGTAAAGTTGTAGCTTTGATCTTCCTTTGATGCAGGAGCATCCGAGTCAGATGATGCTGAGCTGTCAGATGACATGTTGATGACACTGAAATATTTTGAATTGGCAGATCAACGCAAAGATGGCAGGAAATCGTGACCTTGTCACTAATTAGGGTATTTTTGGATGCGTTTCAGTATTTTGGCCATAATTTTGGTTACAGGTATCAGAATCGCCTTTATGACCACAATTCGAAAAGCTTGGTTCAGCGCACACGTTGTGGGCACCTAGCTATGCTGGGTGTGTATTTTTTTGAGACCAAAATCCACTGTTTTTCCCTCCGAATGCCTAATTTTAGTTATTCCTTTCCTTTTTTTAGTAATATTTGTTTTGTTGATTAGGAAGAAATTTTGGGCTTGATTTGGGTCAGAATTCTGGCAACATCATTCTTTTATTTCATATTTTATTTTGGCACGATTTTTGAAATGTTACTATTTTTGGTAATGTTGACGAAGTTCAGTTATATAGCCCGGCTTGTGGGTTGATGCTAAGGGACTTTTGATTTTGAATAATAATATTGATTACTAGAGACTTTTCTCTGAGTTTTTTTAGGCAATTCTCGTGCATTCTTTCTGTTTATTTTTTGTTGTCCTTAGCCTACAGAATAATCACTATTCTGTCCGACGTCATCCTTTCTTGCATTTAAGCAACTTTCAGTAATGTAATCTTGTGATAGTGTAACCTTGTGACACTCATTCTTCCTTTTCAATCCAAACTTGTAATTCATAAGCAAAGGCTCCGGTAGTACCATGGTAGTGAAACTAGGACTTACATTGTGTATCCTCAAAGTAATTATAACTAATCTCCATCAACACACTTGAAGCTAATGATGAGAAGGTTACTTTTTACTTAAGGTACTTGTGTTGTTCGGCTCTCTCTCTCTAAGTAATTTAACTCACTTCAAAAAGCTTAACAAATCCCTTACGTTAGGGCCAAAGTGAACAAATCTATGAGAGGGTCATTCCTGCTCTTCACAATTGTCTAAGTGAGATAAGGCCAATCTACAATGCCCTTCATAACCGTAGAAATCAAGAATATTTGTTTGGCTCTAGTTTGCTTGTTCTAAGCCAACTCAGTCGCAAATAAGGACCTGACAGTCCTACCATGCCCGTACCAATAGAATTACAAGTATACCCCTAGTGCACACTTTGAGCCAAACACAAACACTTTTTTGGAACCGGTTCTCATTTTTTTCATTTTCACAGTAGGAAACAAAAAAGAAAATCGGTTACCAAATGCGCCCTCAATGTTTATGGAGCAACTCTTCAACTATAAATTATCAGAAAACTCTTGGGAAATTATACTAACAATTAGCTTTTATTATAGGTAGATGTTAAGTTTGATGGTGGAGAGAGAATGTGATGCAGGAGCATCCGAGTCAGATGATGCTGAGCTGTCAGACGACACATTGATGGCACTGAAATATCTTGAGTTGGCAGATCAGCGTAAAGATGGCAGGAAACCGTGACCTTGCCACTAATTAGGGTATTTTTGGACGCGTTTCAGTATTTTGGCCATAACTTTGGCTACAGGTGTCAGAATCGCCTTTATGACCACAATTCGGAAAGCTTGGTTCGGCGCGCACGTCGTGGGCACCTAGCCAAAGCTGGGTGTGTCTGTTTTTGAGGTCAAAATCCACTATTTTCCCCTTCGAATCCCTAATTTTAGTTATTTCTTTCCTTTTTTGGTAATATTTATTTTGTTGATTACGAAGAGATTCTGGGCTTGATTTGGGCCAGAATTTTGGCAACTTTCTTCTTTTATTTCGTATTTTATTTTGGCAAGAATATTAGGTTTTTGCTATTTTTGGTAATGTTGACGAAGTTCAGCTATATAACCCGGCTTGTGGGTTGATTCGAAGGTACTTTTGATTTTGAATAATAATATTAAATATCAGAGACTTTTCTCTGAGTTTTTGGGTAATTCTCGTGCTTTATTTCTGTTTATTTTCTGTTGCCCTTAGCCTATAGAATAATCACTATTCTGTCCGGCGTCAGTTGGTATCAGAGCTTTCAGCATCTTCCTGGGTGAGATTTCATCAGTTTTCATGGCTGGTGGTCGTGGTCGTGGTCGTCGTGGGCAGGTTCCGAACGAGGAAGTCCCACACCGTGATCGTAATGTTCAGGATTTGATGATCGAGGATTTACAGAGGCAAGTTGCAGAGTTAACCCAGCGTCTAACGGCGCAGACTATTAGTGACCGTGAGGTGGAAGATCACGAATCTGATTCCAGTTCCGACAACCCATTTCACAATCGTGCTCGATTCTGGGGGCACTATGGTCGGGAGGAACGTCATGGAGACCTTGGTTTCAGAGTGGATCTGCCCGAGTTTTCGGGTACGTTACAGGCCGAAGGATTTGTCGATTGGATGAACGAAGTGGAGCGTATCTTTGAATATAAAGAAGTCCCAGATCGTGTCAAGGTGAAACTGGTCGCCATCAAACTCAAAGGCAGAGCCTCTGCATGGTGGGAGCAGTTGAGGCAATCACGAGACAGGCAGGGCAAGGCCAAGATCACTGATTGGCAGAAGATGAAGAAGAAGATGAAGGGTCACTTCCTTCCTTTCGGCTACATTCAAACCCTGTTTCAGCGACTTCAATCGTTGAGGCAAGGAATGAGATCGGTTGATGATTACACAGAGGAGTTCTATCAATTGATAGCTCGGAATGATTTATCTAAGACAGAAGAGCAGACGGTGGCGCGGTATTTGGGAGGATTGCGGCAGCCCCTACAAGATATCCTCAGCCTTCACTCGCTTTGGACTGTTTCTGAAGCATACCAACGCGCACTTGCTGTGGAAAAGCAGCAGAATCGGAGGCCAGTGATCAGGAGCGATCAAAACAACCGGCCAGTTCGACCTCAAGAACCCCGTCCTGTCCAGCCGACACCACAGGGTAATTCTCACTCAAATATTAGATGTTTCAGATGTGGTGAACAGGGACACAGAGCGAATGAGTGCAGGAAGCCTGCTAGTCAGAAGGGCAAAAATCTCCTGATTGAGGAAGACGTGGTAAACGAAACTGAGGAGACTGGAGAGCCTATGTATGACGATGATAAAGATGAAGATGTGCTGTATGGAGATGGCCATGAGAATCTGGTCATTCGTAAAAGTCTACTGACTCCCAGGGGCGATTCAGGGGATGATTGGTTGAGAACCAATATTTTTCACACGACCTGCACAGTTGCAGATAAAGTCTGCAAGATGAACATTGACAGTGGCAGTTGTGAGAACGTAGTGTCTGAAGAGGCTGTCCAGAAATTGCAGTTGAAGACAGATCGTCATCCCAACCCGTACAAATTATCATGGCTGAATAAAGGCAGTGAGGTAAAGGTGGATAGGAGATGCCTAGTGTCTTTCTCGATTGGCAAGAAATATTTTGATAATGCTTGGTGTGATGTTGTGGCTATGGATGCTTGTCATGTACTGTTAGGCAAACCTTGGCAGTATGATCGCAGTGTTACTCATGACAGACGAAAGAACACATATTCCCTTAGCATCAAGGGGAAGAAGATTGTGTTGGCTCCTCGTCGGGAAAGAGCCAGTCCTACCCCGGTAGCCAAAACTACTAACCTGCTTTCTATGTCCAGGTTTTTAACTGAGATTGAGCATGGGGACGTGGTCTATGCTCTGCTGCCTTGTGGGAATAGCGCAACGGACGTGAACGAGAATCCAGACTTACCAACAGAGGTGCAGCAACTGCTAACAGAGTTTTCTGACCTGATGCCAGAGGATCTTCCTCCGGGGCTACCGCCTATGATGGATATTTAGCATCAGATTGACCTTGTTCCGGGGTCCAGTTTGCCTAATCGACCGGCGTATCGCCTCAGTCCCAAGGAATCTGAGGAGTTGCAGCGGCAGGTGGTAGAGTTGCTGGAGAGGGGCTACATCCGTGAGAGTATGAGCCCATGTGCAGTTCCTGCTCTGTTAGTGCCAAAGAAAGATGGCTCTTGGCGTATGTGTGTTGATAGTCGAGCAATCAACAGGATTACAGTGAAGTACAGGTTTCCAATTCCCCGTCTGGATGATATGTTAGACCAGTTGTCCGGTTCTAAGGTCTTCTCAAAAATTGACCTTAAAAGCGGTTACCACCAGATCAGAATAAGGCCTGGGGATGAGTGGAAGACAGCGTTTAAGACGCAACATGGGTTGTATGAGTGGATGGTCATGCCTTTTGGGCTGTCCAATGCGCCCAGCACATTTATGAGGTTTATGCATCAGGTTTTACGGCCTTTTATGGGAAAATTCGTCGTAGTTTACTTCGATGACATCCTCATCTATAGCCCGACATGGATGTCACATTTTGATCACCTCCGTGTTGTCTTTGATATGTTAAGGACAGAGCACCTGTTCGTCAATCAGAAGAAGTGTGCTTTCTTCACTACTTCTGTAACTTTTCTGGGTTTTGTGGTGTCTACTGATGGTGTTCATGCAGATCCGTCGAAGATAGACGCGATTTTGGAGTGGCCCAAACCGAAAACCTTGCACGATGTCCGAAGTTTTCATGGATTGGCATCTTTCTACCGTCGGTTCATCAAAAACTTCAGCACTCTGATTGCTCCCGTCACAGAGTGCCTTAAGGGACGTGATTTCCATTGGTCCGAGGAGGCAGAGGCCAGTTTTCATCTGGTCAAGCAGAAGATGACAGAGGCACCAGTTTTGGCACTTCCCGACTTTGAGAAGGTGTTTGAGGTAAACTGTGATGCATCTGGGGTGGGCATTGGTGGTGTTCTGAGTCAGGAGGGGCGTCCAATAGCTTTTTTCAGTGAAAAGCTATCAGGATCGAAGAACAATTATTCCACCTATGATCTGGAGTTTTATGCCATCATTCAGTCCCTAAAGCATTGGCGTCACTAAATACATCAATGGCCAGCACAAGCCGAGTAGACGGCATGCCAAGTGGGTGGCATACTTGCAAGAGTTCACATTTGCATTGAGGCACCAGGCAGGGAGTCTGAACCGTGTTGCAGATGCACTAAGCCGTCGTACGTTGCTCCTCACCACCATGAGCACCAGAGTTACAGGTTTCGATACATTCTCTGATGTGTATGCTGCAGATCCTTCCTTCGGGAGGATAATTCAGGAGGTAATTGATGGTCAACGCTATGATTATATTTTGCACAATGGTTACCTGTTTCGTGGATTAAAGTTGTGCATCCCAGATTGTTCACTAAGGCAACAGATTATTAGTGAACTTCATAACGAGGGTCATTTTGGGCGAGACAAGACGTTGGGTCTAATCTCTTCCAACTATTATTGGCCCAAGTTGACCAGTGACGTGGCTCATTTTGTGGAGCGTTGTTATGTGTGTCAGCGGTCCAAAGGAGTTCTCACTAATGCGGGCCTGTACACACCTTTACCGGTTCCTGAAGCTCCTTGACTTGATGTTAGTATGGACTTTGTGTTGGGCTTACCTCGTACCCAACGGGCCGTGGATTCTATTTTGGTTGTGGTCGATCGATTTTCCAAGATGGCCCATTTTGTTGCTTGCAGGAAAACAATGGATGCTGCCCGGGTCGCCCATCTTTACTTCAAGGAGATTGTGCGTTTACATGGTATTCCCCAATCCATTACCTCAGATCGTGATACCAAGTTCATGAGTCAATTTTGGAAGAGTCTATGGGAGAAACTGGGAACGAAGTTGAATTTTAGCAGCGCCTACCATCCTCAGACAGATGGTCAGACAGAGGTGGTGAATCGGAGTTTGGGAAACCTTTTGAGGAGTTTGACAGGAACTAAACCAAAGCAGTGGGATTTGGCATTACCTCAAGCAGAATTTGCTTATAACAGGTCAAAGAACAGATCAACAGGAAGGAGCCCATTTGAGATTGTCTATGGTCAGAACCCATCTGGGGTGCTTGACTTAGCCCCTATTCCGCGCGTGGGTCGTTTCAATTGTAAGGCAGATGAGATGGCAGAACATCTTCGAGGTATCCATGAGCAGGTCAAGCTGGCCATTCACGAGAGTAATGCCAAGTACAAGGTTCAGGCTGACAGCCACCGTCGTCAAGTACTTTTTGACGTTGGTGATTTTGTTTGGGCGGTATTAACTCGTGATCGTTTCCCTGTTGGAGAGTATAACAAGCTAAAGGAGCAAAAGATTGGTCCCTGTGAGATCCTGCAGAAGATCAATGATAACGCCTACAGACTACGTCTCCCCAGTCATTTGAGGACTTCTGACGTCTTTAATGTGAAACATCTGAGTCCTTGTTTTATGGATTCCGATGAGGCTGTTGTAAACTCGAGGACGAGTTCTTTCCAACCCGAGGTGACTGATGCAGGAGCATCCGAGTCAGATGATGCTGAACTGTCAGACGACACATTGATGGCACTGAAATATCTTGAGTTGGCAGATCAGCGTAAAGATGGCAGGAAACCGTGACCTTGCCACTAATTAGGGTATTTTTGGACGTGTTTCAGTATTTTGGCCATAACTTTGGCTACAGGTGTCAGAATCGCCTTTATGACCACAATTCGGAAAGTTTGGTTCGGCGCGCACGTCGTGGGCACCTAGCCAAAGTTGGGTGTGTCTGTTTTCGAGGTCAAAATCCACTATTTTCTCCTTCGAATCCCTAATTTTAGTTATTTCTTTCCTTTTTTGGTAATATTTATTTTGTTGATTACGAAGAGATTCTGGGCTTGATTTGGGCCAGAATTTTGACAACTTTCTTCTTTTATTTCGTATTTTATTTTGGCAAGAATATTAGGTTTTTGCTATTTTTGGTAATGTTGACGAAGTTCAGCTATATAACCCGGCTTGTGGGTTGATTCGAAGGTACTTTTGATTTTGAATAATAATATTGAATACCAGAGACTTTTCTCTGAGTTTTTGGGTAATTCTCGTGCTTTCTTTCTGTTTATTTTCTGTTGCCCTTAGCCTATAGAATAATCACTATTCTGTCCGGCGTCAAAATGGTGGTGGTGGAGAGAAAGGAGGTTGGCCTAGTTAAGTGGTGGTGGAGCAATTGAAGTGATGGATTAGACCTGTTAATAAATCAAATTCTTATCTGAATTTGATTTGATAACTTGAATATGAATTTTTTTTAACTTGAATTCTTAACCTCCATGTCACAATGGAGCAATTTTACAATAGCACCAAAATTCACCCTCTAATTTTATAATATGCATATATTACCAAAATGGTTTTAGCATTATTTTTTCTTCTTTCCTCTCTATATTATTTCTTAATTTATTATAAATTGTTGACATCTCACTATTTCTT
The DNA here is from genome assembly GCA_026545225.1 of Cornus controversa. Classification (NCBI taxonomy): domain Eukaryota; kingdom Viridiplantae; phylum Streptophyta; class Magnoliopsida; order Cornales; family Cornaceae; genus Cornus; species Cornus controversa. The sequence goes on along the minus strand of CM048848.1, from coordinate 9,131,873 downwards.
AATCTCATAGTGTTAGAACAATGTTAACACAATTAGTACACAGTGGTAAGGGGTAGGGCCTTAAGTGCCCTCCCACCAATGATCCTAAGCTCAACTCCCCCTCTCCACTAACCAGCTAATCTAACATTCTTGCCTTGCAACAACAAAAAAAGAAACCAAGAAAATGTGTCATTTTTCTTCTTCTTACTTTCTTTTTAATTCTTTTGATATCTCTCAAATAAATGAAATACTCCAACTAACAAGTTCTAAGAGAGAGAACAAAAAAAAAACTAACAAGTTCTTATTTATTTTTTTATTTTTTTCACAGTAGGATATATTTTCATACTTTACAAGTGAGACTAATCTCACGGGGTGAGACTAATCTTACGAGTGAAACTAATTTTCCTCCTAAACACACGCAATATCTTACAAATTACGTGTATCAATCAAGTTCAGACACGTTCAAAACTCAACTTGATTGCAACAATATTCGTGTAAGTATTCCACAAAAATTATTTATTAAAAGAGTTGAACTTGAGTCCTGAAACTTCGTGAATCTTCAAAATTCAAGTTTTCATCGGCTAGGGTAAACTTGCGGGCCCTAGGTTGAGAGCATCACTATACCTAATATTTAGATCACACCATGAGTTGAGAGAGAAAATATGTATCCATACCTATTTATCCATTGGGAATCGTCCCCTCTAGTTAATTTTTCAATACAATAATCATATAGGATATGCCCATACTCATTTATCAAGTTGATATTCAGAAATGGACATTAATGTACATATGATAACTTCACTACAACACTATCACACAGTATCTGCCCACACTAGGCATTTTGGCAGACACTTTGACTGATGTGGTTGGCATATATGTAGGACCGCCACATAGAAATCTATTAAACTAACTTATCTTAGCCTGCTGTTCATAGTTATCCAAAAGTTTATCAGAATAATAAGTTTTAATTATAAGCCAGCAATCAGTCTGTCAAGTGGAATTAAAATGCTATTCTTTGTTTCATAAAATAATAATAAAAAAAGAACATTCCAACAATTTGATAGTCTCATGTACTATATTCAGTGCCTAAAAAGCAAGCATTTTAATTTTAAATTTTAATAGGCGTGGCTTTGTGGCCCAGTGGATAGGAGCTTGCACATTTGTGCTGCCCGCCTATGTTCGATTCCCCCCACCCCCAACTAATTGCTAACACTAACAAACTTACATTACCTTGCAAAAAAAAAAAAAAAAAAATTTTAAATTTTAATAGGTTTGAACAACTTGAATTCAACATGCTATTTAAGGCCTAGAATGTTTCTCACCTAATCTAAAATTTGATAATGTTGGGTTGGAGCTAATCTTCAAAATTATCATTGGACCGTTTTTGTTGTTTCAAATTAACCTTTACAAATTAACTCGCAATGAGTCATTATTTGGTATAATGAAAAATGCTAGAATTGTCAAGTCGATCTGTGTGAGAAAGTATACACAAACAGTCACTTTTCTTCTAATAATTTCAAAGACAAATTATACTAACCTCTTATCAGGTTTAAACAAATTACATACGGAACATTTAACCGTTATTATTTTAACATTTTTTGTAGACGTTAAACCTCTAATGACCGTTAAGTTATAGTATAAAATATCATTTTTACCTTCAATATTTTAATATAATATGAAATGAAAAGGCAAATGGTCAATTTAAAAAATTCGGTTAAAGATTCTAACGAAAAGAAAACGGCAATAGTATGGTTGAGCACATGCGTTAAATTTCAGGAGAGGTGAAAGTAATAAATGTGAAACGCTATGTCCGTATGATTTGTTCAAATCTCAAAAAATATCTATACAATTTATCCTAATATCAAACATTAACTCGTGTTTTTCCCTCTATCTTATGTTATATTCTTGATTCATTAGAATTTCCTTTTTATCTTTAATGAAGAATCAATATAGCCAGCTAAACATATAATAGCATTAGAATGACATTTCTTTGTGATTAGGACAATGTAACTACAATATTAAAAATATCAATTTAATTTAGGAAAGTAATATTTGCATTCTTCTTTGTTACAAAGCATTCCTTATTTTATCTTTTTCCTAACATAAATTACAAAATATACATAATACTTTACTCTAGGGTTGACCACAGATCGAATTAGATATAATCTTAATCCGATCCGCAATCTACGGATTGGTGAATATTCAATCCGATCCAATCCGCAGAAAAACTTAATTCGATTCGTGAAATATCGAATTGGATATTATCGGCTTGACAAATTGGGATTAAATCTAAACAACCTAATATAATTATTTTTTAACTAGAGTGCAATAACAATTTTTTAGCCTAAAAGAAATAAGATACTATTATATATATAATTATATATTTATAAAAAATAAATATTATAAATTCTAACAGATTACTACGGATCGGATCAAATTTATGACTCTTAATATGTAATCCAATCTGTAATTTATGAATTCTTATTTTTTAAAATTATAATCGATTTGTTAGTCATTTAATTCGATCTGATCCATACGAATCGGATCAAATCAAATCGGATTAGATCAAATTCACCTATTGATGAATTTTTTATACATCATTATTTGTCTCTCGTGTAACACAATTGATCAACTAAATGATGGTGAACTTTGATTCTTTCCTCCTCAATATTTAAATGTCTTCTTGCGAAAAAATCTTGACAATTTAGCCTACCGATTGGTACTTACCTTTGAAAATTGTAAAAATTAATGATGAAAACTTCTTCCAATGATTTTCACCCAAAAAAATAAAAATAAAAATAAAAATAAAAATACCCAAACCATGATGAGATTTGACTTTTCGTATTGTGTGGTTAGAAGTCAGCGCCTAATCCAAGTGGGACCCATGATGATTTTTGAGTCCACAATTTTGAAGGTACACCAAACGCCCAAAACCCATGTATGCATTCATAATCCTCGCCTACTTTTAATTTCCTTACACAGTACAAATACGAAAAATTAAAATTTTAGTGGCCAATATTATAAAAAAAATTTGATTTACAACTTTAAACTCAAAATAAAAATTAAAAAAATCAAATTTAAAAAATAATTAATAATGAGTGACTATTGTACATAACATCATTCTTTCTCTCTAAAGATTCTCAATCATCTCTGTATTCTATATATATTTTATTTATTTTTAATGAAATGGTGGTTAAACATAAAAAATTAAAAAAAGGAAAACTTTACGCATACACATATATATATAATCACAAATGAGTTCATAAATAAAAGAGGCAATTACATAAAAAAGAAAAAAAAACATAATCCTAGAACATGAATGACCCAAATTCTTACTATACATCAGATCTTCTTTCTTCATTCTCTCAGTTTTTTTTTTTATATTTCTCTTTCATTGTTAATTTAGGATTACAAGTCCTTTTAGTTTTAAATAATAATAATAATAATTACAATTAGACCCTCATTTTTTATAAAAATATTTCTAATTTTGTCCAGTTGTATCCCAAAATAGCCCACCATATCCTAGACATTCTATTGCATTCCAAAAATATTATATCATATTCCAATTGTATCAGCCTTTAAGTTGTATCATGTCATATTTCTATCCGTATATCTGTATCAAATATGTATTTTGATAGAGTATTTGACTAGAATTATGAAACGTGTAACGTGAAGGATGAGTTCGAAGTGACGTGGATAAGAAGTCTATTTTAACTAGGACTTCATATCTCCAAGAGCCAGTCTCTCACTAGGAAACAGCCTCACTTGACTGCTATAAATACAAGAGACGATCCACATACCAGGTACGCAATTAAGACCCCCTGAGTTCCTTTATAGCTTGAAAAAGCTCTTTCGATTTCTGACTTGATCGTCGGAGCGTAGTCGGCCGGCACCGCGCCGGTGCCCTCTCTATTACCCTTCTCTTGTCTTTTTTTACAGGTTAGCGTTTGACCGGTTCGGGGTGAATTTTTGCTTCATCAGTTGGCGCCGTCTGTGGGAACAATCACAAACTTGATTGTTCTACGCGAATCATATACGAAGCATGATGCACCTACGATCTGGGTTAGAGACTACCACTGTACAGGACCTCCCTGCTGGTCACAATCCTCCAGCCGCGCAGGACCTCCCTGCCGGTCACAATCCTCCAGCCGCGCAGGACCTCCCTGCCGGTCGCAATCCTCCAGCGGCGCAGGACCCTCCTGCCAGCCACAATCCCCCAGCGCAGGACCTCCCTGTCGGTCACAATCCTCCAGCCGCCCAGGATCCTCTTGTCGGCCATGACCTTCCTGGCGGACAGGGAGGCATGCAACCCCCTGGACATATGGACTTCCCTGGGGCACGCCCCGAAATCCCAAACGACCAAGGACGGATTGCAGCGTTGGAATGCCAAGTCCGGAACTTGAATCAAAGTCTGGCCCAGACACTCCAACAAAATGCGGCAATTCTGCAGTGCCTCCCTCCTGTGGGACCAGTACAATCGCCGGGTCACCTTGTTGATCCAGAAGGGGATGGTGTTGGGCGAAACAGTGAAGTCCCAATAAACGACGTAGCTCAGAACCGAGTAAGAGGTGGGACGAACCCTAGTTACCTAGTCCCACCCAAAAAGAACCAACCCCATGGAGACTCAAAACACCTAGGGAAAACTACTTATTATGACATGGAGATACAGGACCTTAGAGCCAGGGTAGAAAGCATGGCCCACGCCATAAGGGGGAAGGGCCCTGCTACAGTAGAGGAGCTGGTCCAGCAAACCAATCTCCCTTTCTCCGGGGGGATAATGAGTTGTCCTTTGCCCAACAAGTTCAAGATGCCCACCCTTGAAAGCTTTGATGGGACCAAGGACCCGCTAGATCATCTGGAGACCTACAAGACTCTGATGCACCTCCAAAGAATAACAGATGAAATCCTATGTAGAGTTTTTTCTACTACATTACAGGGTTATGCCCGGTCATGGTTCAATAACCTGAAGCCGGCATCTATACGTTCCTTCAAAGAACTGAGCCAATTGTTTGTAGGCAATTTTATTACCGCCCGAAGGCACAGAAAGCCAGCCACCTATCTCCTGAACGTAAGACAGAATAAGGGGGAGTCATTGCGAGACTACATTTACCGGTTTAACAGGGAGATGTTGCAGGTCGATTCTTTGGACGATAAGGTGGCAGTTACCGCATTCATGGGGGGCCAACTGCCTTCAAAATTTTTGTACTCAATTTCCAAGCACCCTCCAGAAAGTATGTCCGAGATACTCATGAAAGCCCAGAAGTACATAAACGCAGAGGATGTCCTTGATGCGAGAAAGGCAGACAGGAAAAGGGAGGGACATTCCAGTGAGGAAGATAGAGACCCCAAGTGTGGCAAAACGTCACAGGGGCAGACCGATAAAGCATCATGTCATGAGTAGGGAAGCAGTTGGCCCATCCTTGGATTGCTGAGCATTTGTGGAAGTACCACCAGTAAGACTTTCTTTTAAAAGGTGCATCTACTTTAATTATTCTAGTTGAAGCTCAATTTAATATTGAGCCTTAGGGCGATAACTCTGAGGTTTTTGCTCGAATAATTCTCTGTTTGTTACTCAAATATCAATAGCAATCCTTTTTGTTTCAAAGTTTGTTGTTATAACTAAAACAAAAAGTACACCACCCTATGGGGATACACCTCTAAGGAGGGCCTTTAATGAAAAAGGCGGGATGGATGAATCTCGAGAACATTGTTTAACAGCCTTACAGGGTCACAGCCCTACGGGGTCACAGCCTTACTAGGGCCACCCTACGGGGATACACCTCCAAGGAGGGCCTTTAATGAAAAAGGTGGGATGGATGAATCCCGAGAACATTATTTCACAGCCCTACGGGGACCCAGCCCTACAGGGGCACAGCCCTACAGGGGCCCAGCCTTACGAGGTCACAGCCCTAGGAGGGCCACCCTACGGGGATACACCTCCAAGGAGGGCCTTTAATGAAAAAGGCGGGATGGATGAATCCCGAGAACATTGTTTAACAGCCCTACGGGGGCCTAGCCCTACGGGGTCACAACCCTACTGGGTCACAGCCCTACGGGGTCACAGCCCTACAAGGGCCCAGCCCTACGAGGGCCACCCTACGGGGATACACCTCCAAGGAGGGCCTTTAATGAAAAAGGCGGGATGGATGAATCCCGAGAACATTGTTTAACAGCCCTACAGGGGCCTAGCCCTACGGGGTCACAACCCTACTGGGTCACAGCCCTACGGGGTCACAGCCCTACAAGGGCCCAGCCCTACGAGGGCCACCCTACGGGATACACCTCAAAGGAGGGCCTTTAACGAAAAAAGCGGCATGGATGAATCCAGACAGCCCTACAGGGGCACAAGCTCAGCCCTACAGGGGCCTAGCCCTACTAAGGAGACACGACCACACTTTTTCAAGGGCTTTTAATGAAAAGTGTGGGATGATTAATCCAAAAACATTGTTAACCTACCCTACGGGGGCACAACCTGTTAAAAGAGATTTTAGCAAAAGGCAGGTAAGTCCCGCCAAGGTGGTCACATGACTTTATCAAGAGCCGCGCTATTAAGCTTATTAATTAGAGTTTATTAACCAAGTGAGTCATTGGCTTAATGGTTAGGGTGAGACCATCAGAGCTTATTAGCTAAGGTTCGATTCTTCAAACTGACAATCATTTTTTATATATATATATAAACCGGGTTCTTATATACCGGCCAAAGGCCGGACCCAAGAATAAATCGCCCGACCAAAAACCAAGCCCAGGAAGAAACCGGCCCGACTAAGGACGGGTCCACCGGACCAGACGCGACCGGGCCCACCTGGCAGGCCTGGCGCACCGAGCTGGGGCAGCCTGGCCGAGCGTCTAGTAGGCCGGACTGGGAGCAGCCGGGCCCTCCTGGCCGGCCGAGCCGGGCGCGGCCGGGCCGGGTCGGGCCCGCCTGGCCGGGCGCCGGGCTGGGGTAGCCTGGCCAGCCGGGCAGGGCCGGGCGCGGCAGGGCCGGGCGCTGCCTGGCCTGCTCGGCCGGGCACTGCTTGGCCGGGCTCGGCCGGGTCCACCCGGCGCGTGCCGTGCGTGGGAGAAAAAGAAAAAAAGGAAAGGAAAGGAAAGGAAAAGAGAGGAAAGGAAAGGAAAGGAAAGGAAAAGGGAGGAAAAAAGTATTTATATGCCAGAGACGGATTCTAATGAGCAGTCCAAAGTGTTCATAAGGCCCAACACTCGACCCTTATGAACAGGGGGCATCTGATAGAGTATTTGACTAGAATTATGAAACGTGTAACGTGAAGGATGAGTTCGAAGTGACGTGGATAAGAAGTCTATTTTAACCAGGACTTCCTATCTCCAAGAGCCAGTCTCTCACTAGGAAACAGCCTCACTTGACTGCTATAAATACAAGAGACGATCCACATACCAGGTACGCAATTAAGACCCCCTGAGTTCCTTTATAGCTTGAAAAAGCTCTTTCGATTTCTGACTTGATCGTCGGAGCGTAGTCGGCCGGCACCGCGCCGGTGCCCTCTCGATTACCCTTCTCTTGTCTTTTTTTACAGGTTAGCGTTTGACCGGTTCGGGGTGAATTTTTGCTTCATCATATTTGATGCGACTATGGTGAACCTAGAAAAATATTGATACTTTCTAGGTATTATCCTTTGTTATAGAAATACTTTAAATGCCTTTTTTGTATTAAAATACATTTGAAAGAAAAGCCATACTATCTTGATACATTTTTCTATATAACATACATAAATTTATGTTTACTTCTTAAAATTATTTGTTTTTCAAAAAATATGAGGTAGAAGAAAATGAAATGTTTTTAAATAATTTATTTCTTGTTCATGAATATAATGCATTAAAAGAAGTGTGAAACCTTTCAAACATGGTACAATAATTTTCACCATGAATATTAATTTTTTTTTAATTTATTAAATTTTTTAGAAAATTGCTAAATCGGGTGGCAATAAAATTTACATACTTTTTCATCATTATTATTATTATTATATAGTGATAAAATTACAATTGGATGTTAAGGTTATAATTAGTATTTTAATAAGAAAAGAATAGCAATATGTATTTCAATAAGATAGGATAGTACTGAAAAAAAAAATTAATTTTAACATAATTGTGAACTTAATTGAAAAGGCACTTCATTACCCGTTAGATATAAACTTGTTCGCTATATCGTGAAACGGTCATATAGTTGCCACGTATGCACCTGTGTCATCTGTAATGAACCTCAGTTGCAGATTGTCATCTCCACAAGAACCTTATCTCTTGCAACGGGACACGTGAGTTTGCCGGCTCTTTTTGTCGTTTTGTAGTTCTATTGTCCGTTGTGACATTGTTGACAAATTTGGAGAACACGTGTCGCAATTAAAATGGACCACAGACAAAATGCCACTTAAATTAGGCTTATCCGTTAGGACAAGTAGTACTAATCTGTTTTGGATTTGTTTAGTAAGCCCACTAAGCATGATATCCGATGTGCTTAGTGGGACCCAACTGCTGACGCGGGAAATACGCCAGCGTGACATACAGCTGTATTTGGTGATTGGGATTGCTTTTAGGCAAACTCCAAATTGGGGTTACTGTAATTGCATACGATTTAGGGTGGCAACTGGATCGAGCTAACTTGAACTTAACTCAAATTAAATTTTTTTTTTAGTATTTCACACGAAAGTAAATTTTACTTGTAACTATCATATAAATTTAATTAATATTTTTATCCCTAACTCCATTTGTTTAAATATAAATTTATCATTTTACCCCTCACACTCTCTCTCTAACGTACAAACCCATTTCTCTCCCTATCTTCCCCCTCTCTCTCTCTCTCTCAACTCTCTCAGACTCAACCACCGTAACCCTTCTCTCTTCTCACCCAAAACTAGTACCCATGTGTATATATATATACATCCACACACACCACACATGATATTTTCTTAATTCCTCGTTTTGGCCATTAGAAATACCCCGTCAGTTTCCAATTCATATATATATATATATATACAAAACACATATATACATTATATTAGAATCATGCATTTTTCGCACCTCTCTTTTCTCAGTTTTTTAACACGGTCACATCAGCAGTCCAGAATTCAAATTGAAGATATGGAGATCAAATCTTATAAATTCAAATTCAAATTTAAAATTTGTATTTTGTATTTTATTTTTAAATTTTGTATTTTAAATTTTATTTTCTCACCTAAACCATTGTCCTCTAACTCTATAAATAGGGAGTCTTAGGGGTTGGTGAAGAAGGAAAAAATTAAAAAAAAAATAAAGTGTAGTTGAAAATATTTTCTTGTATTCATTTTCTTTTCTTGTAAACACCCCTATCAAGGGAATGATGAAGCTACCATGGTAAAATATATGTAAGTTATTTTACATTATTGTATACTTTTTCCTCCCAAGAGCATTCTTTAATTCTTCTATTTTGAGTTTTTATTTTCAAAAGAAAATTAAAAGGAGAATTCTTTGTGTTTGCCAAATAATAGTAATTCGAATAATGCCTACCTCTATTTATCTACCAAAGATATAATATATTAAGTAAAAAAATTTACTCTCATATATAATCAAGTTTGTTTTTTATGCTATATTTTTTATAGAGACTAGGTCAATTTTGATCGATTTTTATTTTAATCATCATTTTTGCCATAATTTTATTTTTAATTATGTTTAGTATGTTTTAAATATGGAAAACATGTTTGGGAAGTTGTTTTAGGTTTTTGAGAAGTTTTCGGAACGTTTGGGTGAATTTGAGATTTTTGGGTCAACGGGGCCCGGGATGCGGTCACGGTGGGCCCAGGATTCTGAAAAATTTCTGAAAAAGTATTATTTTTGGTTTTACACCAAATGAAATGTTTAAAGAGTTAAGGAAGCGATTTCGGAGCCATAGCCGCTTTCGAAATCGAAAACGGAACTCGGAAAGGAGCGTTAAGTGAATTGGGGGCATTTTGGTCATTTCGCATCTCAAGGATATATAAATATCTAGGAAGTGGAATTCTAGCCATTTGGATACAGAAAATATCACTCTCTCACTCTCCCTCTTCATTCCCGTCCCTTCTCTCTACATTTCGAAAATGTTAGGCCTTGATTTGGAAGTTCTCGAAGAAGGGTAGATTGTTGTTCGGCCTAAGGACGTTGGTTTGAACCGAACAAAGTCGAATTTCAGCAAGGTGGGATTTAGATAACTTTTGGGCATTAGCTAGAGGAGACTTCAATTTGAGGTAGGGGTGTGAATCTCTTCTCTATTTTAATTCTCTAGGTCATATAATTGTGACATGAAATTTTTATGAATTCATTATGTTAAGCTTGATTCTAAATGGTGAAATTGATGTTGTCTAACATGATCTAAGTTAAGATTATGTGGTGTACATGTTTTAAACTCTATTTTGAGTTCATGTTGAGTTTTTATGCTTATTTACATCATAACTGGAAATTTGAGCCCATGGGTGGGATAAATACATGAAATAAGATTTCCTCAAAGTACATTATTGTGATTTCTATGAAGTGAGTGAAATAACACTTGTGACAAGCTTGGGATGAAATTAAAATGCATTCATTTGACAATTGTTTTGCATTGGATGAAATTTGTGAGAATCATTATTTTTTTCATATATGTGACAATGTGCACCTTTGTGAGAATTTGTAATTTTGGGGGCATGTGTGAGAATTAAGAAGGGCCTTGAGCCCTAGGGTGCAAGATCCAAAACTTGGCCAAGCGGATGTCGCTTCCATCAAGTTAGTAACCCGTAAAGCGTAAGAAGAATATGTAATTTTCAAAAGACCCTTACTTCGGATTATGACAAGTACAAGTCCTTAGTTGAATTGATTTCAGAGTATACGTGGTGTGAGTTTAATTAGTGAATGTGATTCATCTATAAACTGTTTATGTGTATTAGAAATGTATGACATCAAGTATGATTTTGAAAATGATATTGTTTTAACATAAAATTTATTGAGGCATGGCATATAGGCACTTAGAGATTTCATTGTGCATTCATGTATGGCTGGTTAAGTCAAGGTCCAGTCGAGTGGATCATTCTTGGTGGGCATAGTTGTATGCTCACCCCCTTCTCCCAAACTCTTTTTCAGATAAAGTTCCTATGGAGGATGAGGCTTAGAGAGCTCGAGAGGACTTTTGAGCTTCTTTTGGATTTATGTGTTTTGGACATGTGTATATAGATGTCCATGCCCTCTTGTGGCATGTTGATTATGCTAGGAGTGTTGCATTTACATTTGGTTCCTCATCTTGTACACGAACTTCAAATGTATTCGCCACACTTGACTAATATAGGATTTTTGAGAAATGAATGTATAATGAATTTCCTTATGTATGACTTTTGAAAATCGAATGAATGATGGATCTCTTGAATCTCTTTATGTATGGAAATGTGGGAATGACCATTGGAAATGAGGGTGGTATGTTTGTATCTTGTTATGTATATTTTGGATGTTCATATTCAAGGGAAAATGTATATTTTAGAGTATAATTATGAAATATATAGACTTGCATCTATGAGGCTCAAATATATGAATTGTATGGTGATTTTGTTATGTTTAGAGTTGTAGATGAACTTAAGAAATGCATATACACTTGTGAAAATTGGGTTTTTGGAGATTTTTGAACTTTCGGTCGCTTAGTCTCTACAACAACCGACCAAAACTATGAGATCCCAAACATTTGTAAATGGGGGTACCTATTTCAGACAACTGAAGAAGGGCTTCAGCCATCCCTTTCAACTGACCGACAGAGCTGGGAACCTGAAAGTCAGTTGAACCTAGGTTTCAGGCGACCGAAGAAGGTTTCAGCCAACCAAAATTGGACTGGATTAGAATTTCTTAAGTTTTGAAATAAGAATGAGTATGTATAGATATATAGACTAATGAGGAACCATTAGGACGAAAAATGATGAGTATATACATATGTAATTGCATATGTATAGCTAGCTTTTGCAATTGTATGGTATTAAGGTGAGATTAGTGATAGGAGTTGATGATGTGAAAACCTAATCACCCTCGGGGTTCCAGAAGTCGAAAATCAGGGCATGACATTTTCCTTCATCATTTCAATTTCTAATTGGATTGGTGAAATGTATTGTTTATTGGAGGAAAAGTCGTATAAGAATAATAGAAATTTTATTTATGTGGATCTGTGGTGGTGGATTCCCTTCCCTTGAGATTTATTTTATTAGTATAGTTTTATTTATTTCATTATAATTCCAAAATAAAAAATATTTTCATCCCATAAATTAGTGTATGAATTTGAGTTCATTCGGAATCTCACTTGAGAATGGTTCGATCCTGCTTACTACAATATAATTTTTAGTAAAGTTTTTGCAGGTTTTACTTTTTGTACGAAATGTAAAGAAACAACAACATTCATCCATTGAATCTACATTTGTCACCTATACACGATTTGGGTTCTCTCTGATAGATAGTGCAAAACGTTTGAGTTTATAGTATTATTATAAGTAAAATTTGTCTCCGTGTGAAATAAGTCCAAATCACATAAGGTGTCGGTGATATTTACCTAATTTTTTTTTAATTTGAACAATATTATTTTACATTCAGTTTAGACTTGGACTGAAAAATAAAATTTTAAATTTTAGTCCTGACTCGAGTTCATGTGTTAGGCAACCCAAAACCTAACTAGAACTCTTCTTCAATATGCTAACTTGAGAAACCCAATTAGATATAATATATATGTATATATATATATTTGTATTTCTTGCATATTGATAGGTAATTTATGATATTTGTATTGTTTTGCATATTGAGTTCAATATTTTGTCAATTGTTTTTTTAAAGGATGGTATTAGTATAGTTGTCTCACATTAGTTTTTTAATGTGGAGATTGGCCATATGGGCAACCTGAATTAACCCAACTTTCTGTCCTGAAATCTTTACTCGAGTTATAAACCAAAATTTTATCCAAGTTTAAAAATTTAAAGATGGGTTGGACTTGGGTTGAGTAGTTTGAGTTAAAGGTTATGTTAGAGTTGGATTAAGGTTGAACATTTCATATGTCGGGTTAAGCATGAGTTGTACCTCTAGTCCGCCCAACCCGCACGAGTTACAGGCCTAATATGAGTAGAGTTAAGAAGGAAACTTTGGGCATGTTTGGTTCAATTTTTAAAAAAGAGTTGTTTGTTTTTAAAGAATTGAAAATTATAAAATTGAAAAGTAGAAAATTGTATAGAAATTTATTTTATTACACTACATAGATGTATATCATGGCCAACTTGGATGCAATGTGTTGCATATTATGATCTCTCTCAAAAGAGTAGGCAATGGCTACCAAGAAAAGCTTATTTTTGAGAATTCATTTATAAAAACATGTGCTTTCAAAAAGTTTTTTTTTAAATCTTTGAAAATAGGTTTCTATTTTTTGAATTTTAAAAAACTAATTTCAAAAAATTGAACCAAAAAGTACCTATAACTCTCATTTTCACGATGAAATTTTCAATTTAGTATGTCAACGTATGTTACATGTAGAAGAGTAGTTTACTTAGGAACACTATGAACAATGTTTATTTGTTATATTATTTTCATGGTCATGAAAGTCAAGGTTGGGTTTTCTAATAGGGTTAAATTCATTGACCTCCCCTGAGATTTAGTCAAATTACACTCAAAGAAACCATTTGATCTTTATTTCTTTTACCTTCCCTAAATCTACTTTTTTGGTGACAAGGAATAAGTTTTAAGAGTGAAAAAATAATTTTGCTCTTACATTATAATATCACATTATATTTCAAATAAGATAAAATACAATGACCTCCCTTGAGGTTTGCTGTAATTGCACTGATCTCTCCTGAAAAAAAAAAATAATTTTTAAAATGACATTTTTGCCCACATTATACTTTCTCTCTCTCTATTCAGTCTTCTTTTGTACACCTGCTACACTACCACTGTCACCATCCATGACCACCATTGATCTTCGATCTTACTCCTAACATATTTGATCAATCGCAAAAAATTATATCAAACAAATTCTTTTCAAAGATATTCAATCATGGTGATATATATACAAACACATACATAAGATCGGATCTGTGGACCTAGTTCTTGAGTTTTGTCGTGAGTCATTAGTATGGGTTGACGAAAACTGTCAGACTGGGGGTGTTGTGTGCGTGGAAGTGTATGTATCATTTTAGAAATCAAAATTTTTTTTTATTATTAAACTATTTGGGTATATAATGGTAAAATCATTTTAAAATATTATTTCAAATCATCATAGGGAAGATCGGTACAATTATGACAAACCTCAGGGGAGTTAAGTGCAATTACGACAAACTTCCGGGGAGGTCAGTGTATTTTACCCTATTTGAAATATAATGTGATATTATAATGCAAGGGAAAAATTGTCTTTTCACTCTTAAAATTTATTCCGGCCACCAAAAAAATTAATTTAGGAGAGGTGAAATTAAGAAATAAAGGTCAAACGGTCTCTCCGAGTGTAATTTGACCAAACCTCAGGGGAAGTCAGTAAATTTAACCCATTCTAATATATATATATATATATATATGCTAACGTATTGCTCGTGCTTACGACACTATAAAAAATATAATGTTATTTTAGATGTGAATGAAGGTGGCTGTGTATTTGTATGTGAATTTAGGTGTGAATGAAGTGGGTGAATCGTGACCATTTGATCGTAGATGGTGAAAGTTATATTAGACCGTAGATAAGCATAGATAATTTGAATTGTAAGATTAGTTTGTTAAGCATTTTTGACCGTTAGATCATGAGTTTTTTTTTGGAGGGAGATTCAAACACAATGCTTAAATGTAAGACATATATATATAATTCGGGACCCCTAAGTCCACTAGTATGCTTTTTTTTCTTTGAAATACGATCAAATTATGCAGATATTAAGGAAAGTTTATTTTAATAAAATGAAAAGCTAATGTATCTACAACTAGGTGATGTTAGTATTTTTCACAAATTTTAGTGAACAAAATTACCCCAAAATAAAAACTCATGGTTGCTTTTTTTAGAAATTGTGGCCCATATTCCATGTTTGATTATGTTTCCATTATAGAGTTTTATTGTATTTGATAATTTCTTGTGAAGCAAGTCTTGGGCTCCAATAAAGAAAATTGCTTGAACATTGGATTGATTGACAAATCTTGGGCTCCAATCAAGGAATTTGTTTCTTTGTACTCTATAAATATATACCTAAGTCATAGGTTAAGCTCGGAAAAGAAAAGAGAATGGAAAAGTGAGGGAGAACAAAAGAGAGTGGGTGTATAGAAGAGTAGAGAGATATAGTCTCATGAAAATCGGTAAGTGTGGGGGTAGAGATGACAAGTAAGTGTGTAGAATACTAGTTATGAGTGAGTAGTACACCGTGAAAGGAACGGGTATCCAACACCATACCTTGAGAGAGGGTGTGTGTACACGGTTCAGTGTTTAAAGTCTTTACTGATGTGATTTATCATGAGTGAATGTTAATGGGTGAATGTTTGAATGTTTGTTCTTTACTAATATAATATATCTTCTCCTTGAATGATAACGAAATTTCTTCTCTTCGTGGATGTAAGCCAGGTGTAACTGAATCATGTATCTCGTGTGTTGTGTGTAATATTCTTTATTTGTTGTTTTATTTCTTTTATTGGATCTCCATGTTTATGCACTTCCGTTGTTCTTAATAGCTTTTAGCCTCGAATGTGTAAAGAGAAACACAATGAACAAATTACAATGTAAGAGAAACACAATCATGGTCGATTTGTCTCTTTTCTTTTCTTTCTTTTATTTTATATATTTTTTCTTCTTCTCTTCACTATCTTTCCTAAACACAATGAAGGGAGTACCAATGTTTTTCCTTCTTAGTTATCCAAACATGTTGAAAACGCTAATATTATTGATTTCTTTCATTTTTTTGGCTTCTAACTAATATTATCATTCATTTTATTTTCCTTCTACTTATTTTAACACACTATTAAGAAATGAAGCATAAAACATATTAAATTACCTCAATATTCATATGGTGAGTTTTATGTAACATTTTAGTCTACTAAATTCGCGAAAAATGCTAATGTCACCACATTTTTGGATATTCTAGCATTCCTTGTAACTTAAAAGAACTTTGTCCATATTCGCTAAAATTTAAAATTTTCAAACAACTTGAATTTAGTTAAATTGAAATTCTCTAAATAGTTGTTATTTCCTATGGATGTAAGTGCAATTTTAAAAAATTTAATAGTAGTGCTGGAAAAGTTGAGAAAGAAAATGATAACAAAAAAAAGGATGGATAGAGATGTTTTTTCTTGTACTTTGTTGTAAAGATTTGGAAAAATATAGAAACTAAATCTCTAGAAAGGTTGTAGGGGTCCTTTCAAAGTAAGGTAATAAATACAATAAATGGGAGACATCACACGAAATATAAAGCATCCAAAATAATTATCTGAATAGAGGAGAGTACTAGTGAATGCAAAAATGTTTGTGGACCATGACACCTCTAACATTCTCACTCATTCGAACTAGCAACACTCTCGTTGCGGTTGGACCACTCTACTTACTCAGCTATTACCCGGACTCCACCTAGACAGGCGTTTGGCGTATCACCTGATCAAGAACTGGGTCTGACTCTAATGAATGTTACAGGTCGTATGATTGCCCTCTAACTCAAAAACTTAAGTTATTAGGTAATGTTGCATACCCACCCATATATACTCAACACTTTTCCCATTCGAATTTGATGTGGCACACCTCTAACACCTGCCCATTAGAGACTTGGAAAATACCCAACAATGTGAGAGTCATGATCACTTTAGCCGCCCTTGTATAGGGTTACTCGATCAAATCACCTATTTTCGTCAGCTTTTGCAGTCTGCACTTTAAAATGATTTCAGATTAAATGGTGATAGTTGAGCATTAAATGGGGCACAACATTAAATTTATGCGGTGTAAGTCATGTGACAATGACTCTTTGTCATTGAAAAAGATCTAGATATCGCCACAAACTTTAACAAAAGACAATTATAAAATGATAGAGAAGTTTTAGTAACTGGAGGAGGAGCTATAAAATTTGTTAGTTGACAACTAAAAATATTAACATATATAAATATGATATCATTATCGCTAGTGGCATTCCTGACTTCTTAGTCCCAAACCACTTTAGTTTTTCCTCCTTTCTAGTGTTCTCAAGTCTATCCAATGGGGCATTAGATTATATTTCTAAATATTTTTCTGGTGATCAGAATCCAACAAAAATGTGACATGAAAGATTCCTTAATTTTTACGAAACATGGAAGGACACTAGTTTAATTTACCTTTCTTCCCTATTGAATTCATATATTAAATATTTGGGTAAATTACTATGACCTCCCCTGAGGTATTGCCTAATTACACTTGAATTAAATTTTTTTTTTTAAATATGGTGGTCAACTTTCCCTCAAGTTTGGTTAACATTACTCTAGGTACTCCTGTCGTTAATTGATAGTCAACTCCATTAAAGTCAATTAATATAAAAAAATTAAAATGCCAAAACTATCCTCAGTGGTGGTAGTGCTAATGTGGCATTAATGAAGAATATATATATATATCATGTTAATATCAGTCAAAGACTTAAAAATTGAGGTTATTTTTGCACAAAAGTATTATAATTTGAGGATACTGTTGTAATTATATATTAGATGTGATTTTGTTTAATGGATCCTTAGTCTAACAGGGTGTCAGAGTAATTTTGCAAAATCTTTAATTTGAGAGTAATTAAACCAAATATTATATATGTGCCCATATAAATGTGAATGAAGTTCTTGTATATTGAGCAAGGACTATCGTTTTCTTTTCTACAAGATTTGATCTTTTGAAAATGATGCTAAAAAGTTCCACAATGAAATTTTCCATGAGTTTTGAGTGGACAAAAGCTATCTTTATTTCTAACTTACTAATTTTAGGTTAATTTTGTTTTGGAAACTTTTAAATAAAAATTAACGATGGAAATTGAAAGTGGTGGAAAGAAAAATCAAATTTCTAGCATGCATTTAGTTAGCATGAAGTTTTTTCAAAACATTTGTGAGAAAGTAGCATTTTATAGTTTGGAAAGAATGAAAGTTACAAGAAAATATATTGGCTTACCTAAATTGTCCTTATTTTTATTAAATAGGATAAAAATTCTAAATAAATTTATATTGAATAACTATTGTCTTTTCTAGAACTAAAAGAAATATAAAAATCGAAATTGATAATATTATAAGACATTTAGAGAGAAGATATAGGCTACTATACAATTATTATAAAAGTTTTGAATAAACATAGTTTATAATAATAATAAAAAAAGAGGGAATTACTATAAGTTTACAATGCAAAATTTTCGTGTGTTTTTTGTAAGTAAAATTTTTGAGAAAAATAGGTGGTTATAGAAAGTTGCTTTTCCACAAAATTTACTTTTGCCGCTAACTAAACTCTTAAAATGTTAAAATATTTTTCATTTTTTTCCTTTCTTACATTTTTCATTAACTAAACAATTTAAAGCCTAAAGAAATTGTTTTAGGACATGAAAGAGAAAAAAAAAATTATTTGGCTTTCTCTCTGCCTTTGCTCTTTCATTACTAACTTTGTCCCAAAATCTTTGTTCCTTTTTGGAATTTCAATTTTTTAAAGAGACATACATTAATTTATTGTCCCTGTTGATGTAGAATTTCGCGCGATCTGGTTTGACGTGCCCTTCCTATAAGACAGAAAATATGTGTCGATGCCGGCAAGGTGTCGGACGGGTATACTTCGACGATTAAGTCAGTGTTTGATGAAAATAGAAACATAAAATAATTCTATATTAAATTGTGGCGTATCTTTGAATGTGCCTCAAATCTCCTTTTTATAGAAAAGTGTTGGTAGTGGTGTTCTTGTAGGAGACTCCTTCAATTACCTTCTCCAACATGTAACATTTGCTTTTTACAACAAGTAATTACCTCTTTGGAATTATATTTCCTTTTGACTCCTTTGCACTTTGGACTTCCTATTAGTTTGAATCTCTCATATTAGTTTCCCCCATTCTCGAATTTGCTTGCCAAACGTAGGGAATGTCGAGTTGCTTTTGCTATTTTTACCTTTTCAATCTAACGTAACCTCTTTTGGAGATATCTTTTGCTTAAGAACCGAGGTTAGTTTTTGTCGGATTGTGTTACTTTTTATTTTTTTTCTTGAATTCTCATCCCTTTAACAAGGTAAGGAGGTATACCTTCGGCTTTATTTCAGTTTATCTCTTCAGTAAGGAGAAATTTCTTTAAGGGTGCAATAATGGTCTCGGGTTTCTCTCAGCTCACCCTTTTTAATAAGGAGAACGCTTGTGGGGTTTAATAATGATTTCGGGATTCATTCATCCCCTCCTTTTTGATAGAAACCATTTGATAAGGAAACCTTTGTGGGTTTTAGTTGTGATCTCGAAATTCATTTATCACGCCTTTTTCGACAAGGCCCAACCTTGTGAGGTTTAATAGTGATCTTGAGATTCATTCATCTTGCCCTTTTCGATAAATGACCTTTAATATAATTACTTGTCCTACAAGAACACTACTACTAACACTCTCTTATAAAAAAGAGAGTTGGGACAAATCCAAAGGTACGCTACAATTTAATACATAATTTCTTTCTATTTCTTATTTTATCAAATATTGACTTGATCAAAGTGCACCTCGCCGGCATCCTGCCGGTGTGGTCATATATCTTTATTAGAAATTTAATCCCCTTTTCGTTCGGCACATCGAAACCATATCATCACATTATAATCATGCAAGCATATATGAAGATAACAATCAAACACATTCATGTACAATACAATATTTTACATGGTTCACCCCAATTTAGGGCAATGTCCATGGAGAGAGAGATTTCACTATAATTGAGAAGAAAATATACAACACACGAAAAACATGCCTACCACACATATTCTTTCACTTTCTCTTGGCATCTTCACCCTAGAATTACATATACCCTTTTTTCTCCTCACAACACTCACCAACCCCTTACATCTTTCCCTTCTCTCTCTTCTCCTTTTAACCATACCTTTATTTATAGAGTCTTCAAACCCAATTCCTTATTGAACAAGGGTTCTTGTACTTTGTCTAACAAGAAGTTACCAAATCAATTGGAACTCTAAAATAGAAACCCAATTATAATAGGAATATGAGCCACAATTCCTAACAATCTCTACCTTGGCTCAAATTCCATCAACGCGCTCCTTCATAACTCCACCTCAATTGAAGATTCCTCCATCTCAAACTAAACTCTATCACATCATCCCCATTGGTGTTCAATTTCTCATGCATGACAACCCACCAATCAATCAATCAATCTTCTTCATACTATCATTTTGCCCCATCTTGAAAACGAGCATCCTCCGACTTGTCCCAAGACTTGTTCCTCATGGGCTTCACACTATCATCATCTTCGTGTCATCGTCAGCTTTGATTATATTTTTATAACTCTTCACGATCAACCTTCTACTCTGACACACCACCAATCTTTGGCTCTGATCTTCAAGACCAATCACAGGCTCTGGCCCACTGTTGAATACCACTTGTTGAAAATTTAATCCCCTTTTCGTTCGGCAAATTGGAAGCATATCATCGCATCACAATCATGTAAGCATATATGAAGATAACAATAAAACACATTCACGCACAATACACTATTTTACATGGTTCACACAACTTTAGGGCTCTATCCATAAAGAGAGATTTCACTATAATTGATAAGAAAATATACAACACGCGAAAAAACATGCCTACCACCCACACTCTTTCACTCTCTTTTGGCATCTTCCCCCAAGAATTAGATATATCATTTCCTCTCCTCACAGCACTCACCAACCCCTTACATCTTTCTCCTATCTCTTTCTTTCTTTTCCCTTAACCCTACCTCTATTTATAGAGTTTTGGGTAAACTTTATTAACACCCCTTGAGGTTTAAGGTATTATCACGCAGCTATAACTTCGTGCAATTTTATCACTAACACCTTTTGTCAGAATTTTTAATTTTTTAATAAATGAATTATCTTGATTGCCCCTGAGTATTTAAATAAAAAAATATCAAAATACGTAAATGACTACAATGCCCTTCATTCACCATCTCTCTCATCTCTTCCTCCAACCACCAGTTCCACCTATCAAAACCACCATCACCACAAATTATGTGTGTGTAATGTATATACATATAGAGAGATAAAGAGAAACCAGCAACCCAAACCCCAAACCAGCAAACACCGTACACAAGCCAAACACACCAGCGCCAAAACCACCATCGCTGTAAGCCAAGCACAAAACCCGTAACCTAAACCCCAAACCAGCAACCACGGCACAAAACCTGCCACCAATCACAACCACCATCACCACAAATTATGTGTGTGTAATATATATATATATATATATATATATATAAATATATATATATAGAGAGAGAGAGAAAGAGAGAGAACCCTAGTTTGTTACACAGAACCACCACCGCCGCAAGCCAAACCCCAAACCTGCAACCACCGTACACAAGCCAAACACACTAACACCAAAACCACCACCGTTGCAAACCAACCACAAAACCCGCAATCCAAACCCCAAACCAACAATCACTATACACAACCCCTCTAATCAAACAGAACCATCGCAAGCCACCACAAGTCCCAATCGAAACCCACCGTACATAACCAACACAAGCCCCAATCAAAACCCATCGTACATAAGTCCCAATTGAAACCCTCCATTGGACTCTCTGGTTTGTTATTAGGGTTTGAGAACGAGAGGGTGATGAGAGAGAAAAGAACAAGAGGGTGATAAGAGAGAAAATCAATGGTGGTGTGGGGTAGTAGGTGGATGATGGTCGGTGGTGGTAGAGGCGTTTGGTGGAAGAAATGGTGGTGTGCGGTAGGAGGAGGGGGAAAGCGGTGGGTGGTCCGCGCCGTTGGTTTAGGTGGTGGATACACATATATATGTGTGTGTGTGTGTGTGTTTTTGTAGGTGTGTGTGTGTGTGTGTGTGTGTACAGTGGTGGTGGTGGTTTTACCGCATATGGTGGTGGTGGTTGGTGGCAGTGGTGCTCGGCATATATATGTATAAATACATACACACACACACACATATATATATATATATATAAATTTATTTATATATATATATATATATATATATATATAAATACATACATATAATGTAATAACAGTGGGTATGTAATAATAGGGCAAAGTTGGGGGCATTTTGGTCCATTAGGCAATGTTAAATAGGTCATTTTAGTATTCAAAATGGTTAGGTCAAAAATTAAAGGGTAGCATAGTCTTTTTACCATCAAAAAGTGGTCTGACACAACATATTTTTGACAGGAGGGGGTGTATATAATATACGACAGAAACCTTAGGGGGTGTTAGTGACAAAATTACACAAAGTTGTAACCACGTGACAATAGCTTAAACCTCAAGGGGTGTCAATGAAGTTTACCCGAGAGTTTTCAAACCCAATTCCTTCTTGAATAAGGATTCTTATACATTGTCTAACAAGTAGTTACCAAATCAATTAGAACTGTAAAATAGAAACTCAATTATAATAGGAATATGAGTCACAATTACTAACACTCTAGAAATCTTGTAAGAAGGACATGCCAAATCAGACCATGCAAAATTCTGCATCAACGATCCTTTTGTTCAAAATTATCCATTACCCATTTGATATTTACAAGTTGATATATTTATTTTTTATTTTATTTTTATGAATAGTTCATATATTGTTAGTTGAAAAAGTTTAAAAAATTAAGGATATTTTGAAAAATATACAAACTTTTCAATTGATGCATAATTTTTTGAGGAAAAATAAAAGGAAAATTTTGATTTTTGTCTATTTATGCAGCCAATACTATAAATACATCAAATACCAAAAACTATTACAACATTTTTCAACTTAACAAAAAGTAATTACAAATATGTCAACTTTCACTGTTCATTTATAGTATTGGCTAAACTACCTCTCATCAGCCATCCTCCTCTCATTCCCACCACCTGCATGTGTCACCACCTCATCTGCCGCCATCTCTACAACCACCACCAAAGTCCCCACCATCACCACCACAGTGCCCACCCACCCTTACAACCACCACCACCACAATCCCCACCCACCCCTACAACCACCACCACCACCACAGTGCCCATCCCTACAACCACCGCTCCTAGTACGACAGTCGATACCCTATGCGACTCCCTCTACCACAGTTGTCACCGCCAAACCCAATTCCTCCACCACCTCCAAAATGTTAGTCGCAAATCTCAGAGACTCCAAACCAGTGTCTGATTTTAGGATTTATTGTCCTACCCCAATCTAGCAAATCCCTCCTCCGATCGTGCCTCATCATCGTCACCACCATCCGATTCAAGATCATGTGATGGTGATGAATAATGGTGTGATTGAGAGGAAGGAATCAAACTCAAAGACCATCATTTCTTTTATCTTGTCGGCGATTTCTGGCGCGACTTCCCTTATGTCGTCGTTGACCGACAACACCAACGAAAAACAGCCTTCATCCTCATCGGCGTTCCAGATCACAAACCTGTCCCAGGTCTCGTCCACAAGGAAGCCGCCGTTGTCTTCTTCGTTGCTGAAGAGAGAGTGCAGTTCGTCGGAAAACGCCGCCTCCGGCTAGTGCAGTGGCTCTTCCGGCCGATGACATTGCTCTAAGAGGAGGTCAGTACTCAATCCCCTCTGTCACATATACATTACATACCGGTTGTAGGGGTGGGTGGGGATTGTGGTGGTGGTTGTAGGGGTGGGCACTATGATGGTGGTGATTGTAGGGGTGGGGTAATTATGTAATCTCATAAAAAGTTATTGGGGGCATTTTGGACCAAAATAGTATATATTAATATATTTATAATTACTTTTGTTAAGTTGACAAATGTTACAATATATTTTGGTATTTGATGTATTTATAATATTGGCCCACAAGTAGACAAAAATCAATTTACCCAAAATAAAAAGACAAGAATTTTAAGAACAGACGGAGTATTTCCCTCCCTTTATCTTTGTTCTTGACATCTTGTCTAACCAAACATGGTACAGGAATAACATAGCGCCAAGCGGGGACATTGTCGGCAGTGCCATAAATTGGTCAAAACGACACAGTGTTCATAAATCACGCCAGCTCACCACGTGGCGCACTATTCGAAGAGATCGAATACGAACGGCCACATCGTAAATCCGACGAACTAAACAACGATTGGAGGATACAAAGTTTGAGGGTCCCACGTGCCACCTCATCCCACCCTGCCTCGTGGCGGCTTCGACGAAGCAAGCACAACGGATAAAGCCTACGAGAGACGATACCATGCTGCTCTGTTTCACGTCCACCTCAATCTCTCCACCGTCGAATTTCTTGTCTCCTTGTCCCTAACGATCTGCCTTGATATTTCTTATGTTTTTTTTTTTTGCGTGGTTTGAATTTGATTTAAGTTGATATTTATCAAAAAGTTTATAAAGTTCCAAAAAATGAAATAATATTATATTTTTCGTCAGTCAGACCATCAAGTGTATATAAGAAGCTTATTGAAGCTGGAGTGAGCTTCATAAAGTTAACCAAGAATATATATATATATATATAATATATGTATGTATGTATGTATATGTGTATATACACACACAGTTCTTTTTTATGTTTTTCTACATTAGGGTTTTCACTTTTTGGAAGGTCAAATGTCAAAAGCTGGTAATTTCTTGAACTGTTGTTGAATTAATTTTTCATAATTTGTCTGCGATTTTCTCTGAAATCTTCTTGTGCCCTCACTGGGTTTGTTATATATGAGAATGATTCTTTGTAACAGTATATTTATTTGAATCTATTCTATTCCTTTCCTATTTCTATGTGTTTGACACGGTACTTCATGCCTTACCCACCGATGATTTGTTTTACTTGTCAAACTCTTTGGAGAAATTTATTCCACCTTTTGGTTTATTTTGGTACACACAAAATTGCTTGATGTAGGAAAAAACAAAAAATATAATGATTGACTTGTTAAATTGCTTGTGCTAGTGGTGTTCTTAGTTTAGTGGGAATTTTCTTGTGTGTTTATTGCTAATAGAAGCATTGTTTTGGTTTAGGTTTGTTGTGAAGTAGTGAAAAATGGTGTCAAAATCATACTCAAATCTCTTGGACCTTGCCTCCGGCGAGACTCCCTCCCCGTCTTTTAGCCGGATGACCCACCGGATTCCGCGTATTATGACTGTTGCTGGCATAATTTCTGATCTGGACGATGACGCATCCGAGAGTATGTGCTCTGACCCATCATCGTCTTCACAGCGCGATCGAATCATCATTGTAGCCAACCAGTTGCCCATAAGGGTTCAGCGAAAACCCGATAACGGCAAGGGGTGGATTTTCACTTGGGATGAGAATTCAATTCTTCTTCAATTGAAAGATGGGTTGGGTGATGATGAGCTTGATGTTATATATGTGGGTTGTCTCAAGGAAGAAATTCATCCAAATGAACAAGATGAGGTGTCACAGATACTTCTTGAGACATTCAAGTGTGTGCCCACTTTTTTACCACCTGATCTGTTTGGTAAATACTACCATGGGTTCTGCAAACAACAGTTGTGGCCTTTGTTCCACTACATGTTGCCCCTGTCACCAGACCTTGGCGGTAGATTCAATCGCTCGCTGTGGCAAGCTTATGTGTCAGTTAATAAGATTTTCGCCGATAGGATCATGGAAGTCATTAACCCCGAAGATGATTTTGTGTGGGTTCATGATTATCATCTGATGGTTTTGCCCACCTTCCTGAGGAAGAGGTTCAACAGAGTTAAACTCGGGTTTTTTCTCCACAGCCCTTTTCCTTCTTCGGAAATTTACAAGACTTTGCCTATCAGGGAAGACCTTTTGCGGGCCCTTCTGAATGCTGATTTAATCGGGTTCCATACTTTCGACTATGCCCGCCATTTCCTCTCCTGCTGTAGTCGAATGCTTGGTTTGTCTTATGAATCCAAGCGGGGTTATATAGGCCTCGAGTATTATGGTCGGACCGTTAGTATTAAAATTCTTCCAGTTGGTATCCATATGGGCCAGCTTCAGTCGGTCTTGAGCCTTCCAGAGACTGAAAGAAAGGTTGCCGAGCTCGTCAAGCAGTTTTGTGATCAAGGTAGGATAATGTTGCTTGGGGTGGATGATATGGACATATTTAAGGGCATCAGCCTGAAGCTATTGGCAATGGAGCAGCTGCTTGTGCAGCACCCAGAGTGGCAAGGTAAGGTTGTTTTAGTGCAGATAGCCAATCCAGCTAGGGGCCGGGGCAATGATGTGAAAGAAGTTCAGGCCGAGACATATTCAACCGTGAAGCGGATTAATGAATTCTTTGGGAAACCAGGGTATGAACCCATTGTCTTGATTGATGAACCTCTCAAGTTTTATGAAAGAATTGCTTATTATGTTGTGGCCGAGTGTTGCTTGGTCACGGCTGTTAGGGATGGTATGAATCTCATACCATATGAATATGTAATCAGTCGCCAAGCAAATGAAAAATTATTAAAGACTTTGGGGCTGGAACCATCCACCCCAAAGAAGAGCATGTTGGTTGTGTCCGAGTTCATCGGATGCTCCCCATCTTTGAGTGGAGCAATTCGAGTGAACCCGTGGAATATTGATGCAGTGGCAGATGCAATGGACTGTGCACTGGAAATGGCAGAGCCAGAAAAACAACTACGGCATGAGAAGCATTATAGATATGTTAGTACCCATGATGTTGGGTATTGGGCTCGCAGTTTCTTGCAAGATTTGGAGAGAACATGTAAGGATCATGTGCGGTGTAGGTGCTGGGGTATTGGATTTGGGTTGAGTTTCAGGGTTGTTGCACTTGATCCGAGTTTCAGGAAGCTCTCAATGGAATACATTGTTTCTGCTTACAGAAGGACTACAACTAGGGCAATCCTTCTAGATTATGATGGTACCTTAATGCCTCAGGCTTCAATCAATAAGAGCCCAAGCTCTAAAACCATCGAGATGGTAAACAGTTTGTGTAGAGACAAGAACAATATGGTTTTCATTGTCAGTGCCAGAAGCCGGACCACATTGGGAGAATGGTTTTCTCCTTGTGAAAAGCTAGGGATTGCAGCTGAACATGGCTGTTTTCTAAGGTAATTTAAAATTATGATTATTTCTTAATATTGTGGATTTATACAACATGATTAATTGAAAACTGATGACTTTGTATTTCCAGGCTGAAGCGAGATGAGGAATGGGAAACATGTATACCAGTGATAGAATGTAGTTGGAAGCAGATCGCTGAACCAGTGATGAAGCTTTACACGGAGACAACTGATGGTTCCACGATTGAAGATAAGGAAACTGCACTTGTATGGTGTTATGAAGATGCAGATCCTGATTTCGGATCTTGCCAAGCGAAGGAACTTCTTGATCATCTTGAAAGTGTGCTTGCTAATGAACCAGTAACAGTCAAGAGTGGGCAAAATATTGTGGAGGTTAAGCCACAGGTATAACTGAATTATTCCTTGATCAATTATTGATGCATCAATTCTTTGCTTCACATGAGAAGTTAAAGGCTGTTTGAAATTCTCTACTAAGGGTCAGCTAAAGATGAAAATGAATGTGTTTTTGGTAGATTGTAACTCAAGTTCTCTGAAATGAAGTGTCTGCCCAATTTGTTCAATTTGATGAGAAAGAAAATCCTTCTTTTCAATATCTTGTGTTCTTTCATTCTCTAGTTCTGCCATGTGTCCTTCACGTTTTGAAGGAGGATATACCAATGGCGGATTTGAAATGACTTGCACTACTAGAAGAACAAAATTCTCTGTTTTGGACATGCAGGAGATTCCATCTCCTGCGGAAATCAAGTTGAACAATGAATGTAGACATTATAAGCAACATATAGTTCAAACCAAGAAGGGCTAACGTTGGCGCCTCTTTGTTAAAATATAATAGTTGAAAAGTGTCAAAGCTTTCTTATATATTTAAGAATAATAGGGATATTGTAGTATAGGCTTACATTATAACCTAACTCCTTTGTTTGGAAAACATCATTCCAAGCTTATGCATTGGACAGTTGGGCTTGATTTGGGTTAGGCTACATTATGACCCTAACATGTTTATGCACATGTATGCAGGGTGTAAGCAAAGGACTTGTGGCCAAACGCTTACTTTCCACCATGCAAGAGAGGAATATGACACCAGATTTTGTCCTGTGCATAGGAGATGATCGATCTGATGAAGACATGTTTGAGGTGATTTCCAGTTCTATGGCTGGCCCATCCATAGCACCCTGCGCAGAGGTTTTTGCGTGTACTGTTGGCCGAAAACCCAGTAAGGCTAAATATTATCTGGATGATACGGTGGAAATTTCTAGACTGATTCAGGGCTTGGCTTCTGTTTCAGAGCAAACAGTTCTTGTGTAGGCTTCACAAATGTATAGAAATGTGCAAGCTGTAACAATGGGGCTGACCACTGTCCCACTTGTCTCATCCTTTCCTTGTCTTGCTTTGTAAATTATTTTAGTACTCGAGGATTTGAGATTTTCTGTCCATTGTTTGCAGTAATCAATCATGCTTGTGTTGGAATAGGTTAATGGAAGGTTCACTTTATATGAAATACTTTGCTCAATTCTTTCCTAATCATCTGTGTGTTGAAATGGGCATTAGCCAATGTAAGTTTCAGTCTTGTCAATATGGAGAATTGCTGCGTTATTTTGTGTTACCTTCTTATTGTATCTTTATATTTGTTAATATGTAATGATAGAAAGGAATTTTCTCACCCAACATGGAGGGCTGTTCTCATTTTACTATTCAGTGATACTGATGTAGAATGGGTATGTTTTTTGAAATCCAATTAGAATTTGGCTTAACAAGCCTCACCCGTGACATGTTAGCTGAATTTTGGAATTTTTGTTAGTAGTCGAACTGGACTCGGACTAAATTGACTTTTAGTATTTATTTTATTTTATTGACTAGGTTTCATCTTCCTTTTTTTTTTTTTTGGTGTGTGATTTTTAGAGTGTTATTTTGGCTGTTTCTAAGATTCCTTATCTTGCATAGTATCTGTAATCATTTATTAATACTATTTTAGTTTTCTCTGCAACTTGTATTTGTCAATTGCTTTAAGCATACTATCAATTTAGCTTCTTTTTTGTTAGAAACTCTGCTCACTTGAACTTTCTACTATCAGCGTCTTTTCTTACAGTTCACTTCATTATAATTCAGAGACAGACGGGGGATGAAGGGATGAGAAGTTCTCTATTGTGTCGCTCAATTTTCATGCAGGTCAAAAAATGGTGGTGGTGTATTTTCGATCACTTGCTATACTTCGGTGTTTCTGATGACCCAGCTGTTGTCTTCCCTCTCTTGGCTTCACTTGTGGGGCTAGCTGGTAAGAAAATCAGGTGTTTTGTGTTCTAAGCATATGAAGTAGTTTTTGGGCCATTGTTGCCTAAAGGCATAAGAATGCATGATTCAATCTGTCTGTATGCACTCACATTTTTACTTGCTCTAGGATTTTATTGTTCACTTGGGTTTCTCGAGGTATGAGGCTTCAGAACATTGTTACTGTGGCATGATCTAGTATTATAATGGTCTAACCTTGTTGTTCCATTGACCTAGGCTAAGCTTCTTGACATTGTTGTCTTTCTATGGACATGTTTGTTTTTAAGCAAGTGTATTCATCTTGGGTCAGAATCTGTTGGCTGGTTGTTGTCCTTCTTGTGCATATGGGGAAGGGTAAATTTGAATGTGCATCGACCTATTTGTGCTTTTCCATGGTATTGTGATTCCATTGATCATTTGTTCTTTGCCTGCACTTTTGGTCAAAGGTTTGGGCTTGGATAGCTCATGTGCTGCAATGGAATTGGGGATCTATTGCTTCATTTGATCAGTTTGTGCACTGGTTCATCTCTAAGGGCAAGTCCAAAGATTGAAAAATTAGAAGAATGTGGAAAATTTGGTGGAATAGGAATCAGGTCCTCCATTTTGGTTCAGGCCAAGATGGTGTGCATATTGCCAAGGGTGCCTTGATTGAGACATTGGATATGCTTCAGATTTTGTAGTTGGATTTCCTGTTGGTTGGTCTCATAATCCAACTAACAGGATGTTACTCCATCAAGATTAATAGCCTGGTTGATTTGAGTTCTCTTAGTAATATCCTTGTTTTCCTTGGGTGCAGTCATGTTGCTTCTCGCTGTTGCTTCTTATCTTTGGCTTTTGGAAATGGTTCTTTTTCATTTTTTAATTGTTTTTCTTTGGTTGTCTCTCTGGTGGAGAGCTGGTTGTAGTTGTGTTTATTTTGTTGAGGTTTAATCCTTGTGTTAACTGTTGTTCTCGGGTGGTTTAATAATATGGGATTGAGAAAAAAAAAAAATAATAATAAAAATGTTATTATTGTTGATGCAGAAAACTTCATGGTCCATTCGCGATCCGGTTTGGCGTTGGGTTCCTGGAAGACAGAAGACTGCTTCGAAATCAGTAGGAGAAGAGACCACTGATGCGGAACAAGTAGGGACTGCTTCGAAATCAGTAGGACAAGGGAGAAGAAGAATGAGAGGGAAGAAGTAATCACTCAATTTTTAATTTAGCAATAATCATCAAAGTGCTTCTCAATGTGGTCAGCCCACATGTATACAGACAAAACATAAACAAATTCTAGAACCCCTAAAATGGTAAAATATTAAAATAACCATTAAAATTAAAAAAATGACTAATAATAAAATTAGTCCTAAATTACATCAAATCCTTAATGTTATTTTTCTTTGCCCCTTCTCTAAAATTAGAGGCAAAACACGTGCGACTCATCCATGTCAATTATAGTTCGTCCTCATCAATTCTCTTTGGCTGAGAAGAACTTTTGTCCGAATAGTCAAGGAGAGAATGGTGCTCGAAAAAGCTCGAATCAACATGACATTATTCATCTGTACTCCATGTGAATTCGGAAGAGGGGAAGTACTTCCATGGTAGATCACTCTGATTGTCAAGAATGTCATTTACCCGGTCCAAAAACTATAGCTAACAGAACGGAAGAACAAGAGTTGATGTCGAAGAAAATATAAGTCCACCTATAGGAATACAAGATAACAATAGGAGCCTCAAAAGTGTCACGATTAGGCATCAAATACTTCACATGAAAAATTTGAATAATATTATTATTTGATGGCAAGTCAAATAAAATGCGTTAGTCCAAATTTATGAATAATGTGGAGATGTCCAATGACGTGGGCCTGAATTGTTTTGAAGGAGTTCTGAAGATAAGGTTGTGGTGGTGCATGAATAATGGCAAAATCTCCTTCCATGAATTCATGATAAGCATATGCGATAATTTTACAATTTTTAGTACTCAAAACAATTTGTCGTCTCATATCGACGTGAAACTCATGAACAAGTCGGACAAGTGAATCATGAAATTTAAGTGAACGAAAATATTGAGGCATAGATATAAGGTGAATGGGTTGACAAGGAAGACAACCATTCTAATCTCAGGACAGTTGTAAGTTGACCAATTGACTAAACTAAGATGTACATACTCCATAATATGCAACAATGAATTTCCAATATCTACACGCCCACAAGACACTGAATCAACTTTATTAGATTTCGAGTAGCAATCTCAAATTGTCCATCAATTAGGAAAATGAAATGCTAACAAAAATTTACAATTGGCCCCCAAAAACTTCCAAAGTGATTTTCAAAAATAGCTTGCATACTGAACATCCTTATCTGAAAAAGTGGATGTGTGTGACTCATGAATTTTAACATTTTCTACATGATCATCTTGAATAATACCATTTGATAAAGATCCAATCACTTCTTGTTCGAGTTCAACATATTCCCTAAGATGTATGGGATAATGTGGGACATTAGGTTTAAGTGATGGAGATTTTATATGCATTTTCAGATGGATCACGAAAAACTCTCCGAGACACTTTTTTTATATTTTATTTTCTTATCAAAATGCATTTGTTATCACAAGATTGATGAGAAGGCCTATGCAATGCTTTAGAACCACATATTTATGGATCCACGGGCTTTAGTATGATCGTTTTACTATAGTAATTGAAATTATAGTGTGATTATTTGTGATGTGGTGATTCACATTTAAAACATGGATCCAAGGGTAACCAAGTAGCACGTGGGATATAGTCAAGCGTAAAACATCACACCAAATCTCATGTGTGCGTGTAGCTTTCTCTATAATGATTTTACATACTCTTTCTCCAAATATGAGATATGTTTGTGTGTGTCCAGTCATCTTTCCCCATAAGAATAGATGGGATGCAAATCATGTCATCGCTGCATGTCTCATGTTCATTAATATAACGCTTACTCCTAGAAATGGTTAGTTTTGCCATCTCTTTCATTGAGTCGGGCCATGGAGTTTGCAAAATTATTGTTTTGTTCTATGTTTTGAATTTTCTTACCTATTGCAATTTGGGTGTCATAAAAGTCTCTAAAAGTCATAGTGGATTTAATGAAATAGGATAAATATGGCAAGGGTTATGGGAGGTATGCCGATATATGACTCAAATTAATTAAGTAAACCAGATTATAAATTATTGCAATGCTCACTGATAAGCGATGAATGTTACCCATTCATGCTCCTTTAACTGTTGTGAATGTTGATCCCTTACTTTCATTTTTCACATAGTTTTATGTCGTTTTTGTGTTCTTGTTATTTTCAAGATTTTTTCCCGAGAATGTGGTCATTTTTGGAGATTTCGGGTGTTCATAGTCATCTCCGTCTAAGGCATGCATCGCCGGCTCTTTTGGACTAATCAATATCATAGTTTGAAGGCCAATTGGACAAGAGGATCTAAGTATCCCATCCATTGGAAGCATGGAAGCCCCCAAATGCAGAACCATCCTAGTATGCGAGATCAGGAGCAATGGAAAACTTCGCATTTCCGATTACGAACCTTCACAAATTTCCAAAGAGTTGATGTTCGCACTTATATGCGAACCTTCGCAAGAAGACTCCAGATTCCAGCATTTTCTTCTCAACAATCCAGTAGGTTGCGAACCTTGTCATCCATGTTCGCAGATTTCTTGTGAACCTTCGCAGGAGGTAATGAGAAGGTTCGCACCTCAAAATGCGAAGGTTCGCACCTGTTGCCAACAGTTTTTCACCTGCTCCTCCAAAAGTCAATCTTTTCACTCTTTTTGGGGGAGAGTTAGTGAGCAAGACCAGACCTCCTATGTACATTTTTCTATCATTTTGAGCCACTTAATAAATAGATAGATGGCTCACATTGCTTCGGGGGATATACACTTTTAGAGAAAGAAAGATTTAGAGAGATAAGCTCTTATCTTGGAGCCATTGTCGGAGCTTTGAAGCTAGATGTGGGAGAGCTTGGAGATGGAGTCTTCATCATTTGAGGTCTCCACCACCACCACCATGAGGAGCTAAATTTCTTGCTAGGGGCTTGATGTAGCCCTAGCTAAGCATCATTGTTTGATTGTATTATACTTTGGGGTTATTTCTAGTTCATATAATAGTTGTATAACTTGAGATTCATTTTGGGTAATTATGTAATGATGACAATTGCATGGCTATACATTGGTGATTAACCTTTTAATGTTTTATTCATTCTTGGTGATATGCTTTCCTTATCTTAGATAGCATGTTATTTAGGTTGAAATTGAATCATTCTTATTTGTCTATGAAATTGGAATGAAAGTTGTATAATGGTGTTTTTTTATGCATGTATGATCATGTTGCTTTGATAAGCCATGCTTAGGGAGTTTGAATTGTAATACATACTAGTTTAATGTAGATAGGTATGCAATTCATGATAATCGAAGATGGGTTATAGCTTAGTATATGGTTGTATTTATCTTCTTGACAACGTATTGTGAGCATGCATGTATGTGACAAGGGGATTGATAAGCCATACTTAGGGAAGACAAGTTGTACCATGCCCTAGTGTAATGTAGTTAGGTGGACGATTTGTACCTACCGAAGATGGATTATGCATGATTCTTAATTATATGTTTATCGTCACATGCATCATAATTATATTTACGATGAAATCCCCCAATGTATGTACAATCAATTTGATGTGAAGCTAGCAGTGAAGTCAAGATCCTTGATTTCTCTCTTAAGTATCTCTTTCACTTTAATTGCTCTCTAGGCAAACTCATTTCAGTTATCGCAATTTAGTGTAGTCAACAACCAAACCTAACATCGAATTAAACTGGAAATAATCTTGAACTTAACAATGCAAACAATGCCATCCTTGTGGTTCGACACCCTCTAAATAGCCCTATCTTACAAGAATTCGTTCTATTGTGAGTGAATTTTATTATTGAAAACAAACTTACATCACTCACACAAGAAACAAAAAACGTAGACAAAGGGATTTGCAAACTAGAGCATGAGAACTCATGAAAAAGATGAAAAATTGGATGCAGTATTGGTGATGGCAGAACTAGAAAACAAGATAGTAGAAGGTCAATTAATATAAACTATTTCTTTTTTCAAGTACGGACCTTTTGGAATTTTTTTGAGTCAACAAAAAAAATAAAAATATTAATCACAATTTTCAAGAGAGTAATGTACCTCTACCAAATCTGATTCGAGTGTCCCAATGAGTGTATGTTTGGAAGTGGCTCGACAAGATATACTTGATAGATCCTGCTCAAAAAGTATTCTGATATTTTTTTTTTGTTGAATTGGGTTGCTGTTGAACGGGGTCTTGACTGAACTGGTTTAGTTTTGAACTGATTTCAGAACTAGGATAGTACTAAAACTGTAGGCAAATAGGGAGGTTATAATTCTAGGTTGGGCTGAGTAAGGTTACTGGCTAATACAAGTAATTAGATCTAATCCAATACTTATCTATCTATCTATCTATCTATCTATATATATATATATATTGACCATAGAAGTTGAAAACGTTACCATAATGGAATTCCTAGAATTCCCATAATTTCGTTACCAAAAAACAGATTGGAATTCCAAAATTTCGTTGTCAAACCTCCGTCGGAGC
Organism: Cornus controversa; assembly: GCA_026545225.1. Taxonomy (NCBI): domain Eukaryota; kingdom Viridiplantae; phylum Streptophyta; class Magnoliopsida; order Cornales; family Cornaceae; genus Cornus; species Cornus controversa. Next base: position 9,096,969 of record CM048848.1, on the reverse strand, counting down.
CTCTCTGAAATCTTCGGTTAACTACCTAAAACTTCATCAGAGTCTCACCAATTATGACTTGGTCATCGTAGACTCCAACAGAGTCACCGAAATTTTTTTGGACTTGGTAACTTCACTCACTATACATTGGACTCATCTCAACATTTGAATATGTCAATGTGTACTATATAGGATCCCTTAGGCCCCCTTTTATAAGCTCCATATTTATGGCTGATTAAATAATGTATTTAATCAAACAACCCAAGAGTCAGGAGTTACAAGTCATTTATGGATGATTAAATATCGACATAATGATGGAAGCCCAAGAGACAGAAGTTACAACAAGTATAAATGATGGATTAATTACGAAATCTCAAAAGACAGGAGTTACAAGGAACCCAGTCATTCATGAATGATTAAATAATATATTTAATCACGTAAACAACCAATTATGACCATTTAATTTTGTAACCGATGAAGGGAGATGAAAAGTCACAACTAAAAGTTTAATATATATATATATAATTTTAAAGCACATTCCAACAATCCCCCACTTGTTTCAAAATTTAAAAAATAATTTATAGACGATTGGTACAGTTGTGCGTGTCAGTAAAGGTGTCTTTTGGACTTGAACCATTACTTAGTGAAGATATTTCTAGATTTATCTAGAAATTTGGTGAACAGAGTTTTGAACTAAGAACCACGTTAACAAACTAGAAGTATCTCTCACACACTTTTGTTTGGAGATAAAATACTAAAGCTTTGACATGTTTTGGCCATGTGCCCAGAATCCATAATTCTAAATGTTGTTAAGAATCAAGCTTGTCTAGATGTTATCGAAGCGGCCCCACTTTGACACTCTAATCAGTGTGTCCATCAAGAGTGATCTTGCACACTCCAACTGAAATACCGGTTATGAACTCATTAATAGAACTTATTCTCATTCTCCTTCTCCTTATTGCGAGGTTAGACGGTGAATTCTATCAAGAGTGACCTTACACACTCCAATCGAATATCGGTTATGGACTCATTAAGAGAATCTCATCCTCCTCATTACAAGATCATTTAGTGAATTTATCAGGAGTGGTCCTGTACACTCCAATCGAAAACTGATATATAGATTCATTAAGAGATCCAAGTCTCAACCTCCTCACATACAGGATCAAATACAGATATCACATCATAGGGAAAGAAACATTGATGTGCTCCCACAAGTTGTTATGTTGTTTTTCCTATTGAACCTAGGAGATATATCACTGGGTTGGGTTCCCATAACATTGCAATATTATTGATTACATGCTCTAATCTAATCCCTGTAGATGTTTCAGATAAAGGTCTTTCCACATGCCTTTCGATAGTGGATTTGCCAAATTAATTTTGGCCTTTACATAATAAAGTGTACTCTTAGACACAAAGTTCCTTCACATGCCTTTTGACGGTAAATCTGCTAAATTAATTTGGTCTTTACATATCGAGTGGTGATAACATCATTAACCAGGATCCCTCTCACATGATTGTACTTCAATTGCATCTGGCTGGATTCTTCATTGTAACATTCTTTGTTAGTTCGAAGCATCATAGCCTTATTGTCACAAAATATTGTCAAAGTCATCATGTGATTACTTAATATTGGATTGCCCTCCAATATGCTCCTTAGCCACTCAACTTCCTCGCTAGTAGAGGACTATAAAATTTAATTTCAACATGGAATGAGTTAGACAAGTTTGCCCTTTTGATTTCTATGAGATTGCAACTCCATTTAATATGAAGATTCACACTGTCATAGATAAGGAATCCTTCTTTTTAGAATTCAAGGCCACATTACTGCATGTAGCCTCCATTAACTGATGGGTATTTGCCAAAATGCAACCTATAATTCATAGTACCCCAAGATTCTCACAAGAGAAATCCAACGGTCTCTTCTCAGATAACTTATGTACTTGCTCAAAGTACTCACTGCGAAGGCTATATCTGTTTTCATGCAGTACATTGCATCATAAACACCACCAATAATCCAAAACTTCAAGTTGATTCACTGCACTGCCTTGATTGCAAAATAGTCCCACACTAGCATTAAGAGGAATAGAGACATAAATTATGTCTGAATTATGAATCAACTTCACAATCGGGTTAGTTGGAGTAGAAACTACTACATCTGAAAAATAATTAAAATTTTCAGAATGATTTCGATATAGCTGAGCTGTGAAATTGCTAAATCATGTTTGAATCTCAAACTTCTGATTTCTAAAATCAAATTGGGCTTCTGAGGAACTTCCACGTCAAAATTTCAAGTTAGGAACTTTACAGGCAAATAACGATGCCACAATTCCCTTGAAATCCACTAAATCTTCATATCAGAATTTGAAACATAGCTACTATCGTTCTTTTCCTAAACTTATCATGCCTCTGTTTAGGAACTTTTAAGAAAATTAAGTTTCCAAAGATTAAAAATTAGTATCATCAATAAAAATGATAACATATCACTTCCTTTCATAAAAGTAAATAGCATATTTCAAGTATGCCAATATGGATCAATTCTCCAACATTAGTGTTATTTTAACAAATTTGAAAGACATTTGAGTTACATGCCACATGTAATGCTTTGATCTACATGAGCCTTACCTCAACTTTTGATTAGCTATTGGCTATCCCTCATATTAATGGTTTTTTTTAATTTATTGCAGGGGCAAAATTAACACACGGTCCAATGGGCGGAACTGATACAGAACACGGATCAGGCCCACGTCGGCTTGAGCCCATGTATCAGTAGAAAGCCCAAAAGGGCTGGGTCATTAGTTGTCAAGGGCTTAGTCGCCCCACCCCAAGGCTGCAAAGCCCAAATCAAAAGCAGATTTACAACTCAAAAAGGAATCCAAATTCCTTAAGAGAAAAGTTAGCTGTCAACAAGGAAATTCAAGTCCTAAAAGGGTTTGAATTCCAACTTGTATAAATATTCATGAAACTATCAATGAAAGGGATCCTCGAATCCACCTATCGCAAGATATTTTCTCTTTCTCTAAAAATATTATGTTCATGATTTTAGTGTTTTCTGTATTTTCAGGGCCTTAATGATTATTTCAGTTAAAACCGTGCTTTTGGGTTTTTAAAGAAGACATCCAAGATGGTGAGATGAAGCCTACATCAAGGAGATTCACTCAACCATTTATTTCAACTCAAATCAGCCCAAGAAAGAGGTCCAAGAGAATTACAGCTGCTTAAGAAGGTTTCGGGCCTGAAGCCCAAATCTGCGCATAATGCAGTCTTAATCCCGTTTTGGAAAACGGACCAGAAGTCTTATTTTTGAGCCTCAAATCGACATTATTTTCGCACGAGATTGAACGAAATTTGATTCTGCACAGTTTTGTATTTCACGAAAATTCCGTAAAACGGACTTCTAGTGGGTCAAAAGTCGAGCCGAAGTCAGCAGGAAAAACCCACCTGATTAGTGCTGCGGGAAACCCTAATTTATTCCTAATTGGATTAGGACTTTGGTGTATTCTCTTGGGGAATAAAGTGAAGACTTGGAGGCTGAATTGGGAGAGCTTACACAGAGCTTACACGGAGCTTACACAGAGAGATTGGAGAGTCTAAGAGGGCTGAAGAGAACAGAAACATATTGCAGAGCCATTGGAGAACGAAGTCATACGCGTAATTCAGAAAGATGATGTCTTCTTCCTCAACAGTTGAAGCTTCTTCTTCTACCATGAGCGGCTAGTTCATCCACTAGGGTTTTGATGTAGCCCTAACAAAGCATCAATGGTTTGGTTGTTTTAATTATTGGGGACCTTTATATACATGCATAGATTGTGTAATTGTGAGGATTCTTATTAAGGAATTGAGCAATAAAAGTCTTGTAAATTCAATCTCAATGATTTCTTATCTTGTCTTAGATATTTAGTTGTTGTTATTGAACTCAATCTCTTTTGTTTTCTGTGATCATGAGAGAGATTATTACACAATGGTAATCACTGAATATATTGTTATGAGCTTTGATGGATTATGCCTAGAGAAGATGAACCATACTGCACCCTAGATTAGAGTAGTTAGGCAGATGGCCCATGCCAATCGAAGATAGTCCATGGCTTAGCCTTAATCATATGTTATCTTCTTGACGGATGAAGGTGAGCTTGTAGCCACCGACACCACTTATGCATGATGTAATTTCCCTATAGTTGATTCAATTGACCATTGATTGTGGAGTTAGTGGTGAAGTCAAACACCCTAGGTTTCTCTCCTATTATCTTCACTATCTTGTTTACTTTGATTTATTTTATTTTATCTTTTTAATTAGTTTAAAAATCAGAATTCTTTTCTTATAAATTTAATTAGAATTAATTCTGTATTCCAACTCGTCAGAACATAATCCCTGAGGTACGATACCCATTCCTTTCGATAGCCCTATTCTGCAAGGAATTCGTTCTATTGCGAAGTGTGGAAATTTTTAATTGGTATACTTTTTGAGTCACACTCACACACGAATCAATTTTTGGCGCCGTTGCCGGGGATTATCTATTTGATTGATTGGATTTTACAGAATTAGTTTTAATTGGATTTTTAGTTTAGGAAATTTTTATATTTTATTTTTAATTTTGTTTTTGTTTTCTTTTCAGGTGCTTTCGGTAAATATATGCAAGGTCGTCGTTCTGTGGCTGATCCTTTGATACCTCTTGATCCTAAGCCTGAACGTACTCTTAGACAACAGAGGAACATCCCTGTTGACACCATTGTGCAAGAGGAAGAATTAATTGAAGACATGGCAGAAGAGAGGAATAACAACCTTGTTCCTAATGCTGATGGAGAAAGAGCTAGATTGCTTAGGGACTACTATGTTCCTGAGACATATACCTCGCCAGCAGGTTTTCAACTGCCCAATGTCACAGCACAGAATTATGAGATCAAGTCCAGCATTATTCAGATGCTACCATCTTATTTTGGGCTGACTCAAGAAGACCCTTACAAGCATCTGGATGACTTCATTGAAGTGTGCTCAACTACAAAAATTCACAACTTCTCTGAAGATGCTTTCAGAATGAGACTTTTTCCATTCTCTCTGAAAGACAAAGCAAAGTATTGGTTCAACTCTCTACCGGCTGGTTCTATCACGACTTGGACTCAGATGCAACATGAGTTTCTCAAGAAGTATTTTCCGATAGGGAAGACCAATCAGTTCAGACGTGCTATCACTGGTTTCTCCCAACATGAGGGGGAACAATTTTATGAGACATGGGAAAGATTCAAGGACCTTCTTAGGAAGTGTCCCCATCATCAAGTTCCTAAGTGGCAACTAGTGTAGAGTTTTCATGAAGGGCTCACAGGAGCCAACAGACAGATGGTTGATGCGTCATGTGGAGGTACTTTCATGTTGAAGAGTGAAGAAGAGGCATGGACCTTATTTGAAAATCTTAGTGACAACTTTCTACAACATGTGTCCTCTACTCGTTCTAGCAGACCTGCCACTACCAGGAAGACTGATGGGATTTATGAGGTTGGTGCTTCAGAAGCTATGCCAACTGATATTGATTTAATTGCACAGAAGGTAGCAGCAATTATGGCTGCCAATCAAACTCCTTCTGCTTCAAATTCTTCATTGCTAGGCCCTTGTGAATTTTGCTCTAGTCTTATGCATAACATGAGCAATTGTCCTTCGGTGGGGCAATTTTCTGATATTCAACATGAGCAAGTTCAAGCTACTTTCACTGGACCAATGAATCCTCCACGAGGTAATACTTACAATCCCACATGGAGGAATCATCCTGGTTTTTCTTACAGTAACCAAGGGGCAGCAATGCAACCATCATATCAACCTAGGACTTTTGTGCCTCAACAGCAATATCAAACACAAAGTCCTATGGCCCAAAGAATTTCTGCTATTGAAGACAAGCTGACACTTACCTTGTCTAAATTTGATAAGCTTGATTCTCTCATAGAGACAGTGCAAGCTACTGTAGCAATAGTACAATCTACAGTTGAGCTAGTGCACTCGCATTCTCAATCCATTACCAAACTGGAATCTCAGTTTGGACAGCTTGCTACTTCACTATGCAGAAGAGAAGAAGGGAAGCTCCCTAGTCAACCAATTGCTAATCCAAGAGGGATGCAAGTTTCCACAAGCAACCCACACCATGAGCAAGTTCAAGCCATTACCACTTTGAGAAGTGGGAAAATAATTGACAATAAGGTGGGTGAAAAGAAAGAAGAAGAAAAAGTGACCACAAGTCCAAGTGCTGAAATTCCTTATGAGCCCAAGGCTCCTTTCCCACAACGTTTTCTTGAAGCATCTAAGTTGGGGAAGCAAGGGGACAAGCTGCATGACATGATGGAGGTGTTTCGCCAAGTGAAGATTAATTTGCCACTCTTTGATGCCATCAAGCAAATTCCTCCTTATGCAAAATTTTTGAAGGACTTGTGCACTCAGAAAAGGCGTTCTAAAAGCCATGTGCCAAAGAAAGTAATGCTGCCACAACAAGTAAGTTCAATAATTCAGCAGTATACTCCTCCCAAGTACAAAGATCCTGGTGCTCCAACTATCTCATGCATTATTGGGGAGCACCATGTGGATAAAGCTCTTCTTGATTTGGGTGCAAGTGTGAATTTGCTACCTTATTCAGTTTACTTACAATTAGTCTTGGGAGAATTGAAGCCTACCTCGGTGGTATTACAATTTGCAGACAGATCAACAAAACAACCCCGAGGAATCATAGAAGATGTGCTCATTAAAGTGGACAAGTTCTACTTTCCTGTTGATTTCATTGTACTTGACACTGAGCCAGTTCACAATCCGAAGAGGCACATTCCTGTGATCCTTGGTCGACCTTTCTTAGCTACTGCTGATGCTTGCATAAATTGTTGGTCGGGGATCATGGATATTTCCTTTGGCAACATGAATGTCAAGCTCAATGTGTTCAATGCTATCCAACACCCCCCAGATCAGAGTGATGTGTTCTGCATGGATGATATTGATGAATGTGTGGAGGAATTTATTTCATCCTCTATATCTCGAAACTCCCTGGAGGTATGTAAGTCTTTTTATGACTTTGAGAACATTAATGATGAAGGGTTGTGTGAAGAAGTGCATGCTATGCTGGAAGTAGATGCTATTCAGAATACTCCACCATGGAGAATTCCAATTGAGCCACTACCTTTTCTCTCTAGCACTCCCTTAGTGCCTTCATTAGAGTCCCCTCCAGAATTAGAGTTGAAGCCTTTGCCTGACAAATTGAAGTATGTATTCTTGGGGGCACAGAAAACTCTTCCTGTTATAATTGCCTCTGATCTGACAGAAATTCAAGAGAAGAGCTTAGTAGAGGTTTTATACCAACATCGTGAAACAATTGGATGGAGTGTTGCTGATCTTAAGGGCATTGATCCCTCAGTTTGCATGCACAAAATCCATTTGGAAGAAGGATGTAAGCCAACTAGAGAGGCACAGAGGCGATTGAACCCCAACATGAAGGAGGTGGTAAAGAAAGAGGTTGTCAAGTTACTTGATGCAGGAATCATTTATCCAATTTCTGACAGCACATGGGTGAGTCCGACACAAGTGGTTCCAAAGAAATCTGGTCTTACCATTGTCCCTAACTCCATGGGAGAGCTTGTTCCACAACGTACTGCCACAGGTTGGCGTGTTTGCATTGATTACAGAAAGCTCAATTCTATGACAAGGAAGGATCACTTCCCTCTTCCATTCATTGATCAAATACTTGAAAGGTTAGCTGGTCAGAGCTATTATTGCTTTCTGGATGACTACTCTGGTTATAACCAAGTAGCTATGGATCCAGAAGATCAAGAGAAGACCACTTTCACTTGTCCCTTTGGTACTTTTGCGTATCGTCGTATGCCTTTTGGATTATGTAATGCTCCGGCTACATTCCAAAGGTGTATGATGGCCATCTTTTCTGACATGGTGGAAAAATTCTTAGAGGTGTTTATGGATGACTTCTCTGTTTTTGGATCATCTTTTGAACATTGTTTGAGCAATTTATCACTTGTGCTTCAAAGGTGCCGAGAACGGAATCTGGTACTTAGTTGGGAGAAGAGCCACTTTATGGTGAAAGAGGTATTGTATTGGGCCATATTATTTCAGAGAGGGGCATTGAAGTTGATAAAGCAAAGATCGATCTAATTGCAACTCTGCCTCATCCAACTTCGGTAAGGCAAGTTCAATCTTTCTTAGGCCATGCCGGGTTCTATAGAAGATTCATCAAGGATTTCAGTAAAGTGGCTCGACCATTATGCCATTTGTTATCTAAAGATGTTCCCTTTATCTTTGATGAAGATTGTGTGAAAGCTTTTGAAAAGCTTCGGTCTCTGTTATCCTCTGCACCAATTATGCAGTCTCCAAAATGGGCTATACCTTTTGAAATCATGTGTGATGCCTCTGATTATGCAGTAGGAGCCGTGTTGGGACAGAGAGAAGAGAAACGACCACATGTCATCTACTATGCTAGTAAGACTCTCTCTGATGCCCAACTCAATTATACAACCACAGAGAAAGAGCTTCTAGCTGTAGTGTTTGCCTTGGACAAATTTCGTTCTTATTTATTGGGGTCCAAGGTGGTTGTCTACTCTGATCGTGTAGCATTGAGACACTTATTGGCAAAGAAAGAAACCAAACCGCGTCTTATTCGGTGGATTTTATTGCTGCAAGAATTTGATTTGGAAATAAAAGACAAAAAGGGGACGAAGAATGTGGTAGCGGATCACTTATCTCGAATCGAGTCTGAGCCGGTATTCGATGCATTACCTATTCGAGACTCATTCCCGGATGAGCAATTGTTTGAAACTACTTTGATGAAGGTTAATGGCCAAAGGTTGAAACATTGTGTGGAAGGATGTGTGCCAAGAAGAGACGTGGAGTCCGTCGACTTGACGGATCCCGTCTATCCGACTTAATCCCTTCGGAGAGTCAATCGTCTCCTACGGACGTTAAATTGTAGGTTTTGTATGTATTTCTATCCTTTAATTTCTTTAGTTTTCTTTGATTCTAAGTTTTAGTTTTAGTTTTCTTACTTTTTCTTTCAATTCTAGTTGCGTTTTAATGTTTTTTCTTTGAGTTTTTGATGTATAAGTTGCTTCCGGAGGATGCTAAGAGGTGTACCGAGGTATTTGGACTCAAGACGGGTGAAAAATCGTGCTCTCGGTCGACCTTGGGCGATGGAGACTCAAAATTATCAAGGTTCGGTCGACCTTGGGCGATGGAGGGTCCAACAGGCATCCAGGGGGGGGATCGATCGCCCCATTTGAGGGGGATCGATCGCCCCATGGTTTTTCAAGAGATCACCCACCAGCAGGTGGGCGATCGATCGCCCATCCAAGGGGGGATCGATCGCCCAGGCCCATTGAAGGGCTGCCCGAATTTTTAAGGCCTATAAAGGCCACCTTTCATCCTTTGTTACTACCACTTGCATCCTAGACCTCTTTGAACTCCAATTCAAGTCCTACATCATCCGGAAAACTAATTTCTTCAATTAGTGATTATTATACAAGAATTCAACATTGATCAACAACAACTTCAACATCAAATTGGATCAAAAATCACTAGTTCTCAAAGGAGCTCACACTTTTTCAAGTTCAACATCAAAGTAAGTGAAGTTTTTCCTTGAAGAAATTGTTCAAATCTTTTTGAGGGCTTTTGAAGACCAAGTTTGGGGGATCAATTTGGTGCAATTACTTGTTCGATTTGGGTGAAAAAATTTCCGAAAAAAGGAGGTTGAAGGATACAAAAGAATTGTGCACACCAAGTGTTCGATTTAATTCCTCAACCACACTTTTTCTATTTCTATGGCACCAAAGAGAGCAAGTCACCAAGATGCTTCAAGTTCCCGTAATCCTCGCCGAGCGAGGCATGATCCGACCACAGGTTCTTCGCGATCTCGCCGAGACGGTATTCAAGAGAGATGGCATCCAAGGGCGTTGAATTTCGAAACAATGTTTGACATAGCCGAGCTTTATGGTATATTTCCCGAGACATGGTGGGGGATTTCCGACATCCGTCGTCGTCGGTCGGCATCCATTTCTGTTCCACTCTCATCTACCATTTACCCGAGGCTTGTCAAGGTATTTTATCAGAACTTAATGCCGAAACCTGATGAGCGGGATGTGCTTACTTCTTCCGTAGATGGAACAATAGTTCGAGTGGACATGTCATCCATTGCCATTGCCATGGGTTGTCCTCATGAATGCCCAGCTGATTTATCTCATATCTATACTCCTTTACCCGACGAGTTGTCGGTGGGCAATGTGGTTGCACGATTGTGTGCCAACCAATCTTTTGGGCCGAAAAGGAATGCAGCTTCAAAGTCTTCAATGCCAAATCATTTATGGTTCCTTGACGCTGTGCTACTCAAGAATGTATGTCCAATTGGACATAAAACCGAAAGACGTCAAGAGTTCCTCAGAGCCTTATATGCTATACATTTTGGGCATTGGCTGTCATTCCCACAGATTGTCTGGGGCCAGATGGAGAAATTCTATTCCAAAGTTGTGGCCAAGGCACCAGACAGTGCAAGTGACTGGGAGTTTCCATTCCCTACCATTATTCATCAGTTGCTTGTGTCATAGGGGTATGCAGTCCATGAGGACGAGCTTGCCTTTTCACGTGATCTTCATTATGGCACGCATGACTGGAACCTGAGTCGATCTCATATGCACCAGAGAGTCATAGCGGCGCCTGGTGAGGTATCTCGGTTGGCCCAGGGAGGAGAGCATGTAGATATACCACCACCGGTGGACGGTCCAGAAGAGATGGAGGCAGAGGAAGAGGAAGTGCATGCACAGGCTGGTGGCCATGATTATCAATATTTAGAAGGGCAGATTGTTGGGTTAACAGCCCAGTTTGGCACCTTACAGACAGAGGTCTCCACACAGTTTGGTGCAATGAGAGCAGAGATGGCGGATCACTTTCGTGACACTCGGCAAGAGAAACTAGAGATGAGGAGGATGATGCGTGCACTGATGCGCCAAGCAAACTTGGATCCAGATGCTCAGTCACCACCACATCCTTGATAGGAAGATAACCATCTTTTGTATTTTATTTTATTTTTAGCTTTTATTTTTCTCTTTATTTTTCTTTTTGTAGTTAGATTTTTATTATCAATCTCAAAAAAAAAAAAAAAAAAAAAAAAAATGGAAAAATGAAAAAATATTTTATTTTAGGATTTTTCTCTTTCATATTTATTTTCACCCATACTATTTTCACTTGATCTTTGGGGTATAGTGGTTTGTTTTGACATGTTTTAACATCCAAGTTTGGGGGTGTGCTAGCATTGCCTTTATACTCGTGATGTACTCTATTTTCTTTCCACTACTCCATGATCCCGGTAATATCGTTCTTACTCTTCTCTTTGCTTTGATTGATAGTCCATTGAGGACAATGTATAGTTTAAGTTTGGGGGTGAGGCGATGCCTATTTATGTGCTTTATTGCATATGGGGAAAATTTGTGTGAAATTCTTTTGTATTATGATTTTATTTTATTTTATTTTCTTAGTTTGTTTATTTTATTTTATTTTGTTTTGTTTTTAGATAGAACGTTTTAACATGATTCAAAGGTTAATACCTTATGTAGGTGCATAACTTGCAATTTTTGAGTAGGTTTTAAATCTTTGGAAACTATGGTTTAAATTAAGTGGTTTTAATCATGGTTTGCAATAACATGTTTTGAAGTGATTAATTTTAGTTTCCTTACATGCACAGACACACTAGCATAGTCTTATGGGGTATAAACTATGGTTTTGAGTTATTGAGTTACATATGCTTGATATTAATTAGTATCTCTTGAGAATGAGTACCAATGATGTGTTTTACTTGACTTCAATAAAAAAAAAAGAGATGAAAAAAGAAAAAAATGATGAATAAACAATCAATTTGATCCTTTTCATGAGTAACCGGGCCTCTATGCCTCAGGAAGCACGGAGTGTTCGCGTCAAAAGTGAAAAGGTGAGAAAAGATGAGCATTGGTTGTCTTGAATTGTAGCCTGACTGATTCGAGTAATTAGGTCTTCGGGGTATCTTAAAGCCTAGTGCCCTAAAGCCATCTGGTTTGGGAGTCACTGACTGAAAGCTTGCTACATGGATCTTTCAGAAAGCTTAATAGATCAAGACATTGCACAACCAATAAAGCAATGAAAAAAAAAGGAATGATGAAAAAAAAAGAAAAAAAAAGTCATGTATTCATGTTTGGAAGTATGATTTCAATAAGGGGAGCTAGTGAGTAGAAGGGGTATGTGCCTTAATATATTCAGAGCTGAGTTATGCTACATGAGAGGACTGCTAGTTCACTTTACACGAGGGAGCTAGAGTTGATTATTTTGAGATATGTTGATGTGAATTATGTATGGGGACCATTGCTTTGAATTATAGAATTTGAAAGTTTGAAATTATTCTTGAATGCAAGTTTGTAACTATGTATTGTAATCTTCTTCTTGAATTAATGTTGAAACAGAATTTTGAATGTTTGTGGGTAACATTTCTGGAAACCCTCACGAGACTATACTCGTCCACTAGGGGGAACCTAGGGGTTTAAAGGCTTGTTGCATATGCTAAATGCAATCGTTTCTCCCACGAAAGTGGAGTTTGGATAGTTTAGTTAGTGTTTAGTAGTTTCTTTGTTTTAGTTTTGTTTTATTCTATTGCTAAGGGACTAGCAATATGTAAGTTTGGGGGTGTGATAGGCGTTGAATGTTACGCATTCTAGCCTCTTAACTTATGTATTTTATTCTCTTAGTGATAGATTATTTTGTGATTTTACTTTGTTTTAGTGTTTTCTGTATTTTCAGGGCCTTAATGATTATTTCAGTTAAAACCGTGCTTTTGGGTTTTTAAAGAAGACATCCAAGATGGTGAGATGAAGCCTACATCAAGGAGATTCACTCAACCATTTATTTCAACTCAAATCAGCCCAAGAAAGAGGTCCAAGAGAATTACAGCTGCTTAAGAAGGTTTCGGGCCTGAAGCCCAAATCTGCGCATAATGCAGTCTTAATCCCGTTTTGGAAAACGGACCAGAAGTCTTATTTTTGAGCCTCAAATCGACATTATTTTCGCACGAGATTGAACGAAATTTGATTCTGCACAGTTTTGTATTTCACGAAAATTCCGTAAAACGGACTTCTAGTGGGTCAAAAGTCGAGCCGAAGTCAGCAGGAAAAACCCACCTGATTAGTGCTGCGGGAAACCCTAATTTATTCCTAATTGGATTAGGACTTTGGTGTATTCTCTTGGGGAATAAAGTGAAGACTTGGAGGCTGAATTGGGAGAGCTTACACAGAGCTTACACGGAGCTTACACAGAGAGATTGGAGAGTCTAAGAGGGCTGAAGAGAACAGAAACATATTGCAGAGCCATTGGAGAACGAAGTCATACGCGTAATTCAGAAAGATGATGTCTTCTTCCTCAACAGTTGAAGCTTCTTCTTCTACCATGAGCGGCTAGTTCATCCACTAGGGTTTTGATGTAGCCCTAACAAAGCATCAATGGTTTGGTTGTTTTAATTATTGGGGACCTTTATATACATGCATAGATTGTGTAATTGTGAGGATTCTTATTAAGGAATTGAGCAATAAAAGTCTTGTAAATTCAATCTCAATGATTTCTTATCTTGTCTTAGATATTTAGTTGTTGTTATTGAACTCAATCTCTTTTGTTTTCTGTGATCATGAGAGAGATTATTACACAATGGTAATCACTGAATATATTGTTATGAGCTTTGATGGATTATGCCTAGAGAAGATGAACCATACTGCACCCTAGATTAGAGTAGTTAGGCAGATGGCCCATGCCAATCGAAGATAGTCCATGGCTTAGCCTTAATCATATGTTATCTTCTTGACGGATGAAGGTGAGCTTGTAGCCACCGACACCACTTATGCATGATGTAATTTCCCTATAGTTGATTCAATTGACCATTGATTGTGGAGTTAGTGGTGAAGTCAAACACCCTAGGTTTCTCTCCTATTATCTTCACTATCTTGTTTACTTTGATTTATTTTATTTTATCTTTTTAATTAGTTTAAAAATCAGAATTCTTTTCTTATAAATTTAATTAGAATTAATTCCGTATTCCAACTCGTCAGAACATAATCCCTGAGGTACGATACCCATTCCTTTCGATAGCCCTATTCTGCAAGGAATTCGTTCTATTGCGAAGTGTGGAAATTTTTAATTGGTATACTTTTTGAGTCACACTCACACACGAATCAACAAGGGATATATATATATATATATGGTGGGCCCCAAGGTAGAAAAAGGAGCCAAAAAGCACAAAAAGGGCCATATTTCTCATATCTCACATATCTCTCAATATACATCAGACCATCCAAGGAGAGACCTTCAGGAGAGGAAGAAGAGGAGCTGAACCAGACCAAGAAGCTTCACTTTCTTCATCAATGGAAGGGTGCAAGGCTGCCATGACCAACTAACTCCTCCACTAGGGTGTGGTTGACACACCTAGCCTCTATATAGAACCTTATCTACAAAGATTCGTGCTCTTGCGAGTGGTTAAATTATATTTTGATAAAAAGGGCAAAATTAAGCTTACAATATAATTTAGTTCCGACCACATCAAAATTTTGGCGCCGTTGCCGGGGACTACGGTTTAATTGTTGCCATTGGAAGATTAAATCTGGTTTAATTCTTAGGCTAGAAATTCTTTCATTCTTTTTGTATATATTTTGTTCTTATTGCTCAAACTTCTTGATTTTAGGTATACCACATAGCGAGCGTCGAAAAGAATTGAAGTTGGAACCCTTTGTGAGTATAAAATCTAAAATTAGTGGTTTGAGTTCTTTCATTCTTTTTGTATATATTATTGTTTAATTTATTTAATTTTTTTTTAGTGTATTGAGGTGTTGTTCTATAATTAATGCATGCTAGGTAGACAGTCCTTGTCACTTCCTTTGCTTCCTTGTAATATTGAACTTGAAAGAACACTTAGACAACGTAGAGGAACCTCTAGGGACCCTATATTTGCTAGGACTGAAAACATGGATCCAAATGAAAGACAACCTCCCGGACTACCTCCTTTTAATCATGAACAACCACCTCCACCTCCACCTCCTCAAGGAGAGTTGCTTATGGACTTTTACCTTTCGACTACATTTGAAGTACCTTCATGTATCCAATTTCCGGATGTAGCGGCAAATCAATTCAAAATAAAGTCCTCCACCATCAATCTTCTTAATAGCTTCCATGGTCTCCCTAATGAGGATCCATACCGGCACTTAGATTACTTCCTTTCTGTGTGTTCCACTATTCGTGTACCACACTTTACGGAGGATGATCTAAAGCTGCGTATGTTCGCCTTCTCCCTAAAAGATAAAGCTAGAAGTTGGTTCAATTCCTTAGAACCTAACTCAATCCATTCTTGGGCGGAGATGCAAATAGAGTTCTTAAAAAAATACTTCCCAATGGGTAAGACAAGTGATATTCGGCGAGCAATCACCGGATTCACCCAAATTGACCAAGAACAATTCCATGAGACGTGGGAGAGGTTAAAAGATCTTTTAAAATCTTGTCCGCATCATGCTGTCCCAAAATGGCAGCTAGTGCAAAGCTTTTATGATGGGGTGAGTGAGCAACATAGACAAATGATAGACTCCGCGTGTGGGGGAGGATACCTTTTGAAAAGCCTTGATGAGGCATGGAAACTTTTTCAAACCCTAAGCAACAATTCAGCTCAACGCTCTTCCACTAGGAAAGGGAAGGCCACCCAACCTTGTAGAGGAGTGCATAAAATTTCACGGGTAGATGAGGTTGCCATGCAAGTAGAAGCCCTATCCCGAAAATTGGATTTAATCATGAAAAATGGGCTGCCTACTCCAAGCCAACCTGTTCAAAATCAGGAAGGTTGTTCATTTTGCTATAGTACTTCACATTTCATGCGAGATTGTCCTATTGTCGAGCAATCTCCCGATTATGCTCAAGAGCAAGCGAATGCCTTGTACTCTAAACAAATGAATGATCCATATTCAAACACGTACAATCCTGATTACAAGAACCATCCGGTTTTTTCATGGAAACCTCAAGAATCAAGTCCCTCTTTTCAAGGGCAAAATTCTTTTAATTTCCAATCTCAACAGCCTCATTATAGGCCGAATCCTCAACCTTACCATCAAAGATCCAATTACCAACAACCACCACCTCCTCCGAGAAGTCAAGGCTTTGAAGAAAGAGTGATAAGCAGTCTTGAGGCTAGTACCCGATTATTGCAAACTCATTCTCAATCAATCTCTAAGCTGGAAGCGAATGCTCAATCTATGGCTAGGTTAGAAGCTCAAATCGGGCAACTAGCTAATGCCTTAAATAGAAGGGAGGAAGGTAAGTTGCCAAGTCAACTGGTGGCAAATCCTAAGGGTGTTCATATGATTGAGGATCCATCATCTTCAACTTGCAATGCTCCTCTGGAGCAAGTTCAATCAATCACCACCTTAAGGAGTGGTAAAATCATCAATTCCAGAGTAGGGGAGGAAGAGAAGAAATAATTCCAAGAGTAACCCAAAAATCCTAAAGAATCCCATTTAAATCCAAAAGTGTTTCCTTCAAATCTAAATGTGCATAACATCCCTTTAAATCCAAAAGGAAAGGCAAGTGAAGTTGTGTCTTCATCAATTCCAAATCTTGACACTTCTTTCAAACCGCCGGTTCCTTTTTCTCAAAGATTGAAGGATCCTTCTCATTTTGGGAAGCAAGGAGAGAAAATCCAAGATATGATGGAGATCTTCAAACAAGTAAAGATCAATCTCCCTCTCCTTGATGGCATTCGACAAATTCCCTCCTATGCTAAATTTTTGAAGGACTTGTGCACTCAAAAGCGCAAATCTAGGAATAATGTTCCTAAGAAAGTCCTCTTAACTGAGCATATAAGCTCCATTTTCCAACACCAAGCCCCTCCTAAATTCAAAGATCCGGGTGCTCCGACCATTTCATGCACCATCGGAAATCAATCTTTTGAAAAGGCACTTCTTGATTTAGGGGCTAGTGTCAATTTGCGTCCATTCTCAGTTTACCAACAACTAGGTTTGGGGGAACTTAAGCATACCACGGTTGTATTGCAACTCGCCGACCGCTCGGTGAAGCAGCCACGTGGCATAATTGAGGATGTAATCATTCAAGTGGACAAATTCTATTTTTCGGTGGACTTCATAGTCCTTGACACAAAATCAGTCCAAAATCTAAATCGACATATTCCTATCATTCTAGGTCATCCATTTTTGGCCACGGCAAACGCTTGCGTTAATTGCCGTACCGGAGTGATGGACATCTCTTTCGGGAATATGAAAGTCCGCTTGAACGTATTCAATGCTTCCCACCACCCATCCGAAGATGAAAGTGAATGCTTTTGTGTCGATGTTGTGGAAGACCTTGTTCAAGAAACACTTCCTTCTATTCTTTCCAAGGATCCTTTAGAGGCATGCTTAAATCACTTCAACTTTGATGATTTTGACATTGAGCAATCTATTTGTGAAGTTAATTCAATGCTCGATGTCACTACTGTCATGGATGTGCCTAAAGGGAGAATTTTGAGAGAACCCTTTCCTCCATTTTTGGTTAATTCCATCGCTCCCCACGGAGCGGTGGAATTAAAGGACTTGAAAGATGATTCGTTGTTCAAAGTAAACGGGCAGCGCTTAAAAGTATGCGTGGATGACCAAGTTACCACCGAATACGTGGATGTCGTCACTTTGACGGATCCCGTGTATTTTGACTCGTGAGCCGATCCGAACGTCATGCCATAGACGTGTAAGGTGGCGTAGCCATGGTAGCCATCATGCTTCCATGATGTCCCTTTAATCCAACTTAAAGTTTGTATCTAAGCAATGTAGTATCTAATTCCCAAAAATCCAAGTCCCTGAAGCATGACTCAAGCTGACTATTTTTGAGCATTTCGATTGATCGAAGCCAGGATCTCGATCAATCGAGATTTTGATTGATCGGGATTTCAGTCTCGATTGATCAAAAAATTATAGAGAATTGCAAATCCAAAAGTCCAGAGAGGTGGTATTCTTCGATAGCATTTCGATTGGTCTTCGATCGATCGAACATTTCGATTAATCGAAGAGGAATTTTGATTGAACGAAATAAATTTTTGATTGATCGAATTAGAAGTCTCGATTCACCGAAGAAAGTCTCGATTAATCGAAGGAGAGATTTCGATCGACCGAAGGTGATTTCGATTGATCGAAGTGGGATTTCGATCAATCGAAATCTCGATCAATCGAGATGCACGCGATGCCTGCACATGAGCCGAAATTTTATTTAAACCGTTGGGCTTCCCTCTCATTTCAAAAGAACCATCCGACTTCCTTCTCTTCTCTGAGCGATCCAGAGCCCTCCAAGCACCATTCCGCACGTGATCTTTCATCGCCGATCATCACCCGCTGTTCGACATCGTCCGAAGTCGCCGTTAGCACTCTCGCGCTCTTCTCTTCGCGGCTCCGAGTGGGTCTTCTTCTGTTTGAGCCGTTCATCTTCTTCATCTTGAGGTAAGTGATGCATGGCTACATTTTGTGTACTCTCTCGCTATTTTTGACAGTTTTACGTTGTAATAAATATAGTTAGATGATATTGGGTTGGATGGGTGCATTTGCGGTGTTTGTAATGAAATTTTGCGAGAGTCGGGGGGTAGGAACTCATGTAGGGTTGAGATTTTGCACTCTCTATGTTTCAAATGCTTAGTGTATGGTTTGTAACCGCGGCCCATAGTTTCGGTTGCATCCGCTCGCACTGTCTCTTTGAAAGCGACTTTTTGAATTCTCGTCAGCATCATGGACTAGGACCTCATTTTCATTTTTTTTTCTCTTCTTTTCTTTCTTTTAGTTTATCCTTAGCTTAGTTTTCTTCTTATTTATCTATTATTTATGTAATTTTTGGAATACAGTGCAGACTGTTTCGAGGCTATGGCGAGGGTGAAGAATGCCCCCGGTGCAGTTAGAGACGTGCCCGGGCGAGTCTTCCGGTCTCAGAAGTTTCACTCAGAGCAGATTTTCACCTCGACAGAGTTCGAGAGTCATCCCGACACTACGTGGACTGTCGCCGAGCTCAGGAGGCATCGCCACGACCGACTATGTGTGCCTCCCACCGACGTGGCACACGAGCGCTTAGTGCAGGTCTTTTACGATCACATGACCTACTCCTGCATCGCGCCAGATACACTAGAGACGGTCTTGGGCACTGTCACTATTACGATTACGCCGAGCCGGATTGCTCAGATGCTCGACATCCCTCATCAGTAGCCACCAGACATGGTTGACCAGGACGGTCGACCACTTTACAGGGCCGCACTCCCAGCAGACACGACACTGTTCTCGATCCTGATGGACATGTGTGGCAGGGCGTTTACCACGCCCAATCACAATTGCACGTCCAAATCGATGTGCCCGAGCAGACTATGGTTCTTGGACACCGTTCTCATCAAGAACGCGTGTCCTCTACAGCACGTGGCAGAATGCAGGGGCGACCTCCTCCGTTGCCTCTATGCTTTCCACAGGTGCACTTAGTTTTCTGTCCCGTCGCTGATCTGGGGGCAGATGTACAAAGTCTGGGACGACCTCCTCAACAAAAGGATGAGGCGAGCAGCGAGTTGGCAGCTTCCCTTTCCTTTCCTGATCGCCGCTTTTCTCAGTAGTGCCAGTATACCGGTCAGTCAGACTGACTCCAGTTGGCACCGCCCACCCGTTTCACATCTCCTCAGTGGGAGCGGGTGAGGCGACACTTAGAGCGACAGGACCACCAGGGTGATCCACCAGACAATGTAGATATGGATGCCCCGGTGGAGGCGGATGAGGGAGAGCCTGCAGGGGATGAGTCCGAGGATGAGGAGATGGAGGAGGAGGAGATGGATATGGCTGCAGAGCGACATGACATCTTAGCGACTGGCTACTCCTGCCTGGCGGCTGACGTAGAGCGGCTCCAGCAAGGTTTTGACGAGCACGTCCAGGTGACGCAGAGTCAGCTGGAGGGCATTCCTTCGGACATTTCTTCTCTTGCACAGGGTCAGAGGGCGATTCTCGACGAGTTTCCAGCCTTCTGGCAGGACCTGCAGTTCCTGTTCGCAGGTCGAGCCTCCACCTCTACCTTTACTCCCACCGAGCCACCACCACCACCACCCGCCCTCGAGTAGCTGCATTTATTTGTCTTTTTTGTTTTACTTTCTGTATTTTTCTTTCTTTATGTTTGATAGGCCATGTTGGCCATGTTTACTTTCATTTTTAGTTTCTTTTTGCGTATTCCAGATGCATGTACACTTTGTACTGAACTCATTTTATATATATATGGAATACAGTTATCTTTTCTTTTATCCCATGTGTTCTCTTTACTGTCCTTATTTTTGCTTTCTGTCAATATTTCTGTTCTCTATACTTTGACTATGTATGTAGTACCACTTGTCTAATTGTTATATGCGATTCAGTTGATGATTTCCGTTTATTACCGCCTGGTTTAAATTCCTAATACTGTTGAGATTGCTTCAACACAGTATGGCAGTAATAAAGAAAGGTAGCCCCTTTGCGTGCTATATGTTAGCGTGCCTGGATAGTCAATATCTTATCGCATAGACCTCTTACACAATCGGGAAACACCAGTTCAGACCCTTAGATGTATAGTGATATTGGCAGTGTCCGTTTGTGCATAATTATTTCATTATGTTCTGTTTATTTACTTTTTGTTCCTTTTAATGCTCGTGGTATCCAGTTGGTGTTCTGTGCAGGTTTTTCTTATTTGTAGGATGACCGCTATTGTGGAATACCATTTTTGTCGCATTCAGCAATCCCGGTAACTTCTTTCTTTGTTCTTCTTGTCTAAACATTGAGGACAATGTTGCATATAAGTTTGGGGGTGCGGTATGCTATACCACTTGCATATGCATGCAATGTTCAGTCTTAGTATTGAGTGTCATTGTAGAGCAGTTTCCTTGATATTTTTGCATGCTTGCTATGATGTCTTGCCTTTTTTTTTTTGGAAGATCATCCGAATAAATGTTCGAGGTAAATGCAGTAGGTAGTTAAGAACTTTAACATTGTAAATACCCACACTTTTCCAAGCTATATAGTAGGCTAGAACGGTCTACATTTTTGTCCAAATACGAACACGTATGGTTCTTGCCCTAAATTTGTCCTTAAACGCATAAATTCGCACACATGCATTTTAAAATGTGGGGTATAAGTCTGAGGGAGAATTTTGTAAATTTCTGTTTTTATCTGAACAACTTAAAGAATAAGTTCTTCCGGTTGTTGTAAAAAAAAAAAAAAGAGAAAAAGAGAAAAATTTGCAATAAGCCTTCTCACTCAATAAACCAGATTTCTATGCCTTAAGGCAGGGAATATTCGCGTATAAGTGTGCAAGGTTGAGCAATAATAAGCGGGTGGCTTGCTTACGCTCCTCGCCTTGTAAGCTCGGTTATTAAGTCCGATGGGTGTTTCTTCACCTAATGCCCTAAAGCCAATTGGTTTGGGAGTCATTGGCCCAATGCCGCTACATGGGCTTACAAGAAAGCAGAAAGAGCTAAGCATTGCACGGTCATCCGCACATGAGTAATCATGAAGGTTTTGTGATAATGAACGGCTGTGGCGAGCGTTTTCAATAAGTTTTTCTTTTAAAAACAGATTTGTTCGTTTTCTTCTCCAAAGATGTCAAAAGCTACGCGTTAGAATGCATGTTCACTTTTCAAAGAGGATTTTGGGGTCAGAATTGGTATGTTTGTTTGGAATGGCCATTATGTGGGGACCGTCATTTATTTATAGCTTGTGCAAGTCCATTTTTGCTAATGACCACATAGTTCTGTAATACTTTTTGCATTTGCCAACTGTGAAATGAACGGATGATCGTCCTTTATCTAGTGATGACTGAGCATGATTCAACTTTTATATAATATAGTTAGTTTCATTTTTGTAATATCGTATTGCTAAGGGACTAGCAATATGTAAGTTTGGGGGTGTGATAAGTGTTCAATTCTATGCATTTGAACCCTCTTTATTGCTTATGTTAGTTCTATTTTTGCGTTTACCGAGATATGTTTACGGTATTTTTGTGTTTTTGATGTATTGCAGGTATTAGAGTAAATGGAGCAAAGTGTGAAGCTATTTGCAGCTGAAGAGGAAAAATCAAAATTGCAGCCAAAGGCATCTCGATCAATCGAGATGTTGATCTCGATTAATCAAAATCTCGATCAATCGAGATCCAATCTCGATCAATCGAGATTCTGCAGAATCCACTTGCCCACTTGCTCACCTGCTCTCCCACTTGCAACAAAATCCCCCTTTTTGCACGACTTAGGGGGATTGTCTGACTTGAACAAGACTTTTGGGGACCTTCTTGATACAAGGGATATATATATTGATATATATATATATATGGTGGGCCCCAAGGTAGAAAAAGGAGCCAAAAAGCACAAAAAGGGCCATATCTCTCATATCTCACATATCTCTCAATATACATTAGACCATCCAAGGAGAGACCTTCGGGAGAGGAAGAAGAGGAGCTGAACCAGACCAAGAAACTTCACTTTCTTCATCAATGGAAGGGTGCAAGGCTGCCATGACCAACTAACTCCTCCACTAGGGTGTGGTTGACACACCTAGCCATGTAAACTTGTTCATTTTTGTAGCACTTGGGGATTTGTAATTAAATGTTGATTATTTAGCCTAGTGAATATGTACACAAATACATTTCTTATATATATTCATTTGATTTGGAATTTATTCTTGTCTTAGAGTAGATTTTGTCACTTGAATGCACAACATTTGCATATTCCACAAGAACTGCAAATGATGGCTAGCTAATGGTGCTTAAATGAATGTGTGATGTTTGCTTGTATAGACCATGCCAAGATAAGGTAGTTTGGATGCATGTAGTGTTCACTTAGAGAGTAGGGTAATTAGGTAGTTAGTTAGGTTGAAGAGATATGCTTGTTGAAGATGGATTATGATAGGTTAGCACACACATTGATCTTTTGATATGTTATTGAGGTCACAAGCCTAATGACATTGTTAGGCATTTAATTTATGAATCCTATGCTTGCTACACTTATGAACATGTGAATGGCTAGTGGTGGAAACCACCCCTAGCTCTCTCTCCCAACTCAACTCTTTATTTTATTGTCATTTCATTCATGCAATAGATTATAAACAAAAATCCAAAAATCTGTTTTTAGAATTAAAGTAGAATTAATCTTCCTTTAAGACAATTTCGACTAGTCCTCGTGGGATCGATACCCTCTATATAGAACCTTATCTACAAAGATTCGTGCTCTTGCGAGTGGTTAAATTATATTTTGATAAAAAGGGCAAAATTAAGCTTACAATATAATTTAGTTCCGACCACATCATTCTCTTCAATATAATTAGTTCAAAGTCTTGATTTGAATTTTTTTTAAAAATTGTGTGAAGTTAAAGTTTGGATTTGGGTATTATTCCAGAAGGAAAGATTGTTCTCCTTGCCACGATCTACGATTCTATGAGTAAAAATCTAGATTTGGCAAAGTTTGAAGCTTGGGTAATTCTGGAATTTTGCTAGCGAAAGATTGTAATTGAGGTAGGGGTGTTCTCTTCTCCCTAACGTCAATTTCCTAGGTTTATTTGAGGATTTGTGGGTATATAGCATGTTTAGGAAAGTTAAAAATTTGGGTTCTTCAACTATGAATCTTCCTTCTTGCTATTTGCATACTAGATATGTATTTCATATGATATATATGATGTATTGGATGTATATTGATGCTATACATGGAAATTTTGTGTTTTGATATGATAATATATGCTTAAGTGTGTAATATACTTGTGTTGTGAGCATATATGTTGTATATATTAGTATAAGAAGGCATGAATCATATTGGAATTTCCATATAGCATAAAAATGGTGTGTGTACGTGTAGTATGCTATGAATGTGATATAAGAATGATATGTATACTAGATGTAAAGTATGTGGCTTAATGCACATGTTTAGAATTTGATAAATTCTTGATAAATCAGAATTGTCCATATGTGCATGACATTCGGAGTTTGGCCAATCATGACACAAAAGTGGAAATTAACCACTTGGTCTGATTCTAGAGTTGACCAATCATGCCTAGGCTAATTATGCCTAAGAATTAGAGTTTATCCACAGAGTATAACATTTGGAGTTTGCCCAATCATACTTGCGATATTGGAGTTTGATCAATATCACATGACATTCGGAGGGTGGCCAATCATGTGTTATTATTGGAGTTTGATTAACATTTGCGAATATTAGTAATGCTTTTGTGATGTTCATTGGCTAAGCATTGTGAAAATAGAATATATGCATGAATTGTATTGAAGTTTTATTGATTCTATCATGAGCATCTGAGTATGCTATGTAGTTAGTAGGGATGCCATATTGCATGTCATATAGGTCAGCGTCGGGTCGATGCTTAGGTGGGTTTGGACATTTCTATTGAGCACGTGTATCGCTCATCCTTTTTTCCACAAACATTTTTTAGATAAGGCACCAGCGGTGGATGATGCTTAAAAGTGTTGAGGTTGAAGCACTTGGATGCTCTTTTGAATTTTTGTATATTATACTCATATATGTCATGTTTGGACATCTGTAGAGGATTTAGATTTAATGATGTGGAACAATGAAAGTTAGGACTATAAACGTGTGTAATTCCTATTTTGGATGTAGTTCCCTATTAATCTCATTTCTTTTGGATTTCAAGTACGTTTATATATTGATGTTGGTCAAGTTTTTATATTGGATTCATTGTATGTATTTCAGACATTATTCCAGTCATGATCAATTTATTTATGATGTTATTTACTTAAATGTATGGAAAGAAGATTGTCTTAGCTTTAAATTGATAGGTCATGGGCCTTGTTTGGATTTAAGTTGAGTGAGATAATTAAATTTGAAATTAGGTGTGTGTTTGGGGCTAATGCGAAGGTTGACATCTCTAAATGCGAAGGTTAGCATTTTCAAAGGATGAGGTTCGCATTCCAAGGGTTAAGGTTTGCAACCTACTAGAAAATTTAAATTTTTGGATGAAAATATGTGAAGGTTCGCAACAAAAATGTGAAGGTTTGCACACTATTCGCAGCACCGTTATCTTAACTTCGAAAGGACATAACTTTTTCGTTTTAAACCTGAATCAATTGATTTTTTTAAAAAAATTGAGTATTTTTGAATCCTCTATCCAATGGGATAAGATTTAGGTTGATATTCAAATAATATGAAAAGTTAAGGTTGTGAATTGAGAGGTTCATGAGTTTGAACTGGTTTAACTTTCACTATTCACCCACTATTTCCTTCGCTCTTCACCGGGTGTCAGAAATTGAGGTGTGGCGAAGACTCATCTCAATGCCATACATAGCAATAAGATCACCAGAGATATAAAGACATCCTTTACAGATATCACATTACAGAAAATTACGCTTGTCTCACGAAAATAATAAAATTTGATTACAGAATCATGTCACTTATCACATATAATAAAATACAAGACAACTATATTCAAGTTGTTGGAACCAAATAATCAAAAGTGACAATATTCAATTTTTTTGAGGAGATAATCACATAAAAACAAATATGTGATAAATAATAATATCCCAAAAACATAATTAATGAAATTACAAATAATTTCCAATCAAGTCTTAGAAGCATGTAATGGCTTCTTGAAGATACTTGAAGTTTCTCTTAGGTGCAATCGGAATATCAAATGGCAGCACTATCTCCGGGATTCAACTAAGTTTGATTCAACAATTTGTATGTCCATAGTGTGGCACCTTCTATGAATCCATGTAGTCATCTCCGTCCGATCATACGTCAGAATAAAATATAATTTTAAGAAATTATATTCAAACACATATAAGAATATATATATATATATATAAATATATATATATATATATATATTGACCATATAAGTTGAAAATGTTACCAAAATGGAATTCTTAGAAATTCCATAATTTCATTTCCAGAAAACTGATCGAAATTCCAAAATTCCGTTGTCAAATCTCCACGAGAACCTTTCCAGAACTTGAGTAGACCGCCTAAAAACTACATTAAATTCTCGCCATATTTTGGACTTCGTCATCGAAGACTCCAACAAAGTAACCAAAATTTCTCTGGACTTGGTAACTTCACTCACTATACATTTGACTTATCTCAACTTTTGAATTTATCAATGTGTATTGTATAGGATCACCCTAGGCCCCTTTTTATAGGCTCCATAATTATGAAATATCAAAAGACAGGAGTTAGAAACAACCCACGAGTTTCCTTATTCATGGATGAGTAAATGATATATTTAATCACGTAATCAACCAATTATGACTATTTAATTTTGTAACCAATGAAGGGAGATGAAAAGTCACAACTGAAAGTTTAAAATATATATAATTTTGACACACATTCCAACATGTACTAATAAGGATAGAATATTATATTAATTAAATATTTAAATGTACATATTTTAAATAGTTAATTCATGCACAAACACTTATCCAGTTGCCGGAATATTTTTATTGCTTCCCTTTCTGTGAAAGTGGATCGTTTTCTAAATCTGTTTTAGAAAATGGTTACTTTTGAATTATATGAATTGATGAACAATTTCAAATTAACCCTTCGTGTCAGCTATTATCTTATTTGTGGATAGTATTTTTGTGATGGTTGGAAATTGATTTTCAATATAAAGTCACAAGTTTCGCATAAGAAATTCGCAAAATCAAATTGGAGAGAGATTGCATGTTCTTCACTTCTTGTGATATAATGGGTCAATAACTTGAAACAGAAAATTGGATTTCATAGGAGCAATTCATTCATCTTCACTGCCTATTTCATAATTTTCACGGATGGAGTTCTGAGATTGAGTTGAAAGTTTTTAAAACAGTTAGAAATATTATGAACTAGGGTTGAGGGGAAGAAGTAAATAATTGGAACATCATCTTTTTATTTGTTCAAAATGTCACGATATGTATCACCGCTCTATATATCACATACTCTTATTGATAGAGATATATAGATTGTCCTCTCTCTAGAAAGTTCTATGTCATATTGTTCTCTAAAATGTTTCTTTCCTCTCTAGATTTTTCTCCCTTCCAAATTACACCATAATATCTCTCTAGAAAGAGTGTATCAACTTAGTGCACTATAAATAGGAGACTCTGGGTCTCTGATTATGTGAGTGTGAAATAATCTTTTTTGTGTGGAGTGAAGATACCAATCTGAGCTAAGTTTTTATACACTCTTTTGTTGCAACAATTGTGTTAAGATTATACCAAACATTTGGAAATAATCCCAATGATATACACTAAGGTATGTATTAATACCGCTTGGATGAGATCATACCAAACATTCTATTACAAATAGGAGACCGACTCCATCTCTTGTGATTGAGAACCTCCAAGGTCAGTCACTTTTTTGTATACTTTGTCGTGCTCTTAGATTCATCCAACACATTCTCACTTTTTGTATACTTTGTTGTGCTCTTAGACTCATCGAACACATTCTCCGATCACCTTTCAGCGGGGTTGCGGTGTAGGCGGTTAGCGGAATGTGATTCGTGTGTGAGTGTGACTCAATAAGTGTATCAATTAAAATTTACCACATTTCGCAATAGAATGAATTCCTTGCAGAATAGGGCTATCGAAAGGGGTGTCGAACCTCAGGGATTATGGTCTGATGAGTTGGAATACAGAATTAATTCTAATTAAATTTATAAAGAGAAAAAATCTGATTTTTAAACTAATTAAAAAAGTAAAATAACATAAATCAAAGTAAAATAGAAAGTGAAGATAATATGAGATAAATCTAGGGTATTTGACTTCACCACTAACTCCACAATAAATGGTCAATTGAATCAACTATGGGGGATTATATCATGCATAAGTGGTGTCGGTGGCTACAAGCTCACCTTCATCCGTCAAGAAGATAACATATGATTAAGGCTAAGTCATGGACTATCTTCGATTGGCATGGGCCATCTGCCTAACTACTCTAATCTAGGGTACAGTATGGTTCATCTTCTCTAGGCGTAATCCATCAAAGCTTTTAATGATATATTCAGTGATTACCATTGTGTAATAATCGCTCTCATGATCACAGAAAATAAAAGAGATTGAGCTCAATAACAACAACTAAATATCTAAGACAAGATAAGAAATCATTGAGATTGAATTTACAAGACTTTTATTGCTCAATTTTATAATAAGAATCCTCTAAATTAAACAATCTATGCATGTATATAAAGGTCCCCAATAATTAAAATAGTCAAACCATTTATGCTTTGTTTGGGCTACATCAAAACCCTAGTGGATGAACTAGCCGCTCATGGTAGAAGAAGAAGCTTCAACTGTTGAGGAAGAAGGCATCATCTTCATGAATTATGTGTATGACTTCGTTCTCCAATGGCTCAGCAAAATATGTCTTCTGTTCTGTCCCAAGATTTCTCAGACTCTCCAATCTCTCTAATCACTCCCCAACTCAGCCTCCAATTCTTCACTTTATGCCCCAAGAGAATACACCAAAGTCCTAATCCAATTAGGAATTAATTAGGTTTTCCCGCAACACTAATCAGGTCGATTTTTCCTGCTGACGTTCGGCCCAACTTTTGATCCACTAGAAGTCCGATTCACGAAATTTTTGTGAAATACAAAAATGTGGAAAATCAAATTTCGTTCAACCTTAGCAAAAATTAAGTCGAATTGAGGCTCAGAAATAACACTTCTGGTCGTTTTCCAAAATGGGATTAAGACTGTATTATGCGCAGATTTGGGCTTCAGGCCCGAAACCTTCTTAAGCAGCTGTAATTTTCTTGGACCTCTTCTTTGGGCTGATTTGAGTTGAAATAAATGGTTGAGTGAATTTCCTTGAAGTAGGCTTCATCTAACCATCTTGGATGTCTTCTTTAAAAGCCCAAAATCATGGTTTTAACTTAAATAATCGTTAAGGTCCTGAAAATACAGAAAACACTAAAATGAAGTAAAATCACAAAATAATCTATTTCTAAGAGAATAAAATACAGAAGTTAAGAGGCTAGAATGCGTAACATTCAACGCCTATCACACCCCCAAACTTACATATTGCTAGTCCCTTAACAATAGAATAAAATAAAACTAAAACAAAGGAAACTAACAAATACTAACTAACTACTCAACTCCACTTTCGTGGGAGAAACAATTGCATTTAGCATATGCAACAAGCCTTTAAACTCCTAGGTTCCCCCTAGTGGACGAGTATAGTCTCGTGAGGGTTTCCAGAACTGTTACCCACAAACATTCAAAATTCTGTTTCAACATTAATTCAAGAAGAAGATTACAATATATAGTTACAAACTTACATTCAAGAATAACTTCAAACCTTCAAATTCCATAATTCAAAGCAATAGTCACCACACATAATTCACATCAACATATATCTCAAAATAATCAACTCTAGCTCCCTCGTGTAAAGTGAACTAGCAGTCCTCTCATGTAACATAACTCAGCTCTGAATATATTAAGGCACATACCCCTTCTACTCACTAGCTCCCCTTATTGAAATCATACTTCCAAACATGAATACATGACTTTTCATTTTTTTTTTCATCATTCTTTTTTTTTTCATTACTTTATTGGTTGTGCAATGTCTTGATCTATTAAGCTTTCTGAAAGATCCATGTAGCAAGCTTTCAGTCAGTGACTCCCAAACCAGATGGCTTTAGGGCACTAGGCTTTAAGATACCCCGAAGAACCTAATTACTCGAATCAATCAGGCTACAAATCAAGACAACCAATGCTCATCTTTTCTCACACTTTCACTTTTGACGCGAACACTCCGTGCTTCCTAAGGCATAGAGGCCCGGTTATTCATGAAAAAGATCAAATTGATTTGCTTATTCATCACTTTTTTTTTCTTTTTTTTTTTTTCATTGAAGTCAAGTAAACACATCATCTGTACTCATTCTCAAGAGATACTTATTAATATCAAGCATATGTAACTCAACAAGTCAAAGCCATAGTTTATACCCCACAAGATTATGCTAGTGTGTTTGTGCATGTGAGGAAACTAAAATCAATCACCCCAAGCATGTCAATGCAAACCATGATTAAAACCACTTAATTTAAACCACAGTTTCTAAAAATTTAAAACATACCCAAGAATTGCAAGTTATGCACCTACATAAGGTATTAATCCCTTAAATAATGTAAAAACATTATATCTAAAAATAAAATAAACAAACTAAGAAAAGATAAAATAAACAAAAATTCTAAAACAAGAAGGATTCATAAAAATTTCCCCCCATATGCAATAAGCACAAAAATAAGGCATCGCCTCACCCCCAAACTTAAATTGTACATTGTCCTCAATGTACACCCAATCAAAGCATAGATAAGAGTAAGAACGATGTTACCAAAAACCCGAAGCAGTGGAAAGAAAATATAGCACACCAATAGAAGGAAGGTAATGCAAGCACACCCCCAAACTTGGATTGTACAACCTGTCAAAACAAACCACTATACCCCAAAGATCAACTGAAATAGTATGGGTGAAAATAAATATGAAAGGGAAAAATCCTAATTTTTTTTTATAATAATAAAAATCTAACTATAGAAAAAAATAAAAAATAAAAAATAAAAACTAAAAATAAAATAAAATAAAATACAAAAGAGAGTTACCTTCCATTCAAGGATGTGGTGGTGACTGAGCATCCGGATCCAAATTCGCCTGGCGCATCAGTGCACACAGTATCCTTCTCATCTCTAGTTGATCCTGGCTAGTCTAACAAAAGTGATCCGCCATCTCAGTCCTCATAGCTCCAAACTGTGTGGAAACCTCTGTCTGTAAGGTGCCAAACTGGGCGGTCTACCCAGCAATCTGTCCCTCTAAATAATGATAATCATGGCCACCAGATTGTGCATGTACCTCCTCTTCCTCTGCTTCCATCTCCTTTGGATCTTCCACCAATGGTGGTATATCTACAGGTTCCCCTCCTTGAGCCAACGAGACACTTCACCTGGCGCAGCTATGACTCTTTGATGCATATGAGATCGGCTCAAATTCTAGTCATGTATGCCATAATGAATATCACGTGGAAAGGCAAGCTCATCCTCATGGACTGCATACCCCTGTGCAATAAGCAACTGATGAATGATAGTAGGAAATAGAAACTCCCAATCACTTGCACTGTTCGGTACCTTGGTGATAACTTTGGA